>JAUCMX010000010.1:24010692-24035692 GCA_033459395.1 Hemibagrus guttatus
TCAGAAGTCGCGCTTCATTTCAAAGAAAACACCGATCAATGTTTGTAAAACCTTCCACAAATTGATTATGATTATTCGTGCTAATTACACCGGTTTATAATCAATAAAGTAATAAAACAGACGCTCATGGATAATTAGTTAATTGTTATTGTCTTAATGCGACCGGAAACACGCAATTGTTTATTTGGTTGTTTGTTTGTTTGTTTGTTTGTTTTTTATTTGTTCAACTTCGGCGAGGAAAAAATAATAATTTCCTAAAATACTAATTAAAACAGAAAGATAGAGACACGAAAACAATCCTGTTTCCTGCAGCACACGGTCAATATCAAGAAAAATAAAATAAAGTAAGATTAATAATCAGTGTATCAGACGAGTAAAAGTTTATTATATTGATATCTAATTATTTCCGAAATAAAAACCTCACTGATTTAATAACTTGGAATTATACTTTTTTTTAAATAATTTAAAAAAAATGGTAAACCATCTTAAAAAAAGAAATAATAATAATAATAATAATAATAATAATAATAATAATAATAATAATAACATCCCCTGCATAAGTAATTAACAATAATACTTCGAATTAAAAACAGCCAAGTTTCTAAAATTCGGAATTCCACTGCATGTGCTGTACATATCATTCTAACGTCGAAAGAAATGGATTAAAACTATTTTTAAGTATTAGCAAGATATTTACAAACGAAATCGTTTTGTTTTTTAAAAAAAAAAAAAAGTATTTCAATCCGACAATAAATAACATCCGGTCATAATTAGTTTAAATGACTAACTCTAGTCCAGCACCTCACATACACCATCTACAGACGTGTTTTTAATCGAAATTTAATTCTAAATCCAGAACATGTTCCGTGTAAAGTTTCGATTTTGAAAGCCTTTTTTTAAAAAAATAAATAAATAAATAAATAAATAAATAAATAAATAAATAGCGTTAAAGCAGAAACTGATTAATGATAAAGGTTTGTGTGAGAGAGAGGACTTTTAAACTGTCTATAAACTCCTGTTTTAATAAAAAATAAGGGCAAGAAGACAGACAGACAGATAGACAGAAAGAAAGGCAGACAGATAGACAGACAGACAGACAGACAGACAAAACAGACAGATAGACAGACAAAACAGACAGATAGACAGAAAGAAATGCAGACAGATAGACAGACAGACAGACAGACAGACAGACAAAACAGACAGATAGACAGACAAAACAGACAGATAGAAAGAAATGCAGACAGATAGACAGACAGACAGACAGACAAAACAGACAGATAGACAGAAAGAAAGGCAGATAGACAGATAGATAGATAGATAGATAGATAGATAGATAGATAGATAGATAGATAGATAGATAGATAGATAGATAGATAGATAGATAGATAATATATTATCACTTTTCTGTGAAACATCTGAAAATATTCATTGACTTATTTTTTTTTCACCTTTAAACCCCATTAGTCCCTCATCTGCTCACTGGCTGGTAAAATCCATCCAAAAAATTTAATAATGAAATAAAGAAATAAAATAAATGATGTTCATTTTAATGAAAATGTATACATTTTTTTAGGTTCTTAATTTCTAAACCTTATTTATCACTTTGGTGAAGCACATCAGATCAAATACAGTAATAATACACACACACACACACACACTCTCTCACACACACACACACACACACACATAGAAATTCAGATAAAAAAGAAATTCTGAGAAAAAAATTATTATTAAAACATTTAAATAAAATGACTTTTAAAATGTAAAGTTGAAAGGAAATAGATTTGCAGAGACTCTAATAAAGTGTCAGGTTTTTTGAGTTAATTAGAGGTCATCCAAGCACCTGTTGTGTGCAAATAATAATAATAATAATAATAATAATAATAATAATAATAATAATAATAATAATAATAATACAGAGAGTTAAACAGATGCACAGACCCAGAGACAATGTGGAGTAAAAAGGAGTTACAAAGTGAGAGGTGATAGTGTGAGAGAAGGACAGAGGGATGAAAGAGAGAGAGAGAGAGAGAGAGAGAGAGAGAGAGAGAGAGAGAGAGACAAAGGTGGTCCCAGGTGTCAGCGGTCTTCCCTAAATCCTAGTAATGACATCATTATGGCCTCAGTGCACGGCCAGAGAGAGATCCTCTTTCCCGAGACGCTCCCTTCGTGGGAGACGGGTCAGCGACACGAGCCTCCTCCTGACACATAATTGCTGATATTGATTATAGGTTATCATACGCTGCAAGCTATTTGTAAGATAATGCCAGAGGGGTTAATTTGTTAGCCATTAACCTCACGGGCCCGGCTCTGTGTACACGCGAATTAAGTTTAAAACAAGTCCAGAATGGGTTTCGCTCAGGTTCAGGGCTGTAAATGGATCCGTAATGCGGTTAGAAAATCACAGCAAAGCAGCACCAGCGCAAAGCATGAAGCAGCAGCGGGGCAGGAGCAGGTACGGCGAAAAAAAGAGACACACCGAGATTTCTCCAGGCGCTTACTCTCAACACTCTCGCAGCAAGAAATTTGTGCCAAGCAAAAAATAGATGTGGAAAAATAAGAGTGAGACGTTTGACAGGAATTTGACAGAGAAATTTCACAGGACACGTCAGTGGAAACGTCACAACTAGGCGAGAGACGGGCGGAAATCGTGTTGTGATGTCACAGGGTCAGGTGGTTAAAAAGAAGGGGTCAACTTAACACATATAAAAAAGAAAATAATGTGGCAACACAATAAAAAAGAAAAAGAAAACAATTCTATTAAAATTGAATTATATATATATTTTAAAGCTAAAAAAAATTAAAATATTCTAAATAACTTATATAATACTATATAATATTGTTATAGAATATGTAATGTATAATATAATGTTATATAATATTTATTATTTATATAATAGGTTAAATAATATTTTTTTAAAAAATGATATTTTTACATTTATATAACAAGATTTTTTTATGGAATCGTAAAAGAGATTTGATTTTAAACCGAACATAAAACAGGCTGCATTCACTGAAAAAAACACACACACACACACACACACACACACACACACACACACACACACAAAAAAAAAAAAAATTTATAAAGCTCTGAAAAAACCTATCCAAGTCCCAAAGTTTCACCAAAAAAATTCATAAAAAAAATACTGGGTAATACAAAATCAGCATCAGCAATGAGTAGCATAAACACTGAAACCTCCCACCCTCTTCATCATCATCATCATCATCATCATCAAACATCCCGATTATAAACCGCAATGCAATTAGCAAGTTTGTGAGTGTGTGTGTGTTTGTTGTTTGTGTCTAAATGTGTGCATGTGCATACTTGGTATGTGTGCGTTCAGAGCATTGTGTAGGGGGTGTGTGTGTGTGTGTGTGGTGTGTGTGTGTGTGTGTGTGTGTGTGTGTGTGTACATGAGTGTGTAAGAGAGAGGGAGATCAATCACACCAGTACATGTGGATGCTTTAGGACAGAGAGAGAGAGAGAGAGAGAGAGAGAGAGAGAGAGAGAGAGAAAGGGGGAAGAAATGCAGTACCTGTGTTCTTCTCAGTCCGGCGCTATTAGTTCTCCTCTCCAACTCCACTGGTTATCCGACAGCAGGACGTGTGGTCCAGGTTCTCTCCTGACCCCTCGACTAAAAGCTAAAAGCCACACAGAGGAGCAGAGAGAGAGAGAGAGAGAGAGAGAGAGGGGAGAGAGAGAGAGAGAGAGAGAGAGAGAGAGAGAGGGAGAGAGAGAGAGAGAGGAGAGAGAGGAGAGGAGAGAGAGAGAGAGAGAGAGAGAGAGAGAGAGAGAGAGTCAGAGCCACAGACACTGTGACACCATGACTGATCCATGTGAGATTGATCACACACACACACACACACACACACACACACACACACACACACACCCCCCCTTCGGTTACAAGGGCTCTGCAGAGACATTTTTGATTCTCAAGGTCTCACACACACATACACACACACTTGTCCTAATATCCTTATAAGGATTTTTTATATATATATTTTATATCAATTTATTTACTCTGTGTATGTATATATATATATATATATATTAAGGCTCAAACTGTCAAACATTCCTGTTCTCGTGGGGACATTTGGTCGTCACCAAAATAGAAAAAAATGCCCCCACACACACACACACACACACACACACACACACACACACACACACACACACACACACACACACAATCCCCAAATCATTTCATATCATTACTAAAAAAAACCAATAAATAAATAAATAAATAAATAAAAACACCCCCTACTCTTAAAAATAAAAGTAATAGATTTTTCCATCAGTGTGCGTTTTAGACGCTGAATACATTCCAATAATTCCAAATATATTCCATAACTGTATTTGGGAACAGAGCAAAAATGATTCAGCATCCCCTCAGAATAGCATTAGCATCCAATTCACAGGCACACCAAAGCATCTGCTGTGTATTTTAATGCTGGACGTGGAGCTGAGGGGCAGCTGGAATTGGACAGGCGAATAAAAAAAGAAAAAAAAAGAAAAGAAAAAGGGGGTCAAAAGTCTAGCCGGCTGGACAATAGACAATAAAGCAGACATGTGTCCGAGGAAGCGGTCAGTGAAGCCACTAAAGTCGCATCAGAAGATAAACGTGCTGCTGATGCGTGTTTAATATTCAGCCAGATGATAATGATTGGAGGAAAAAACATGGACATTTCCAGGACAAGCGATTTAAAATGATCTATCAGATGTCAGAAAAATGAATTTATTTATTTATTACATTTATTTATTTAATACAGTGTTGCAATTTATTATTTTTATTTTCTATGTATTAGTAATTTCTAAAATACTTTTTTATTATTTATTTAGGTTCATTTAGGTTAATTAGTTAATTAAGGTCATTTATGGTATATTATGCACCCATATATACTGTGTGTATACACACACACACACACATACACACACACACACACTGGACACGAGAGAGAGCAATCAATTTATTTCCTCCACCAGGATGGTTTGCAAAATCTATTTGCATTTCTGGGACACGTATAAAAGCATTGGTCATCTTGCCTTGGGTTTGGAGAAATCCCATTTTTCTAAATCACCCCAACTGCCCTCCCCTAACCCTCCCCTAACCCTCCCCTGCCCTCCCTCCGTGGCTCCGTCGTCACCTCGGGGTGAAGGCCACAGCCTGGGCCCGGGCGAGTCAGCTGGCCGCCTGTATGCAGATGCACCCATATGGCCGTGGCGTTGAGACAGGACAGACCCCCGTGGGCTGAACTTGACTCCCAGCAGCAGGTCAGATGGGAGGACGAGAGGCGGGGGAGAAGCGTGGTTGACCTTTGATCTCCAGACCAACAATAGGCTGAAAGGGTTGGTCTAGGTGATGGGTTAGTGCGGGTCAACATGGCATCTGAAGCTGGAAATAAAATATATAGATGATAAAGTTCAGGGGCTTCTTTCAGAGTTAAAAGGTTTACACTTGATGGTGATACTTGCTTTTTATTTCTTAATTTTTTTTAATTTAGACATTCAGATAGCTCCTTACAAATCTCTGGATTCAATTCTTTATTCTTTAGACAAATCAGTCGAAAAGGCCCAGTTTAACATCTAATTATTTCAGTACTGCATCCAAGAATATCAGTAGAGCATACAATTGTTACAGATTAGCATCTAATTATTTCAATAGAGCATCCAATCAGTTTGGTAGAGTTTCCAATTCAGGAGAGCATCCAGTCACTTCAGTACTGCATCTAATCATATCAGTAGAGCATCCAGTCGTTTCAGTAGAGCATTGTTAGAGCATCTAATTATTTCAATCACTTCAGTAGACCGTCCAATCACACAGTACTGCATCTGATCTTTTCACTAAAGCATCCAATCACTTCAGTAGAGCATCCAATCACTTCAGTAGAGCATCCAATCGTCCAATAGAGCACTGGTAGAGCGTCCAATTATTTTAATCATTTCAGTAAAGCAGCCAATCATTTCAGTACTGCATCCAATCATTTCAGTAAAGCATCCAATCACACAATACTGCATCTGATCTTTTCAGTAAAGCATCCGATCATTCCATAGAGCATTCAGTCACTTCAGTACTGCATCTAATCATCACACTAGAGCATCCAATCATTTCAGTAGAGCATCCAATGACTTCAGTACTACATCCAATCATTTCAGTAGAGCATCAAATGACTTCAGTACTACACCAATCATTTCAGTAGAGCATCCAATGACTTTAGTACTACATCCAATTATTTCAGTAGAACATCCAGTCACTGCAGTACTGAATCCAATCATATCAGTAGAGCAGTAACTTCATTAAATTCATCCAGTAGCTTCATTAAATTATCCAATTACTTTAATAAAGCATCTAGTCACTTCAGTAGAGCATCCAATCATTTCTTTGGATATCCAGTCATTTCAGTACAGCCCCTAATAATTTCAGTGTAGCATCCATTCCTTTCAGTAGAGCATCCAATAACTTCACTAAATGACCTAATCTCTTTAATAAAGCATCCAATCATTTCAGTAGAGCATCCAATCATTCAGTAGAGCATCCAATCATTTCAGTAGAGCCTCCATTTATTTCAGTAGAGCATCCATACATTTCAGTAGAGCATCCATTCTTTTCAATAGAGCATCCCTTTATTTCAGTAGAGCATCCATTCATTTCAGTAGAGCATCCATTTATTTCAGTAGAGCATCCATTCTTTTCAATAGAGCATCCCTTTATTTCAGTAGAGCATCCATTCATTTCAGTAGAGCATCCATTTATTTCAGTAGAGCATCCATTCTTTTCAATAGAGCATCCCTTTATTTCAGTAGAGCATCCATTCATTTCAGTAGAGCATCCATTCATTTCAGTAGAGCATCCATTCTTTTCAATAGAGCATCCATTCATTTCAGTAGAGCATCCATTCTTTTCAATAGAGCATCCATTCATTTCAGTAGAGCATCCATTCTAATAGAGCTTTCCATTCATTTCAGTAGAGCATCCATTCATTTCAGTAGAGCACCCAAATTTTTTTCAGTAGAGCCTTTCCAATCATTTTTTCAGTAGAGCATCCTTCATTTCAGTAGAGCACCCCTTTATTTCAGTAGAGCATCCATTCATTTAAATAGAGCATCCTTTTATTTAAATAGAGCATCCATTTTTAAATTTGAGCATCCATTCTTTTCAATAGAGCATCCATTCATTTCAGTAGAGCATCCATTTTTTTTAGTAGAGCATCCATTTTTTTCAATAGAGCATCCATTCATTTCAGTAGGCATCCATTCTTTTAAATAGAGCATCCCTTTAAAAATTTTCAGTAGAGCATCCATTCTTTTAAATAGAGCATCCCTTTATTTCAGTAGAGCATCCATTCATTTCAGTAGAGCATCCATTTTTTAAATAGAGCATCCATTTTTAAATAGAGCATCCATTTTTTAAATAGAGCATCCATTCATTTCAGTAGAGCATCCATTTTTTCAATAGAGCATCCATTCATTTCAGTAGAGCATCCATTTATTTCAGTAGAGCATCCATTCTTTTCAATAGAGCATCCCTTTATTTCAGTAGAGCATCCATTTTCATTTCAGTAGAGCATCCATTTATTTCAGTAGAGCATCCATTCTTTTCAATAGAGCATCCTTTCTTTCAGTAGAGCATCCGTTCATTTCAGTAGAGCATCCATTTATTTCAGTAGAGCATCCATTCATTTCAATAGAGCATCCATTCATTTCAGTAGAGCATCCATTTATTTCAATTGAGCATCCATTCTTTTCAATAGAGCATCCATTCATTTCAGTAGAGCATCCATTTATTTTAGTAGAGCATCCATTATTTTCAATAGAGCATCCATTCATTTAAGTAGCGCATCCATTCATTTCAGTAGAGCATCCAATCATTCAGTAGAGCATCCATCATTTCAGTAGAGCATCCATTCATTTCAGTAGAGCATCCCTTTATTTCAGTAGAGCACCCAAATTCTTTTCAGTAGAGCACCCAAATTTATTTCAGTAGAGCATCCATTCCTTTAAAGTAGAGCATCCCTTTTTTAAAGTAGAGCATCCATTCATTTCAGTAGAGCATCCATTTATTTCAGTAGAGCATCCATTCCTTTCAATAGAGCATCCATTCTTTTAAAGTAGAGCATCCATTCTTTTAAAGTAGAGCATCCCTTTATTTCAGTAGAGCATCCATTCTTTTCAATAGAGCATCCATTCATTTCAGTAGAGCATCCATTCTTTTAAAGTAGAGCATCCCTTTATTTAAAGTAGAGCATCCATTTTTTAAAGTAGAGCATCCCTTTATTTCAGTAGAGCATCCATTCATTTCAGTAGAGCATCCATTCTTTTCAATAGAGCATCCATTTATTTCAGTAGAGCATCCATTTATTTCAGTAGAGCATCCATTCTTTTAAAGTAGAGCATCCATTTTTTAAAGTAGAGCATCCATTCATTTCAGTAGAGCATCCATTCTTTTCAGTAGAGCATCCATTCATTTAAGTAGAGCATCCATTCATTTCAGTAGAGCATCCATTCATTTCAGTAGAGCATCCATTCATTTCAGCAGAGCATCCATTCATTTCAGTAGAGCATCCATTCATTTCAGTAGAGCATCCATTCTTTTCAATAGAGCATCCATTCATTTCAGTAGAGCATCCATTCTTTTCAGTAGAGCATCCATTCATTTAAGTAGAGCATCCATTCATTTCAGCAGAGCATCCATTCATTTCAGTAGAGCATCCATTCATTTCAGTAGAGCATCCATTCATTTCAGCAGAGCATCCACTCATTTCAGCAGAGCATCAGATAACCATTAACAGATAAACCATCTGTTAATTATTTGTGATGTTTGTCAGGCAAAATGAATAAAAAAATAAAACAGATTTGATTTCACTAGTCAACCTTAACTTTTTTCCTTCATGATACTTGAGTCGATTAAAAAGTAGAAACTTTTTGACTTTCACTTGAGTATTTTCACTTTTAAGTGGGAAAGATTTGGCCACTGGAACCTTCTCTAACCTTTTAATTTATTACAAATTAAGGAATTTATTAGTACTTTATCCAATTCTGCCAAGAGTTTCAATGAAACCCAGAATTATACAATTTTTTATTTATTTATTTTTTTTAAAATAAAACCGCTTTGTTCAAAATCTGTTTCAAAATCATTTGGAACAGAAAACTAATCAATCTCGAGATAGTAAAAGTAACTCTGCTTGATTACATCAGCAGATTGTTGATTATTTTCCCGTAACGGCACAAGACAGAATTCACATTTAAAGTTTATTTATTTTTATTTTTACTTCTGTGTGTTACAAAGCCCTGAAACTGGAGACTCCTTCCATACGTGTTTGTTTCTTTCCAGAGAACTTCATCATGTGACTCATCAATTCACACATTCCTCTTTTTAATCTGTTTGTAAATATCGGTGCGTCTCCCTTCGGTCGAGCTGTCACCATAGCAACGCTAACACCTTCTGATCTGAGAGTTCGGTACCATTGTGGTAGAAATGGCCACATTTATACATGACACACGATAACTGATCAAATATTAGCATATATATATATATATATATATATATATATATATATATATATATATATATATATATATATATATAAATATATAAAGAGAGAGAGAGAGAGAGAGAGAGAGAGAGAGAGAGAGAAAATCTAAATGTAATCAGCACCACCACGACTGCGAGAGGAGCGAGAAAGAGGCACTCTTTTCTTTTCATCCTCCAAAGCAGAGAGTCAGAAACTTGAGAGCCTGATGACAGAGCTGCAGCTTTTCCATCTCATTTCCTCTCTCCTCATCCCTCATGCTTTCTCTCTCTCTCTTTCGTCTTTCCTCCCTCGCTGTCATCGCCTCACCCACAAAACATGCACTTTAACGTGATTCCCCGTCAAAATAGGCCATTTAAAGACACACAAAAAGAAGAAGAAGAGGAAGCCGAAGATGCCATTATCCTTAACTTTGACATTTAGCGCACAGCGTTTGATTATGCGAGCGAGCGCTCGGATTGCTGAGAGGATTGCGGATTGATTGAGGAACAGGAGAAGCTACATTGATCTCTGTAATAATGTGAATGATACTGCTGACAATTACAGCAATCATGTTACGCCTTGCTTCCGAGGCAAATGTTACCTGAAAGTGAAGCGATGGAGCGCTCCGGGCTCACGCACAATAACTTGTGGTAAACTTCGCTGACTTCACTTGTTAGCTGTATTATTGTAAATATGAGTGAATAGAAAAAAAAATAGACCATAACAAGTGGCTGCTACAGATGATTTTGAGACTTCCTGAGGTTGATGTTTGATCTTTTCATCAATGACTGGATGATTTGATTGGACAACATGGTGCTGTTGTGTGTTTTTGATGCATTTTTGAGCCAAAATAGGAAACATTTCATTTTATCCTGGAGAAATTGGAGTAGATGTGGGCTGCGTCTCAATCAGCTCAAGTTAGGCCACTACTAAGGACCATGGCTCAGTACACACTGGGACACTGATGACTTGATTTCCAGCGAAACCTCACCCCTGTCAATAATCTATCAATTTACTTTCTGATGAAAAATACTTCTAGCTGGAGTTTTTTTTTAATCATTAAACACTTAAAAATAATTCAACTCAAAAAAACTGTATACAGAAGGTCAAATTTAGTTAAAAATTTATATCAGTAATTATTCAATCATACAGCAACAACAACAATAACAAGCTGCTTACATGTGTAAACAGAGTTACAGGTTACAGGTTCGTTTGCCATTTTTTTAAATAAATTTTTATTTATTTATTTATTTATTTTTGATTTTGAGCTGAGAGGCTTCAGAAAATTGTGAGTGTGAATGCTTCCTGTTTATTTATTTATTTATTTTTAATGAATTTATTTTTTTGCAGTGCATTGTGCAATATTTTATGGAGCATGCCAGAATGTTCCAGCAAGAGACAGAAGTTAAAATGTCCGACTCACTGATTTGTTCGCGCAACTCAAAAGTACGTCGTTATTTAGTAATATATAAAACACTAAATTGTAGTCATATAGTTTTGCATCTTTATTGATTTAACGGCGTCTAAGAAAAGATTTTAGAGCTTCAAGTATTATTATGACTGAGCTATCAAAGCTAGCGAGCTTTCATGATCCGGAAGCTAATGCTAAGTACCAATGAAAACAGCAGTCAACAAACAGCATAATTTATACACAATTTACTGATTTTCTGAGGGAAAAAAATACCTGCGATTAAAAAAATAATTCTTTTACTCTCTCTGACTGATATAGTTAGCTAACTACTCTGAGTGTTTGCTAACATCATACAGAAAATCTTAAATTTAATGCCCTTTAGCTAGTGTTTAGCTAGCTGACATCACATTATTCACTCCCATTGCTATGCTAGTTATTATATCAGGACAACGAGCTAGCAAAGATATTAAAATGAGCAACATACCGGAAAAAAAACGCATGAACTTCCCGCTGAGGGTCTGTTAGAACAGTTTACAGCAGACCCTACTACAGAACTTCAGGTGGTCAGGATTTGACGAGACTCAGGTGATTTGCATAAAACATTAACCCCACCCTCTTAATGATCATCAAATAACTGATTAAAAAAAGTTCCTGAAGTAAAAATCTAACCTTAGACCAAAAATAATTTAAAATGAAAGATTAGAGATAAAGATAACCGCTCTGAGGAACGCGCTTCATCTCAGCTATGTAGCTAACTTTCATATCAAGGAAGCTGGCTTGCTAGCTAAGAATTTAGCAGGCTTAGCTTGCTAGTTAGCTAACATACCTAATATTCATTGTATGCTGCTTTAACAAAGCTATTTAACTTATCTAAAATCTACATTGAGAAACTCTAGGCCATGTTCTTAGCTAGTTTAGCTAGCTAACTGTTTCTTCAGTTTACAAATAAGTTTTTAGGCAGCAACATCTATTAAATTTCAGTGACATCCAGCACGTTGGAAACGTAAAACATGACATCAGAAAACAAAGCTGTGAGAGATTTTATCTGCTCAGCGCAGGCTAGAGCGCCGCTTAGCATCATTTATCCACAGCATCTTCTACAGCATGTAGAAAGTGTGCATTTAGCATGTTAGCTCTCCATGCTAGCATTCCTGTTAGTGCTAATCCTTAATAACATGTTAGCTAGCTAGTCAATCAGATTTCTTAGAAATTAAAGAAAAAAAGTTTTCAGTGAGATTGTAAACAGCTAGCATGAGGTTGAAGCAGACTTGAGTTAGCTTGTGATATCTCTCTCTCTCTCTCTCTCTCTCTCTCTCTCTCTCTCTCTCTCTCTCTCTTTTTCTTCTTCCCCTGGGTCTTGCTAACCTTGTTTGTGTTCACGGCCTGGCTCACTCCCCACGTGTTAGCCGTTCTGCCCATATCAGGCAGCTATCGCTAAAACGTCCAGCATCCTGCTGTATTTACACAGCACTCGAGGAGCCTTAAAAAAAAAAAAACACAAAGTTTTCATCAAACACCAGTCACACACACACCGAGGACATATGTATGTGTGTGTGTGTGTGTGTGTGTGTGTGTGTGTGTGTGGACTAATAGAAGCGAAGCATGATGAATTATTAAGATTAAAATCTAAAATCTTTCTCCGATTACGCTCTCTTTCTTCCTGCCTTCATTTTTTCCACATAGAAAAAAAATAAAACATTTATTTCTCTAACACAAATAAACGAGCTCGGGGCGGATCTTCTATTAAAAATGAGTTATAAAATAAAAATAAAAGTCAGAAGAGAAAGAGGAAGGAGGAGATGGAAATGGAGGGAAGACGGGATTTTTAGATTTTTAGTCATCTTTAATTTTTTTTTTTTTTTTTTTTTTTATTGTTTCTCCTCATAACTTTCGCTTCACTCGTCCGAGGTTGGAAACTTAAAAGACTTTTCTTTACCTTTATATTATTTCACTCCCACTTCCAACTACTTTCCATCGTCGGAAAGGCAGTAATTTTCCGAACTTATTAAAAAAAAGCATTAAAAATGTACTTGCCATTATCCCAGGTCAGGAGTTTCAGAATAATGGATTTTTAATTTTTTTTTTAAGCGAAAGGCCCGAGTAACATTTTAATGATCGTCTGTGCGGTATCAAAGAGAGCGCAGCTGAAACCCTCGGGTCTTCATCTTTCTCTTTAGTTAACCGAGAGAGAATTCGATTTTAACGCAGGAGAAAAGATAAACTTGAAATAAAATGTAATAGTCGGCGAAAAAAAAACGTGCGGTCAAAGAGATTAATATGGTCACTTCTGGTGAATTACTTTCTTTTTCTTCTTTCCTGTGTGTTTTTTCATTAAAAACATGGCGGACTTCTTCCTCGTCGAGCGCTAAAACACGTTAATGATGTCACGTGGAAATGAGTGAAGTTTTTACAGTTAAAGTGGAAGAGGTTTGAGAACCTGCGCTGGGTAAGTTAAAGTAGCGTTAACCGCATGCTAGCTGGATTAGCCAGAGTTGTCAGACGTTGTTGTGTTTGGTAACACTTTCGGTTTTCATTAACACCTCTGTGAATATTTAGCTGTTAATCTCACGGAGTCTCTCTGTTGGCGTAGCAGGACAGCGTTAATACCGACGTAGTCTCAAACCCCATGCAGTCCCACACAACTGACTTGTGCTATAGACTAATGTTTAATTATATTGAGCAAATATTCAGGGACTGATTCAGTGATTCTGGACTGATTCAGTAAATTGAGACTGATTCAGTGATTTGCGATTGATTCAGTGATTCAGGACTGATTTGGTGAATTGGGACTGATTCAGTGAATAGGGACTGATTCAGTGATTCGGCACGGATTCAGTGATTTAGCACTGATTCAGTGATTCAGGACTGATTTGGTGAATTGGGGCTGATTCAGTGGTTCGGCACTGACTCAGTGATTTATCACTGATTCAGTGATTTGCAACTGATTCAGTGACTCGGACTGATTCAGTCATTCAGAACTGATTTAGGTGTTTGGGACTGATTCAGTGATTTGGGACAGATTCAATGATTTGGACTGATTCAGTGATTCGGGACTGATTCAGTGATTTGGGACTGATTCAGTGATATGGGACTGATTCAATGATTTGGACTGATTCAGTAATTTTGTACTGATTTGGTGATTCAGGACAGATTCATTGATTTGGGACTGATTCAGTGATTTGGGACTGATTCAATGATTTGGACTGATTCAGTAATTCGGGACTGATTCAGTGATTTTTGACTGATTCAATGATTTGGGACTGATTCAGTGATTCGGGACTGATTCAGTGATTTGGGACTGATTCAATGATTCGGGAATGATTCAGAGATGGTGTGTGTGAGTTGGAATGAATAAACTTTTGATTCAATTCAACACAAATCTCTGTGTATTATATAACATCAGAAATACAGACTTTTTAATGTTTTAAGTGTAAAGAGTCACACGATTCACGTGACGTGCTTTTTAGATGCTGGACGTTAAGTTTCACACTTTTTTCACTCCACGTTTTTTTTCCCACACAATTTATTTTTTGGTTCATGTCATTTTTCTATTTATATTCACATAATTTTTTTCCTCACATTTATTAAATGTACTTTTTTCTATGATTCATTTATTCTCACACGTTAATCTTTCACATTTTTGTAGCGCATGTTTTTATTTTTCCACAAATGATCGATTTTCACGTTATCCCCCCCACAAGTGAATAATTTACTTTTTTACCACATAATTAAAATTTAGCATGTAATTTCCCATTCTCATATGACTTTCTTTCAAATGATTAAAGTATTTTCAAGTCTCATTTTTCTGACTCATATTTTTTCCCAAATGATTCTTTTTTTTTTATTTCTAAAATATTTATTTATTTATTTTCACGTGTTTTTTTCACAATAATTTTTTATTTTTACATTTTTTAATATTTATTTTGTGATCTTTGTACATGATTCACATAATCTATTTACTTTCACAGCTTCATGTGTTTTTTTTACATGACTCATTTTCACACGTGATTCGACATGCTTCATTTACATGCCAGTTACAATACTATTCAATTTCCACGTGATTCGTTTATTTTCACGTTATTCTTTAAACACGATCCGCGTGTTCCCACGTGTTTTCCCTCGCGTTATTCGTTTATTGTCACATATGATTTTTCCCACATGAATCATTTATTACCACATGATTTTCCAAACCACGAATCATTTAGTCTCCCCAAATGATTCAATTATTTCCAGATATTATTCACAGTTTCAGGGCATAACGTAGTGAAATGCGTCTCTTTTAGTTCACGTCTGATTGTTCCATCATGTTTATTCAAGCCTCACAGGAAGCTCACAGCACGAGCACAGCTGCGTTTCTCGGCTAGTCTCACCTCACTCTCAGCTTGTGGTCGATGTTCGTTGGTTCTCGGTTAAGAGAGAGAGAGAGAGAGAGAGAGAGGGAGAGGGAGAGCTTGTTGTGTGTTAAACGAGTCTTAATGAAATATTTCCGGTGAGGAGAATGAGAATGAGGTCTGGTGTCCTGCCTGTGCTGGCTCATCAGAAATTGCTCTCTACTCGGGACTGAGGAAACGGGAGGGGCCGAATCCTGAGGTCCTCCGTGTGGAAAAAAAAGACGAAGCAGAAGAAGAAAAGAAATGGTTGAGGGTGCGGGGATTTACATTTTAGTTTGTTTAACCATAAATTATAGATGGCTAAATGAAATAGTTTCTGCCTCTTAAATAATTCTCGCTTCACTCCATCATCCATTTCGGGGTTGTTTTTATGCCTGCCATTATGGAAGCTCGTGTTTGTTATGTTGGGTGTGTGAGTGTGTGTGAGTGCATCAAGCACATCAGCGACATTGCCCCGAGCGAAAAGACCGTTTGCTCTCTAATGGCAAAGAGAGGACAGAAGGCCTTCTGTTTAAAAATGGATGGCTGTGATATGGTCAGATCAGCGCAAACAAACATCGCCGGCTAATTGGTTTGTCTGAAGGACAGAAAGAGAGAGAGAGAGAGAGAGAGAGAGAGAGTGTGTGTGTGTGTGTTGTGGCCATCTCTGCTTGAACCTGCGGGGATGTTTATCTGAGCGCGGTTGCAGGAAATGGCTGCAGGCGCTCACATCCAGCATTAAAAAGCGACGGAAGTGCAAACTCACTCCAACCAAAGCTCCTTTCTCCAGAGAGCAGCAATGTTCTCGCCATGAAAAATAAATAAATAAATAAAAATCCCGGGATCTGATTTGTTTCATTCACACTTACACGTACTGGGATTGATTAACTCCACTTTACACAGGATTTCTGATGTCTGATAAGTGACTGTAATGGAAAAATGGCATCATATGTTAATTAAACCTGGTAATTTAACTGCTTCTGTTCACACATGTCCCAGGAACAGTCCCAGGTCTCAGGTCCATCAAATAAATCTGTTCTTTTTTCTTTTCTTTTTGATGTTGTTTATTGAAAATCTGCCTCCATCTTCAAGATGTCCACAAACCTGGTAATTTGATGGGTTTTTTTCATACAGTGTCCTTATAATTTCCCAGGAATTCTTCTTCTTCTTCTTCTTCTTCTTCTTCTTCTTCTTCTTCTTCTTCTTCTTCTTCTTCTTCTAAATCATCACTATCATCACCATCATCATCTTCTTCTTCTTTTTCTTCTTCTATATCATCATCATCATCCTCATCATCATCTTCTTCTTCTTTTACATCATCAACATCATCATCATCAATCATCGTCTTCATCATCATCATCAATCATCATCATCTTCTTCTTCTTCTTTTACATCATCATCATCATCATTTTCTTCTTCTTTTTCTTCTTTATCATCATCTTCTACTTCTTCTACATCATCATCATCATCATCATCAGGAGCAGCAGCATCTTCTTTTTCTTTTTCTTGTTCTTCTTCTTTTACCTCATCATCATCTTGTTCTTATATCATCTGCATCTTTTTCTTCTTCTTCTTCTATATCACCATCATCATCATCATCATCATCATCATCATCATCATCTTCTTCTTCTTTTACATCATCATCATCATCATCATCAATCATCCTCATCATCATCCTCTCCTTCTTTTTCTTTTTCTTCTTCTTCTTTATCATCATCCTCATCATCATCTTCTTCTTCTTTTACATCATCAACATCATCATCATCATCAATCATCGTCTTCATCATCATCATCATCATCAATCATCATCTTCTTCTTCTTCTTTTACATCATCATCATCATTTTCTTCTTCTTTTTCTTCTTTATCATCATATTCTACTTTTTCTACATCATCATCATCATCATCTTCTTCTTCTTCTACATCATCATCATCATCATCATCATCATCTTCTTCTTCTTCTTCTTCTTCTTTTACATCATCATCATCATCATCAATCATCCTCATCATCATCCTCTCCTTCTTTTTCTTCTTCTTCTTTATCATCATCCTCATCATCATCTTCTTCTTCTTTTACATCATCAACATCATCATCATCAATCATCGTCTTCATCATCATCATCAATCATCATCATCTTCTTCTTCTTCTTTTACATCATCATCATCATCATTTTCTTCTTCTTTTTCTTCTTTATCATCATATTCTACTTTTTCTACATCATCATCATCATCATCATCTTCTTCTTCTTCTACATCATCATCATCATCATCATCTTCTTCTTCTTCTTCTTCTTCCAGATGCTGTCTGTGAACCCAGTAATTTAATGGCTTGTGTTCACACATGGTGATATCCAGGGAATTGATGCATGTGTGGAGGTGTAAAAGTGCCTAAAGGTTACAAGTTTTTCAAAAGTAAACCGGATTAACGAGACAGGAACAAATCATAATATTTGAAGAAATTGCCACCGCTGTAGAAATGTTCTTTTTGTCTCCCAGATGCTGCTTCTTTAGAATTGTTTTTTGGTTTTTTTGTATTTTCGGGCCTTTTCTTTTTAAGATGAAACATAGAAACAGGAGAAAAGGCAGCGCTAGTGATAGATGGCTCAGCGCTCTAACACTTTATCCAATCCAGCACAGATTTCATCCAATAAAGAATCACTTGTGCACTCTCAAACTAAATGGAAGTCAGGCAGCGGAGAGAAAAAGGGGGCTGCCGTGTGTTTCTGAGCTGCGAAAATCAAATTTTCTTAAAGCTGCCGCGGCGGAGGCTCACGGGGAACGCGGCAACAGCCATGACTGGCCGGGGCCACAGCCATCTGCACACACAATTTAATCCATCACAGAGCTCCTGACACCATATCAATCACGCTTTCATCAGCACTGCACCCACTGCAAAAAAAAAAAAAAAACTATATTTCCATCCTGCAGCCAGTGAGCGAATGCCTGCTGACCAGAACGAGGAGGGAGGAAGGAGGGAGGAGGAAGGAGCAGGCCCTCCCCTTCTACCGTAGTCCTGATGGACCGAGCTGGACTGGACCAAACCAGACTCGAGAGAACTGGTCTGCTTTCTTTCTCTCTCATACACACACACACACACACACACACACACACACACACTCCTGAAATCTCACCACAGGAATTTCTGCATCGCAATTGAGGCAAAAAAAATATTTCCTCCATTTCATGATGCTGTTGTTTTCTCCATCGGAATCATTTCCACAAACCACCTTCAAGTGCTCTTCAACATGTTATTCCCTTAAACTGCACATTTGATACGAATCCTATCTGAATAAATAGAGACGAATCAAAAAAACAGGTCCTAGATGGAGTGAAAATCATGTGGGGTGACCGTGAGGGAGGGGATCACATGAGAAAGCATTCAAACGAAATGAAAAATGTGAATAAAAATCAGGTGAAGATAATCAAACCATGTGAAAGTGTCACATTTAAGAATCTTGTGAACGAATCAGTGAATGAATTGTTTATTTATTTATTTATTTATTTTTAAATCACATGTGAAAACACACGTGAATCACGGAAATCATCTAAATGACATGAAAAGAAATGACCATAAGAGGGAAAAAGTCATGTGGAAGTATTTGAAAATAAATCCAGTGGAGGTACCATATGAAAAAATGAGTCAATTGTGAAAATGAGCGAATCATTTATGGGGAATAAAAAAAATCACGTGTAATTGAATCGTTGAAAAAAAATGACAAAGTCAGTTAAACAAATCATGTGGGATTAAATGAATCGCTGAAAAAATGAAATCATGATGACTAAATGAATCATGTGTAAGTGTCACATGAAAAAAAAAAGAGTCAAATTTGAAAATAAATGAATCATGTGGAGGAAAAAGTCACATGTGAATTCAACTAATTCACAAAAAAAATGGTAATGAAGTCAATGACACTAATCATGTGGAAATAAATCAATTGCCGAAAGAAATGACGTGAAATTAAATGAGTCATATGGAGGTTTCACATGAAAAATAGAGTCAAATCTGAAAAGAAACGAATCACGTGGAAAAAGAGTCACTTTTGAGGGAATGTTAATGAAAGTAAATGAAAGAAATACTGTGGAAATTAAACGAATCATTAAAACAAATTCAAGTGGCTGTAAACGAATCATGTGGAAGTATCATATGTGAAAATAAGTGAAGAAACAAATCATGTGGAAGTTTTACATTTATAAAGGAGTCAAATGTGAAAATAAAGGAATCATGTGGAAAAATAATCATGTGGATGTAACTGAATTGTTGATAATAAAGTAAATAAAACAAATCATGTGAAAATAAAAGAATCATTAAAATAAATTTATGCGAATCAACAAATCATGTGGTAGTATCATGTGTGAAAATAAACTAATCGAGGGGTAAAATTGAATTGAATCACTAAGAAATAACAATAAAGTGGAAAAAAAAAAACTATGGAAATAATTGAATCACTGAAAAAATGATAAACGAATCATGGAAAAAAAACAGGAGTCAAATGTGAAAATAAATGAATCATGTGGAAATAAATGGATCGATTCGATCTAATTTTTGTATATTTGTCTAAAAGACGTATAAATTTCACATGAAATCGGTGTGAATTCTTGGTTAACGTCAGGGAAAAAGTTTCATTCAAATTCTCTAAACTTTGTTTAAATCTGAAAATCTGCATTTGTACAATTTGTGACTAAAATCGTAGATGGTTTTTGAGTCTGTACCTGGATGAGCTTGTGCATATAAAAACAACACACACACACACACACACACACACGCCGTCCTCCGTCTTATGGCTCGTGTCTCCCCCCTCCATCCTCCACCCTCGGTCCTGACCCCCTCCCGTGGTGGTGGTTGTGGTTGTGCTTTGTTCCGGGAACATGTGCACCATCGCTCTCTCTGCATCCCACAGGCTCTGGCTCCAGTGGCCTTTAATTTATAATTCATAGAGGCCGCTTTTATACGGGACCTTGGTCTACCTGATACCCCTCCACATAGACATGTCCCGGGACGGGGAGGGATAGCGAGAGGGTGGAGGTGCGCCAATGTATATATGTGCTTTATTACTCGTGTGTGTGTGTGTGTGTGTAGGAGACAGCCAAGACGGTTCTGATGACACCGGTATCTAGACTGACCCTAACGATCCTTTCGTGGTGTTCTGGTGTGTGTGTGTGTGTGTTCTTTATCTCTTCTTCGCTCTTTGGGCGGGGCTGAGAAGCCAGAACTGTAATGCCATGTTTCTGCAGTCAGGAGCTGAAAGAACGACAGAATAGAAAAAGTGCCTGTGATGTTCTTGTTGGTTCTGAAGGCTCCTTCTTCTTTTTTCATCCATCCTCCGTTCTCCATCAGAGCTTCTTCATGCCCTGGTGGTATCCTGAACCCCCCCACACCCCCACCCTCACCTTCACAACTTCCTGCCTCCCGACTCCCACCTCCCACAGCGTCAGGTCTTGTCTGATTGCCAGCGGCGGGTTAAACGCTAAGTTCAGAATGCGCGTATTATCATCGTTGTTGCTAAGTACTCCGGAGTAAATTTTGCAAACGGAGCCGCAGCCTATTATCATATCAATGCGCAATGGGGCGAAGGAAGGATAGCGGGAGGGATGGAGGGAGGACGGTGGAAGGAACTGAGGGGGAAACAGAAGATCGAGCATGTGGCAAAGCTCAGACCTTCATCCAACAACAAACACTTCACCCCCTTACCACCTCCCCTCCTTTTCCAACATCTTTTACCCCGATCCCCTACTGCGTTAGGCTAATAAAGAGAAGAAACAGAATGGCAAATTTGTTGGGAAGGGTTCTGTGTGTGTGTGTGTGTGTGTGTGTGGGTGGGTGGACTGGCATACACACTTTTCTGTCAGATCACTAGGCCTGCCCTGGATTAGTTGGGTTGTAGCGTGGCCCCGTGCTCCACTGAGATCATTTAGGCAATTACCAAGAACAAAGACGGCGGCCGTGTCGAACATCTCCACTTCAAAGGCCTGCACCAGGCGAACAGTTACTGCACACTGGTCAATTTCCATAAAAAACACACACACACACACACACACACACACCCTCCAGTCCCATACCACAACCATTTCTCCAGCTCGCTCTTTCTTCTTCTTCTTCTTCTTTGGGCCTACAGGCATTTTCTCAGTGCTAATGAACAGCAACTACAACACACACACACACACACACACACCCTAAAACCCCTCGAACACACACCTCTACCCCACTCGACAAGTCTCTCTGCAAGCTATCATTCCAACCAACTCCCTGATCTTTATCACTTTCTGTGTTTTCTCAAAAATTCTCAGAACTTTCACAATGACCTCACAATCGTGAATTACGTTTTTTTTCCTTCATTAGGATTTTTAAGGAAAGCATTTTGACACCGGAAACAGCAAATGAGTCATTTTTCAAGCGCGAGGCACTTTAGTTTAGTTGTTCTGCAAATGTTTTGACGTTGAGCTCCAGAGTCCAAACAACATGCAACATATAATAAATAAATAAATAAATAAATAAAAATCAATATTAAAAAATCCTGGGGGGCACGGTGGCTTGGTGGTTAGCACGTTTGCCTCACACCTCCAGGGTTGGGGGTTTGATTCCCGCCTCCGCCATGTGTGTGTGTGGAGTTTTCATGTTCTCTCCGTGCCTCGGGGGTTTTCTCTGGGTACTCCGGTTTCCTCCCCCGGTCCAAAGACATGCATTGTAGGTTGATTGGCATCTCTAAATTGTCCGTAGTGTGTGTGTGCCCTGCAATGGGTTGGCACTCCGTCCAGGGTGTATCCTGCCTTGATGCCCTATGACGTCTGAGATAGGCACAGGCTCCCCGTGACCCGAGAATAGATCGGGATAAGCGGTAGACAATGAATGAATGAATGAATAAAAATCCTAAATTTGCATCATGGTTATACCGAGTCAGTGCGTGAACTACGTTACCCATCAGCCCCTGCACATTTCCGTGTCCCACTCACCCTCACCTGTGTCCTGTTTCACCTGATCAGCTCCTCTGTACACAGTCAGCTGTCTCGTTTTGTCACGCTTCTGCTCTTTGTCGTTTTATTTTCCTTTCCTAGCCTCACTCATACTTTGTATGTTTTATTTTTTATTTATTTATTTTTGTGCATTTTAAAATAAAAGTCTGCACTCTAATTTGCTTCCTCCTAGAGTTTAGTTCTGCTTTATTTTAGTTCAACTGATTACAATAAATAAATTAGAATTATTTAATGATTTAAAATCATTTTTGATGTTGATTTTTTGGACTTATTTATTTATTTATTTATTTATTTATTTATTTATTTATTTTTATTTTATTTTTTACACCAAATAAATCCCAGAACCCATGGAAGCTCTGTATAATATTTTATAATATTTTGTAAGACCAATGAAATTCCTTTGTTTATCCTATTAACATCCGTTTTTATTATCAAACTATGTTTTTACTTATTTTTTTCCCTACACTGCTTCTCAATCAAAGCCGCTCACCTGTACACTATTAATAAAAAGTAATTCATTGTTTTCTTCAATTAATTATTTAAATTATTTAATAATTTCAAAACACATGACTTTTTTTTTTCCCCGATGTGAAACGTAGAACAATAAGTGACAGTAGAGCATCAGTTAATCCCATGTTCAGGAAGTGGATCACTTTCATAGCTTTATTGCTGCAGAAAAAAAAGAAAAGTACTTCCTGTTCTGTCTTTTTTTTTTATTCCAAAATCCATCAATAAAATCCTACTAATTTTTATTTATTTACTTATTTATTTTTTGAAAAAGGTGGTTCTGAAGTGAACAAGTGGCTAGACAGGACCACAGAGGATGCTAGGAGATGCTAAACGTCGTCACGCCGAACAGGAAACTCATTTACTGCTGCAGCCTCCATGTGTTTCTGCTAAAACTCTTTTATTTATTTAGATTCATGACACAAGCCCCTCGTCCCTGCAGGACGCTGTAAGAGCGTCTGTGTATGTAACAGGGTTCTGAGTAGAACCTGATTTTCAGAAGCTGAAGCTACTCGGCGTGGATTTTTCCATTCTGACGTATTTGGTTGTATTTATGAAGTAATTCTGCAACAGAACCCTGCAACATGGTGGTTCCTAATCTGAAGGTTTTTACACTTTGTTATTAAACACTTGGAAGAACCCGAAAAGAAGAACTGAAAGGGGATGTCACAGTGATGACACAGAGCAACTGATTTTTTTTGGCGGTTCCGCAAAGAACCTTTCAGTAAATGGTTTCTTAAAAGAAAACGTTTTTTTTCTTAGTGCCATAAAGAACATTTTTACAGTGTAAAGAACCTTTTTTTCACAACATAGAACGTTCCAAGGTTCTTCACAGAACCACACACTCAGACAAAGAACCATTAAAGAACCTTTATAGTCTACCTAAGGAAAACATTTTATAGTGTAAAGAACCTTTTTTTCCACAACGGAGAACCTTTTTCGAAATGTCAATGTTCTGAGATTCTTCACAGAACCACACACACAGACAAAGAACCTTTCATGCATTGGAAATGTTCTATGTATGCATTTTAAAGGTTCTTCACAGAACCACACATCGAGACAAAGAACCACCTTAAAACAACATTTTTATAGTGTAAAGAACCTTTTTCTAATGACATAGAACCTTTTTTGAAATGGAAACGTTCCAAAGTTCTTCACAGAACCACAGACCCGGACAAAGAACCTTTCATGGAATTGAAATGTTCCATAGATTTAAACAGTTCTTCACAGAACCAAAGACCCAAAGATCCTTTTGTGAAATGAACACATTCCAAGGTTCTTCACAGAACCTCACTCAGACAAAGAACCTTTCAGTAAATGGTTTCTTAAAAGAAAGAAGTTTTTAGTCCCAAAAAGAACATTTTTATAGTGTAAAGAACCTTTTTTCATGACATAGAACGTTTGAAATGAAATGAAATGAAATGAAATGAAATAAATTGTAAATGATCCAAGGTTCTTAACAGAACCACACACACGGGCAAAGAACCTTTCATGCATTGGAAATGTTCCATGCATTTTAACGATTCTTCACAGAACCACACACTCAGTCAAAGAACCTTTTGTGAAATGGAAACGTTCCAAGGTTCTTTACAGAACCACAAACCCAGACAAAGAACCATTAAAGAACCTTTACAGTCCACCTAAAAAACATTTTATAGTGTAAAGAACCTTTGATTCATGACATAGAACCTTTTTCAAAATGGAAACATTCCAGGGTTCTTCACAGAACCATAAACCCAGACAAAGAACCATTTTTAAAATGGAAATGTTCCAACATTCTTCACAGAACCACACACCTAGACAAAGAACCATTAAAGCACCTTTATAGTCCACTTAAGAAAGTTTAGTGGACTTTGTCCTCTAAGAGTTCTATGATCATCTGCCTTGCAGAACCCTTAAAGCTTCAGTGTTCTCTGCTGTTGGAAAGGATTCTATGTGGAACCTGATTTGGAGGAAGTGATTTGGATTTTTTCTCTTGAGGAACTTACGAGGAACTTATTCCAGTATCAGAACAGGATTTTATTAAAACTCACGTTTGGATGCTGAGAACCCTTAATTATCCAAGAACCCCGGAAAAACCTGGGTTTTTTTTGGAGGTTAAAATTGCACTACACATGAAGAACACCATGACCTTGACCTTAACCTTGACCATGACCTTGACTGTGATCTTGACAGATGAGAACCCACTTCTTTTAGGAACCTCGCATTTGTTCTTTGACTATTCATCAT
>JAUCMX010000010.1:24040692-24058192 GCA_033459395.1 Hemibagrus guttatus
GTGTAGGGTTGATTTTATTTGATTCTTCTTCTTCTTTCGACTTTTCCCTTCAGGGGTCGCCACATTGAATCATCTCTCTCCACCTATCCCTATCTTCTGCATCCTCAACACTTGCACCCACTAGCTTCATATCCTCATTTATTCCATACATATACCTCTTCTTTGGCCTTCCTCTTTGCCTCCTGCCTGGCAGCTCCATGTCCAACATTCTCCTACCAATATACTCACTCTCCCTCCTCTGAACATGTCCAAACCATCTTAATCTGGCCTCCCTAACTTTGTCCCCCAAACGTCCAACATGAGCTGTCCCTCTGATGTACTCGTTCCTAATCCTGTCCAATCTTGTCACTCCCAAAGAGAACCTCAACATCTTCAGCTCTGCTACCTCTAGCTCTGACTCCTGTCTCTTCCTCAGTGACACTGTCTCTAAACCATACAGCATGGCCGGTCTCACCACTGTCCTGTACACCTTCCCCTTGATTCTCGCTGATATTTTCCTCTCACACAGAACTCCCGACACCTTTCTCCACCCATTCCAACCTGCCTGCACTCTCTTCTTTACCTCTTTCCCACACTCTCCATTACTCTGGACTGTTGACCCCAAGTACTTAAACTCCTGTACCTTCTTCACCTCTTCACCCTGTAACCTTACTGTTCCACTTCCCTCCCTTTCATTCACACACATGTACTCAGTCTTACTACGACTGACCTTCATTCCTCTTCTCTCTGGCGCAAACCTCCACCTCTCCAGGTTTTCCTCCACCTGCTCCCTGCTCTCACTACAGATCACAATGTCATCTGCAAACATCATTGTCCAAGGAGACTCCTGTCTGACCTCCTCTGACAACTGGTCCATCACTATAGCAAACAGGAAGGGGCTCAGAGCCGATCCCTGATGCAGTCCCACCTCCGCATTGAACTCCTCTGTCTGACCTACAGCACACCTCACCACTGTCCTGCTCCTCTCATACATGTCCTGCACCACTCTGACATTCTTCTCTGCTACTCCTGACTTCCTCATACAGTACCACAGCTCTTCTCTTGGCACCCTGTCATACGCTTTCTCCAAGTCTACAAACACACAGTGCAACTCCCTCTGACCATCCCTATACTTCTCCATCAAAATTCTCAGAGCAAAAATTGCATCTGTTGTGCTCTTTCTGGGCATGAAGCCATACTGCTGCTCACAAATTTCCACTACCTTCCTTAACCTAGCTTCCACTACTCTTTCCCATAGCTTCATTGTATGGCTCATCAACTTTATCCCCCTATAGTTACTGCAACTCTGCACGTCACCCTTATTCTTAAAGATCGGCACTAACACACTTCTTCTCCATTCCTCAGGCATCCTCTCACTCTCTAAAACCCTGTTGAACAAACTAGCTAAAAATTCCACTGCTGCCTCTCCTAGACACTTCCAGACCTCCACCGGGATGTTGTCAGGACCAACTGCCTTTCCACTTTTCATCCTCTTCAAAGCCTTCCTGACTTCATCCTTTCTAATCTTATCTACTTTCTGTTCCACAGAGTTCACCCCTTCTACTCTTTTTTCCCTCTCATTTTCCTCATTCATCAGCTCCTCAAAGTATTCCTTCCATCTCCTCTGTACATTCTCCTCACTTGTGAGCACCCTTCCATCTCTATCCTTAATAACTCTAACTTGCTGCACATCCTTCCCATCTCGATTCCTCTGCCTAGCTAACCTGTACAAGTCCTTCTCTCCTTCTCTAGTGTCTAACCTAGTGTATAACTCGTCATATGCCTTCTGCCTGGCCTTAGACACCTCCCTCTTCACTCTGCACTGTAACTCCTTGTATTCCTGTCTATTCTCTTCAGTCCTGTCCATGTCCCACTTCTTCTTGGCTAACCTCTTCCTCTGGATACTATCCTGAACTTCCTCATTCCACCACCAAGTCTCCTTATCTTCTTTCCTCCTTCCAGATGACACACCCAGCACCTTTCTCCCTGTCTCCCTGATCACTTCTGCTGTAGTTTCCCAGTCATCTGGCAGCACTACCTGACCACCCAGAGCCTTCCTCAACTTCTGTCTAAATTCCTCACAACATTCCTCCTTTTTCAGCTTCCACCACTTGGTTTTTCCTTAACTCCAAACTTGCCCATCACCTCCTCATCACCTGTGTTCCCCTCACCAACATGTCCATTAAAATCCGCTCCTATCACCACTCTCTCACCCGTGGGAATACTCTCCATCACCTCATCTAATTCACTCCAGAATCTCTCTTTCTCCTCCAACTCACAAGCTACCTGTGGGGTATAACCACTAACAACATTCAACATCACCCCTTCAATCTCTAACTTCAGACTCATCACCCTGTCTGACACTCTCTTCACCTCCAGAACATTCCTCACAAACTCCTCCTTCAGGACCACACCTACCCCATTTCTCTTACTATCCACACCATAATAAAACAACTTGAATCCTGCTCCTATACTACAAGCCTTGCTACTCTTCCACCTGGTCTCCTGTACACACAGTATATCCACCTTCCTTCTCTCCATCATATCAGCCAGCACTCTACCTTTCCCTGTCATAGTACCAACATTCAGAGTTCCTATTCTCAGTCCTACACTCTTACCTTTCCTCTTCTCTCTCTGTCTGCGCACTCTCCTCCCTCCTCTACTTCTTCCACCAACAGTAGCCCAATTTCCACCTGCGCCCTGTAGGTCAACGGCGCCGATGGCGGTCGTTGTTAACCCGGGCCTCGACCGATCTGGTATGAAATTCGTACTGACGATTCGCATGGTTAAATTTGGCAATGTTTTACGCCGGATGCCCTTCCTGACGCAACCCTCTCTATTTATCCGGGCTTGGGACCGGCACAGAAGTCACTGGACTGTGACCCCCATGGCTAGATTGGTTGATTTTATTTGATTATTTTATTTTAATTTATTTGAGTTTATTTTTCATTCATTTTTCATTTTTTATTTATCATTATTTGATTTTATTATTATTTTTTTTTATTGAATTTAATTTTAAGTGTTCCACATATGACGAGCTTCACGTTATCATCATTCTAAACCCTGCTTTTTAACCCCTTTATGAATGTCTGTTAACATGGAGCATCGAGGGGATCCAAGGAAGTGTGTGTGATATCAGACACCTGAAATTTCCACCAGCTTCCACCAAAAAAATCCAAGCTTTGAGTGATGGATAAAAAAAAAAGACACATGTACATCTCTGCATGTTCCTGCTGCATTAAATACAAAACAAAGTTATTTTTGCGCATCAGTATCAGGAGACTAGATTTTATTTCACTTCTGCTTCACCTGAGACCAGCATCAGGTCACTAGGTTCGATAATCACGCAGGAAGACGTCCATTTCCAAGCAGGTCACTTTTTCCGTCCGATCATTCTCATCAGTTGAGGCTTTACCTCAGGAATTAAACACTCCGTGTGTGGTGCGGTTTGAGGAAAACATCAGCGACTGATTGCGTGATTCTGTCCTGAACATGTTTACTAACCTAAATCAGCAATAAGCCAATTTATTGTTCATTCAAAATGGTACTTTTTATCCATTTAAAGTTACATTACTCATGAGGAACGTCTGTGAAACAACAAGAAACTGAGTCAATAAGAATTTCTGGAGATAGCACGACACAAGTCAAAATAACAAGATAATTTATTTAAATAACGAGACAATAATTAAAAAACGAGATAATTTTTTGAAGTAACAAGATAATGAGATTTGTTTTAGATACAAGAAAATCTTTTCCAGCTTGAGATTATTTAAAATTTTGGTCAAAGCGAAATTTTTGGATGCACGGACAAAATAACCAGATAATTTCCTGAAATAACAAGATAATAAGTGAACCTTATGAGATAATATCTTGAAATAAAAATATACAGTCAAAATAATGAGCCTTTTTTTTTTAGATGAAAAGTTTAAAAAAGGAGATTTTAAGCTTCAAAAGATAAGAGTCAAAATAATGAGATTTTTTTTTAGATAATTAAAAAAAAAGTCTTTTTTACAAATCTATTTCAGCTTGGGATAATTTAATATATATATATATATATTTATATATACAACTTAAAAAAAAAAAATTATATATATATATATATATATATATATATATATATATATATATATATATATATATATAATTTTTTTTTTTTTTAAAGTTGAATTAAATTTTTTGGACGCAAGGTCAAAATAACAAGGTTATTTCCTGAAATAACAAGCCACAAAGTGAAAATTATGAGATAATTTCTTGAAATAACGAGATATAGGGTCAAAATGTAATTTTAAAAAATTCCGAGACTTTTTTGAAATAACATTACAATTATTTAAAAAAAAAGAAGAAAGAAATTATTTCAAATGATAAAATTAGACATTTTATTTTTTTTTACTTATTAATAACAAGATAGTAAGTAAAAGTAATGAGATCATTTCTTAAGCTAACGAGACACTAAGTGAAAATGATGAGATCATTTCTTGAAACAACGAAATTTAACTCAATACAACGAGATAGTTACAGAAGCTACAAACTGTTGGTGCAGGAAGATGTTGTTTAATAAAAATGACCTCAGAACATCTCGAACCTCGAACCTCATACAAACACGGGATATGTTCTCATGAATATGCGTAAAAATTCTTATTAGTAGGTTCCTGATGTTCCTAAAATAATTAGCTCAGCTAGGTTAGCTAATTGAAGTCAATTGTGGGGTTGTCTGAATACTGTATATTGCCATGACAACCAGTTGCCACAACAACCAATCAGCTAAGCCAGCAAGCCCTGGAACAATTTGCATATCAGTCATGATTGGTCCAGAAGTGACATCACAAAAAAAAGGAACAGATGTGCTTAACCCCGCCCCAAAATACGTTTCACATAGATGGGTATCATGAATATTTATATACGTTTGATTAAATTTGACTTGTTCAACTCTAATTAGCATCCAAGCCAAACTCATTTTAGTTTGTCGGCCATTTTAAGTTCGTTACTTAGCGATAAATATAAAAATAAACAGACGGCGGTTTCATTCACGGCCTCTGATCTGCCTCCTCGAACCCGTTCATCCAATTTCTCCACTGCTTCTTTATCTGCAGCTCCATCGCCTCGAGTCCAGCCTCATGTTTAAAGTAATCACTTTTTTTTCATCCTCCCATGGATGACGAGGGAGATGAACATTAGGAAGAGTTTGACTAGTTATCTTCCTCCCTCGCTCGCTCTCTCTCTCTCTCTCTCTCACTCTCTCTCTCTCCCTCTCTCTCTTTTCCTCTCTTTTTCTTTGTCTCTTCTTCTCTCTCTCTTTCTCTCTCTCTCTCTCTCTCTCTCTCTCTCTCTCTTCCTCTCTTTTTCTTTCTCTCTTCTTCCCTCTCTGTTGCTCTCGTTCTCTTTCTCTCTCTCTCCACCTCTTTCTTTCTCTCTGTATTCACCTCTCTTTCTCTACCTCTCTCTTTCTCTTCCTCTCTCTTTCTCTTCATCTCTCTTTCTCTCGCATGCAGCTGTTGTTTATATCCGTCGTTCATATCTCGACGTCAAGGCAGCGTTTTAATTTATCGCCACCCCCATGCTGGCTTACCGCCCACTTGAAGCCTGACTCAGACGTCTATCTGATGATTATTAAAAGGATTACCAATGCTGGAGATATAATTAGCCGTAATGAAGGAACAGCGCTAGCCTTTGTCGCTGCAATTATCGATGCAGATCAGCAGGGATTAAACTTCATAACGTTCTAAATCGCTCTCGGGCAAATTGACGCAGTGCTTTCTTTAAAATATTTTGATCTTTGGGAATTTAACAAGTTCTCAGAGCAAAGCATGCGGCTTGATCTTCGCTTGATTGTTTGAACCAGCGAGATTTCAGCGGCTCGTCTTCAGGCCAGCGACGTAGCCGTGTTTTGTTTTTTTAGCCACGAGAGACTAATTTGACGTCCAATAACCTTCGGGAAATTTGCGACCATCTGTGGGCATTCCTCACCCTCGTAACTACACGCCTTTCTCTATTAGTTGTGCCGTAGTTACTGAATAATTCATAATAGTTACTGGAGAATATGCTTCAGGATGAATAACTGAATAATAAACAGGAAGGTTAAGCAGTTAATAATGTGTTAATACTCCTGCGCAGACACTCAGGACAGACTTATGAGCTGTAATATCACACTTACAAGAAATACAATGTCAATAAAGACGGTGTGTATGTCTGGAGGCGGAGCGATCGGACGAAGCGATGTAGCCGGATGTCGCCTTTAACGCCGTTGGACATGTAGCATGTTGTAGGATATGTTAGAAAACATAAAGAAATAAATACACTGACAAAAGATGAGGTGCTGGCTAATAACCTTAAATATAACCTTGAAAAGGAGACGTTTACTGAACGTTTATGGAAGGAGTCTCCAGTGTCACTTTTTAAAAATTCAATTCAAGTCTTATGAATGCGTTATAACATGTTCATAGGTCATTATACATATGGCCTTCATAGAACTGAACTAGTTACTGATAGTTACTGAACTTTCCAGTCTGAAATACACATCTTATGAAGGTCATGACTGTATTAAACTATAAATGCAGTCATATCCTATTGTAAATTGTTCATTTGGGTGTTATAGGTGTTGTTATAATTAGTAAGGAAAATATGCTAGAAGCCTTATGAATGCGTTATAACATGTTATGAATGTGTTCATAGGTCATTATTCATATGGCCTTCATAGAAAGTGTTACTAATCTTTCCAGTCTTAAAGAAACATCTTAATAAAGATCATAGCTATAATAAACTATAAACGCAGTCACGTCATGTTATAAATTATTCACTGGGCGTTATATGTGTTGTTATAATTAAGGGAATAAGGAAAATGCATTGCAATTTATAGCCATATTCCGAATATGTTCATATAAGTTATTAAGAATTTCTAGAAAGGTCATTCTCTTTAATAAAATATGAAGATGTTCATATTGCGTTATAATGTAACATTATATACATGTTATATAATATAACATGTAATGTATGTGTGGCAATAATAAAGGCTTCTTGCTTCTTCTTACGAAGATGTTCATAGGTTATTATGCATATGGCCATCAAAGAAAGTGTTACTAATCTTTCCAGTCCATAAGACACATCTTAATAAAGGTCATAGCTACAATAAATTATAAATGCAGTCATATCCTGTTATAAAGTTCTCATTTGGGCGTTACAGGTGTTGTAATAATTAGTTAGGAAAATGTACTTTTTTAAATTCAAGGACAAAGCCTTATGGTGTTATAATTAGTTAAGAAAAATGCATTGCTCATATCGCATTTTAATGCGTTCATTAGGCACTGTACATGTTGTTATAATTAGTTTGGAAAATGTGCTTTTTTTTACATTAAATTAAAGAGAGAAGCCTTGTGAATGCGTTATAACATGTTATGAATGTGTTCATAGGTCATTATGAATATAGCCTTCATAGAAAGTGTTACTAATCTTTCCAGTCTAAAAGACACATCTTATGGAGGTCATAGCTATAGTAAACTATAAACACAGTCACATCATGTTATAAAGTGTTCACTGGGATTTTTAGGTGTTGTTATAATTAGTTAGGAAAATGTATAGCCATGTTTATAATACATTCATAAAAGTTATTAAGAATTTCTAGGCTGGTAATCTCTGTAAAAAGATATGAACATGTTTATATTGTGTTAAAATGCGGTCATTAAGCATTATACATGTTGTTATAATTAGTTAGAAAAATGTATTATAAATGTATCATAGCCATGTAATGCATTGTGTTACAATACAATTTAAGTGGTGTTTATAACAAGTTAAAGCACTTGTGTCACATTTATAACTATTACCAAGGTAAGTGCAATCTGTAACATTTTCTAGAAAGCTCATAGAACTCATATATTAAGTGTTCATTAGGTATTATACATACTCTTCTAATTATTTATGAAAATGGCTTATACTTCATAGTTATATTTATTAAGCCTTATGAACTGTTAGAATGATACATTATTTGTTGTTCTTAACACATTATATCAGTCCTGCCCTGTAACACTCTTCTAACACAGCCTGTGCTCATGAAGCATTATACACATCATTATAATGATTTGTTCACTTTGCAAACTGGGGTTTAGAAATATAATGTGTTATGAACACTACTTATCATGCATCATGTTAACAGGTCATAATGCATAATTATGACAGCTATAACATGTCATGCATTTTAATAAATTGTTATGACTAATGAATGCATTATAATGTGATATGAATGTGCTCATTAGTTATTATATTATGCGTTATGAACACTACTTATAATACAACATGTTAACAGTCTATAATGTCTCATACAGGTAGATATAAAGTTAAAGGCATTTTCATGAATGTTTATAGCAATGTGTATAATGCCTTATTAATGCATTATAACATAATATAAATGCATTCATAGTTATTTTATGATGTCTTATGAACGTTACTTATTATGCATCATGTTAACAGGTCCTAATGCATAATTAATACATTAAGACAGCATACATTTTCTGAAATCATTATACCTAATGAATGCATTATAACATGATATGCATGCATTCATAGTTATTATATGGATGCTTATGTTATAATGTAATTATATAATTTCCTATGGATTCTAGTTATAATGCATCATGTTAACAGTCCATAATGCCTCATAAGATTTGTTTAAAGTTGAAGGCATTTTCATGACTTATGAATTATAACAATGTGTATAATGCCTTATGAATGCATTCATAGTTTTTATATTATGTCTTATGAACGCTACTTATTATGCATCATGTTAACAGGGTATACGGCATAATTAAGACGGTTATAACATAGCATAGGTTTTCTGAAATCATTATAAAGTTAAAAGCATTTTCATGACTAATTATAACAATGTGTATAATGCTTTATGAATGCATTATAACAAGATATGAATGCATGAAGCTGTGGTCTTGTCACCCAGTTGTGCTTTTCCTCAAGCTATTCACTCCTTTGCCATTAGAACTCCACCTGTCATCTCTCTCTCTCTCTCTCTCTCTCTCTCTTTCTCTCTCTCTGTGGTAGCCAAAGCTGTCCATCAGGTGGACTCATATCGGGGTGATGTGTTTAGACAGGAGTGCATCATGGGTAGGATGGGGGGCTTAATGATGCTGAGGCTAACATATGCTAACTCTGAAAATGGCGTCCATCTTAGTAGCTTTGACTGAGGAAGCATCGCCGTGAAATGGCACTAGGTGCACGCAATTTAAACCATGCATATCTCTCTCTCTCTCTCTCTCTCTCTCTCTCTCTCTCTCTCTCTCTCTCTCTCCTCTGTTTTCAGTCCTAATGTCATTTTCACTTGCTTCTGATCCTCGTGCCTTGTGATGCTTTGGTCATCCTGACCACTTTAAAAGCCATGCTCCCATTTTCTACTACTGATTCTCTCTTAAAAAACAAAAAAAAAGAAAAAGAAAAAATGGAGAATAAAGATTCCATATTCAGGAGCTAAAAGGTAATAACCAGTCCCAGGAACTTATATGTGTTTTTCACAGTTTGTGGAATGCAACATCTTTTCCCCAGTGATTTATTTAATTTTACATGATTCTTACTAATGATTCATTTAATTTTACATGATTCTTACTAATGATTCATTTAATTTTACATGATTCATTCTAATGATTTGTTTCATTTTACATAATTTGTTCTAGTGATTCATTTATCTTTTAGTGATTCATTTTAGTGATTCATTTATTTTTATCTTCATTTATATGCAGTGAATCAGGGATTTTTTTCTCCCTAATGACTCTAATCATTCAGTTATTTTCAAATGTGATTCCTTTATTTTCTTGTGATTCAGTTTCCAATAATTCAATAATTTTACAGTATTTCCCACATGATTCATTTACACAAGTGACTCATGTGTATTCATTTTATTTTCCCAATGATTCGTTCAGTTTCACATAATTTTTTTCCTAATGATTTATTTATTTTCACATTATTTGTTCACATAATTCACTTGCTTTGACCTGTGATGTGTCTCCAAGGATTCATTCAATCCTTTTCTGAATTCTTAACAACAATTCATTTATTTCACGTGTGATTGTTTCCCACTGATTTATTTACTTTCAAAACTGATTTACATCATTACTTTACCAAACTTTTTTTTTCATTCAGACATGATTTGTCTGCAAAGATTCATTCACTTATTTATTTCTATGACTTCTTTTCAAAGATTCATTTTTTTCATATGATTCATTTACTTTCAAAAACGATTCATTTATTTTCCACATCATTTCTTTCCCAACGATTCTTTTATTTTCTATTTTTCCCAAAAAGGCATTTACTTCTGTAAGGATTCATTCAATACATATATTTGCATGACTTCTTTCCAAAGATTCATTCATTCTTTTTTTTAATATATATACATGTGATTCATTTTAATCTAGCCATGGGGGTCACAGTCTAGTGACTTCTGTGCCAGTCCCAAGCCCGGATAAATAGAGAGGGTTGCGTCAGGAAGGGCATCCAGTGTAAAACATTGCCAAATTTAACCATGCAAATCGTCAGTACTCTGAATTTCATACCGGATCAGTCAAGGCCCGGGTTAACAACGACCGCCATCGGCGCCGTTGACCTACAGGGTGCCAGTGGAAATTGGGCTACTGTTGGTCGAAGAAGTAGAGCAGGGTGGAGAGTGCACAGACAGAGAGAGAAGAGGAAAGGTAAGAGTGTAGGACTGAGAATAGGAACTCTGAATGTTGGTACTATGACAGGGAAAGGTAGAGAGTTGGGTGTGGTCCTAAAGGAGGAGTTTGTGAGGAATGTTCTGGAGGTGAAGAGAGTGTCAGACAGGGTGATGAGTCTGAAGTTAGAGATTGAAGGGGTGATGTTGAATGTTGTTAGTGGTTATGCCCCACAGGTAGGTTGTGAGTTAGAGGAGAAAGAGAGATTCTGGAGTGAATTAGATGAGGTGATGGAGAGTATTCCCACGGGTGAGAGAGTGGTGATAGGAGCGGATTTTAATGGACATGTTGGTGAGGAGAACACAGGTGATGAGGAGGTGATGGGCAAGTTTGGAGTTAAGGAAGGGAACCTTGAAGGACAGATGGTAGTGGACTTTGCTAAGAGGATGGACATGGCTGTGGTTAGCACTTATTTTCAGAAGAGGGAGGAGCATAGAGTGACTTACAAGAGTGGAGGTAGGAGAACACAGGTAGACTACATCCTATGTAGAAGAGGCAATCTGAAAGAGATTAGTGACTGTAAAGTGGTTGTGGGAGAGAGAGTAGCCAGACAGCATAGGATGGTGGTGTGTAGGATGACTTTGATGGTCTGTAAGAAGAAGAGGTCAGAGATAGAGATAGAGAAGAAAACCAAGTGGTGGAAGCTGAAAAAGGAGGACTGTTGTGAGGAATTTAGACAGAAGTTGAGGCAGGCTCTGGGTGGTCAGGTAGTGCTGCCAGATGACTGGGAAACTACAGCAGAAGTGATCAGGGAGACGGGGAGAAAGGTGCTGGGTGTGTCATCTGGAAGGAGGAAAGAAGATAAGGAGACTTGGTGGTGGAATGAGGAAGTTCAGGATAGTATCCAGAGGAAGAGGTTAGCCAAGAAGAAGTGGGACATGGACAGGACTGAAGAGAATAGACAGGAATACAAGGAGTTACAGTGCAGAGTGAAGAGAGAGGTGTCTAAGGCCAAACAGAAGGCATATGACGAGTTGTACACTAGGTTAGACACTAGAGAAGGAGAGAAGGACTTGTACAGGTTAACTAGGCAGAGGGATCGAGATGGGAAGGATGTGCAGCAAGTTAGAGTTATTAAGGATAGAGATGGAAGGGTGCTCACAAGTGAGGAGAGTGTACAGAGGAGATGAAACGAGTACTTTGAGGAGCTGATGAATGAGGAAAATGAGAGGGAAAAAAGAGTAGAAGGGGTGAACTCTGTGGAACAGAAAGTAGATAAGATTAGAAAGGATGAAGTCAGGAAAGCTTTGAAGAGGATGAAAAGTGGGAAGGCAGTTGGTCCTGACGACATCCCGGTGAAGGTCTGGAAGTGTCTGGGAGAAGCAGCAGTGGAATTTTTAACTAGTTTGTTCAACAGGGTTTTAGAGAGTGAGAAGATGCCTGAGGAATGGAGAAGAAGTGTGTTAGTGCCGATCTTTAAGAATAAGGGTGACGTGCAGAGTTGCAGTAACTATAGGGGGATAAAGTTGATGAGCCATACAATGAAGCTATGGGAAAGAGTAGTGGAAGCTAGGTTAAGGAAGGTAGTGGAAATTTGTGAGCAGCAGTATGACTTCATGCCCAGAAAGAGCACGACAGATGCAATTTTTGCTCTGAGAATTTTGATGGAGAAGTATAGGGATGGTCAGAGGGAGTTGCACTGTGTGTTTGTAGACTTGGAGAAAGCGTATGACAGGGTGCCAAGAGAAGAGCTGTGGTACTGTATGAGGAAGTCAGGAGTAGCAGAGAAGTATGTCAGAGTGGTGCAGGACATGTATGAGAGGAGCAGGACAGTGGTGAGGTGTGCTGTAGGTCAGACAGTGGAGTTCAAAGTGGAGGTGGGACTGCATCAGGGATCGGCTCTGAGCCCCTTCCTGTTTGCTATAGTGATGGACCAGTTGTCAGAGGAGGTCAGACAGGAGTCTCCTTGGACAATGATGTTTGCAGATGACATTGTGATCTGTAGTGAGAGCAGGGAGCAGGTGGAGGAAAACCTGGAAAGGTGGAGGTTTGCGCCGGAAAGAATAGGAATGAAAGTCAGTCGTAGTAAGACTGAGTACATGTGTGTGAATGAAAGGGAGGGAAGTGGAACAGTAAGGTTACAGGGTGAAGAGATGAAGAAGGTACAGGAGTTTAAGTACTTGGGGTCAACAGTCCAGAGTAATGGAGAGTGTGGGAAAGAGGTAGAGAAGCGAGTGCAGGCAGGTTGGAATGGGTGGAGAAAGGTGTTGGGAGTTCTGTGTGAGAGGAAAATATCAGCGAGAATCAAGGGGAAGGTGTACAGGACAGTGGTGAGATTGTTGAGGTTCTCTTTGGGAGTGACAAGATTGGACAGGATTAGGAACGAGTACATCAGAGGGACAGCCCATGTTGGACGTTTGAGGGACAAAGTTATGTTGGACGTTTGGGGGACAAAGTTAGGGAGGCCAGATTAAGATGGTTTGGACATGTTCAGAGGAGGGAGAGTGAGTATATTGGTAGGAGAATGTTGGACATGGAGCTTCCAGGCAGGAGGCAAAGAGGAAGGCCAAAGAGGAGGTATATGGATGGAATTAATGAGGATATGAAGCTAGTGGGTGCAAGTGTTGAGGATGCAGAAGCTAAGGATAGGTGGAGAGAGATGATTCGCTGTGGCGACCCCTGAAGGGAAAAGCTGAAAGAAGAAGAAGATGCGTGATTCATTTCTTTTTAAAAGTGATTCATTTATCACACTTCATTTTTCTATTGATTCATTTCACTTCACATTTGATTCTTCTCGTGATTCCCTATTTCCCTATTTTATTTAATTTTTTTCATTTTTTTCACAAGATTCGTTTTAAATTCCACTTGTGAATGAATCATTCATCGCTCATCTTCACATGAACTTCGTGTGTGAACTTTATGTGATTTTTTTAAATAAGGGAGCAGCCAAGGATTAGAAAGCATGAGCAGAGCTATTCAAAGAGTTCATGCAATGACATGCAGGAACATCAGAATCAAAAAGACCACACACACACAGGTTAGCTGGTGTTGGATAAACACGGCGTCTGTCCTGACCGGTGTGCCTTCACTGCAGCTCTTGCTTTATTATTTCATTAAGCGTAAATCCTGTCAGTGCTCCTCCACCCCATCCAGGCCAGGGCTTTTCGCCTCGTAGTCAGCAGGTTAAATTATAATTTAATTACTGAGCTTTATTGGCATAAGCTGCCCCGTGATCTCTTTTTCCCCCAAATAATTTGAGAAGATGATGTGTCTCTGTCTTTCCTTATCTCTAGCACATCACCACAGAAACATGAATCATGAGTGAACTGTTTCATTCAGATCTTACTCAGTGCTTCAGTATCAGAGATGTGTGAGTTTAAGAAAGCAGAAGTTGGTGTTAAGTCTAGTTATGAGGGTTCCACAAAACCGGAACTACTTTTTACTCCTGTGATGGTCATTTGGGTCAAAATCTATAAAAACACATGTGGAAAAAATAAAGACTTTCTCTCATGTCCATCTCAATGAAGAAATAACAAATCTTCATTCTTTCGTTCTCACAGTAACATTTTATTTATATATGGTGCGATTTGAATTCTGATCGGTTCAGTAAAAGAGCGTCATGTGGTTTTAAGACAAGCTTATAAAGCATAATTATGTAACAAAAGCTGAATGTGAACTCATATACAGTATGTCGAGTATATCAGAGTATCTAGAGTTAACCACACCCATGCCCATATTTGGTATAACCGCATGATTACCGTTATGAGTGATATATCAACAAGAAATTAATATTAATTAAGTAACGATTCGGACACAATTTTGGTCAAATGTTCTGTATATTTTTAGCATTAAAAAAAAATCAGCAAGAAGCCACGCCCACTTTAGAACACTTAGTCGATCCAGCTTCTGTAGCACACAGTAATTTTCTGTTAAAAGCGATTCTCTTAATGCTGCCTTCATGTGATATCAGAATTATAAATCGTAAATACGACTAGGAAATTGCGCATGAGTGACCCCTCTGGTGATTATTATTACAACTGCGGAAACATGGAAAAATTAATTAAAAAACGAAGAGGAAGTAGAAAATGAAGTGGCAAGTTTGAATCTTCTTCTTCTTTCGGTTTCTCCCTTCAGGGGTCTCCACAGCGAATCATCTCTCTCCACCTATCCCTATCTTCTGCATCCTCAACACTTGCACCCACTAGCTTCATATCCTCATTAATTCCATCCATATACCTCCTCTTTGGCCTTCCTCTTTGCCACAATGATTTTTTTTTTTATATAATTCCTGTCACAATGATCCATTTAAAATCTAACGTTCTCCTGTTTAGAATCGTTACCTGTTAGAAACATTAGAATAATAAAAGTTGGACTATGGATTATCTTACTGACCGACGCTGTTCATCTGATATGTTTAAGATGTTACGATTTCAGGGTTTAACGATGGATCGTGAAGCTCCGCCCATTTTAGAAATCTGGTATCATTGTACGGAAAAAAAAAAAGGCAAGTGTACAAGTGTACAAGTGTACAAGAGGAAACAACGTTTCCCAATGACGCTCAAATACACGGTACCTAATGAAAGAAAATCAACTCCCAGAGAAGCCGTGGGTTTGGGGCGGGACCCAAAATGGCGTCTTGGAAGCCGTCCAATAGGCTGCTGTCTTTTTCTCCCATTTAAACATGAAGACCCAGTACCACCTACAACCCTCAGTGACCCTCATATGACCACATCAAAGGTTCCTGAGAAACCAAGAAGCTGTAATTAACTAATTTATCATCCATCTATAAGTTTTGGGTTCTTCAGAAGGTTCTAGTTGCTCATCGTGCTTCCTTTCCTCAAGCAGCAGGTCCGAGGAGTTTCCACAGGGCTGGAAAGTGTCCCTCTGTCGTTATCTTCCAGTCAGGTTTAGCTTTCTTTCCAAACGTCGGATAATATTTCCACAAAAGCGCCGCCGAAAAAAAGGTGCTTTTAATCTTGCTAAGAGATAAGCGAGCCTGGCAGATGATTAGAAAACGTCTGGACTACGACAGGACGCTCATTCCAAACGACGCCGTCAATTAAATTTACTTTATTGTAAACAACCCGGGTTTTATAGTTATTTATATATCTTTCTCATTTTCCCCCGTCTTTTTTTCCTATCAGTCGCCATGTACTCTCTTGTAAATTCATTCGATTTTTCAGCGGATTCAGCGAGCGTGAGAGCCGACTTTTATTAGCTCTGACGATCTCTCCGCCGCGCCCGTCCCGGTGACGATGAGGTCTGATGAAGGGATTTATTTTCACCCCGAAATATAAAATCATCAAAAGCGATGGCACCTGATGTAAAAATAGTATGTAAGGCTTCTGTTCGGAGAAGAATGGTGTAATTTTCTTTGTGCTAATTTGACACCGCAAAATTGAACATCAAAAAAAAGAGAGAGAGAGAGAGAGAGAGAGAGAGAGAGAGAGAGGAGAGCATTATATGATGGGTCCCTTTGGGAAATGCAATTTGAAGAAATCAAGGATCTAATTCCGAATATAATACCAATGAAAAGTGGAAAAGTACTCATTTGCTATTCATCCTGTCTTCATATCGTAAGCGTTCGCGGCGTTTTTTACTCAGTGGCCGTGTCAGAGCCGAGCGCGCTGTTAAAAACCTTTCTCCACGTGAAAGCAGCCCCTTTTTTTTAAACACGTTGATTTTTTTTTTTTTTTTTCATTTTGAGACAAAGATAAGTAAATACAGGAGAGATAATGAATAGAAGGGAAAATGAGCGTTGCCGCTCTCGGTGTTCAATCTCAGGGACAATTGCAGCATTTTGGGTGAAATTGCTAGCAGGTTCTATCACCCCATCTCCAAGCCCTCGCTATCCCTCGTCGACCCCCCCGTAATCCTCCGGCAAGGAGACAGGGCCCCTGTCTGTCCACGCGGACCCCCCGCCCGCGGAGACCCTACCAAGGCAAATTAGACCAGAGGGGTGCCTTTTGTTTCGCAGCACTCTGCGAGGGGGGAAAGAAATCCAAATTATTTCCCGAGCTGGAGCAATTTGACATGCTGTGATAACTGCTCGGCAAGAAACTTCTTTGACAGTATTGAAAGAGAAGATTTTCTTGCCATAAAAATGGCCTCCCTTCTCGGCGAGGAGCCCAGCACTCTTACAATAGCGCACAAACTCATTAGGCTGCTTAATTACGCTCACTTTTTTCCCCCTCCATCTCTCATCTCTGTCAAAACAGGGGTGAAAACTCTTGCCCCTTTCCGGGTAGTTAAAGCCTTGTTACGACTCCTTCTTCACTCCATCGCTCTCTCTATCCACCTCTCACTCTCTTCCTGTGTCTTTCAGGGCAGTGTTTTTTCTCTCTCTCTCTCTCTCTCTCTCTCTCTCTCTCTCTCTCTCTCACTTCCTTTCACTCCATCTCACTCTTTCATTCTCTCTCCCTCTCTCTTTCTCCATCTCTTACTCCCTCCATCTCTCACTTTTATTCTCTCCCTCTCTCTTGCGCTCTCTCTCTCTCTTTCTCCCTTTCGCTCCATCTCTCACTTTTATTCTCTCTCTCTCTCTCTCTCTCTCTCTCTCTCTCTCTCTCTCTCTCTCTCTCTCTCTCTCCCTTTCACTCCATTTCACTCTTTCATTCTCTTTTCCCTCTCTCTTTCTCCATCTCCATTCTCTCTCTCTCTCTCTCTCTCTCTCTCTCTCTCCCTTTTTGCTCCATCTCACTCTTACATTCTCTCTCCCTCTCTTCTTCCTCTCATCTATCTTATGCTCTTTCTCAATCTTTCTCTCTCTCCCTCTCTCCATCTTTCTGTCTCCCTCTTCTCTTTCTTTTCCACTATCTCTGTATCTCTCTCCCTCTTCATTTCTTTCCATCTCTCTCGTTTGCTTTCTCTCTCTCTCCATC
>JAUCMX010000010.1:24060692-24100692 GCA_033459395.1 Hemibagrus guttatus
ACACACACACACTCCGTATTCCTCTTCAGATGCCCCTGAGCTCATGTTCAGCCAGGCGCACACAGGATATTAGCTCACCTCCCGGCAAATTTGCTTTTCACATCTCTTCCTTTTCTTCTCTGTCCTCCACCACGATGGAAGGGCTTGTTATCGAGCTCAGTGTCCACAAACGCCATTGATCCGAGCCGGCACTCGGATCTATAGCCGTGCTCTTTTTATCACTCGCTCCGAGCGTTAGTAATACTAATCCCGCTCAATCTGCGGAGCTGCCGGTTTTATAGATCCGAGCCAAAAGTTGCAATAATGATGTATCATTGCTAAATTTGGTAGAACAAACCGCTCTGTCGATCCAACAATCCGCAGAGGGGCCGAGATTCAGGAAGTGGATGGTGAGTTCACACTTCACTTCTTTCCTTTCATCTTCACAGATTTTCCTCTCTCTCTCTCTCTCTCTCTCTCTCCTCTCTCTCTCCTCTCCCTCTCTCTCTCTTTCTCTCTCTCACTCACTCTCTTCTCTCTTCTCTCTCTGTCTGTCTGGGCTGGAAATGTGCAAGACTCTGAGTGCTAGCTTCTTCAGCTAAAATACTAACGTGGCTCATGAAGCGTCATAAGACTGGCATAACCATCAGATGTGACCGATACAGAAGGGTTCGCTAGGAGGTAAGCATGTCTGTTGCCGTTTTGCGACGTTTTAAGATCGTTGCTACGGTAACGGCACGGTTAGATAGAGAAATAGAATTGGTCAGGATTAGGGTGGTGTAAAATTGTATATGAGGAAATAAAAAAATCTCAGGGTCATGCTGTTACGGGAAAATAATCAGTGATGACTCTGATGATTGTGTCTGAAGTGAATTGCTTTCTTTTTACGGTACATACCGATGTCGTACTTTTTATCGGTTTATAGTTACGACAATAAAAATCAAGTCGTAAAAAATAATTATTATTTATTTATTTAAATAAATAAATAAATAAATAAATAAAAGCTGGTTCCTTGTTTAGTTTGTGTTTGTGTTATAGCAGCAATAAAATAAATAAAATAAATAAAATAAATAAAATAAATAAAAAAATAATAATAATAATAATAATAATAATAATAATAATAATAATAAAATAAAGAAATAAAAGCTGGTTCCTTGTTTAGTTTGTGCTTGTGTTACAGCAGCAATAAAATAAATTTAAAAAAAAATATAATAAAAAAATTATCTGTCCTGAAAGCGTCAGAAATGTTAGAGCTCTGACACTGGAGACTCCTTCTATAAATGTTACATAAATACGGAAAAACATCACCACATCGAAGTCTGCCGTCCACGCCCGCGTGTCTGCTCTGTTGCTATAGTAACGCACAGGTAACACGCTCGTCTGTGACATGTTTCTTTGATCTCGCGTTGCAGTGTGTGTTCAAAAGTTTGCGCACCCCCTAAAAACTCATCCCGTGGAAGCGTACGGCATCGTGTCGTATCAGACCATCTGTGGGCGGAGCTTCTGAAGATCTGAAGCTGATTGTATGGAGACAAGAAACAAACAACCTGGAAGAAGAAAGACTGCACCGAAAACTAATTACTACAGAAGACAGATTTGTGAGGGACTGAAGTTAGAGAGTATGAAAAATGTTTGCTGTGCCAGCATTCCTCTGATTATATCCGAGAGCAAAAAAGAAGAAGAAGAAGAAGAAGAAGAAGAAGAAGTGATAGACAGAAAAAGAATGGTGTATACGAAGGAGAAGAGAGTTAATAGGCTACGCGGCGGCATCCCGGTGCAGAGGTGCAGCGAGGCAGCAGTGTCCTGACACAGCTGAAGGCCTTGGAGGAGAGAGACGCCTATTAGAGGAGGATAAGGGCCTGTCTGGACGAGGCAGCGCTTTCAACGCAGCACTGGGCACCGGCATCAATTAAAGACAGGAAAATATGACAAACAAGAAGAAAGCTGAAGAAAGCTCCGGGTCCGGAGAGGACGAGCGACGCCAGGGGTCGATGTGTAGGGATCTAAGTGGGTCTATTGTGTCGAAATGAGCAGCAGCCATGCCTCCTGTCACGTAAATGATCAGATGCCTTTAAACCCGGGCAGAAAAAAAGAACAACGATCTTTGTATTTGAGAACAATCCCTTCCTTAACCTACGCCCACGGGCCATCGCTCGGCCTAGATTCCGCTGTTTAAGAGACATTAGCTTCTGAAATCCTCCCCACACACACACACACACACACAGAGGAAGCGTCAGCTGTAATCCAGGCCACTCGTTGTCTAACAGATGAATAGGTGAGGGAGGGTCTTAACAAGGCTCTAACAAGACCCAGCTGATAACATGGCTGTCAAGCAGACCTGGCACGCAGCCAGAACTATTTAACGGCGTCTAAAGACTCATAAATCAAGACGTGGTGGCATGCCTCGCAGCAACTGGTAAGTGCTGGGAAATTAAACTGGTGGTGGGCTTTTGCTTCATGAAACAGCTGATTGAAATTAAATTCCCCGTCAATCACGACGTGGAGGCAGCGAACAGGAGGGCGAAGGGAAAAGATAATTGGCTCTTCATAAGTGTTAATGACTAACGAGTGTTAGGGTTCGTTTAGGCAAAAAGGGGAACATGCGGAACTAAACCAGCAGATTATCCCTCTGCGTTAAAGGGATACTCCGACATTCCGACACTCTCTACTGGAAATTTCCTTGCAATGAGTAAATATAGATCTATATTTTTTAACGAAGCCGGATGTCGAACACGATGACTCCTGCATGGGGATTTCTTCAGAACTCCATCGTTTTGCAATAACAGAAATGAACCCGAGATGACCGATCAAGCGATGTTCTTGTGGTTTTTTTCCAAAATTACCGCAGATTTCCTGAAGACTCGGGTCGGAACTCGTCGTGTGACATCATCACGACGCGTGGAAATCTTCCAGAATCCCACTTCCAGTCATGTGTGTGGAGCATGGGTACAGATCTCAAAGAAATTCATTACATACTGTCCGAGTCTCACTGGGAGAAGAATCCCGTGACTGGGATTTCATCAATTTGAGTGTTTAAAAAAAAACAAAAAAAAAAACATGCAAATTGTAAATTTCATTTAAAAAAAAACGAAGCATTTTTGATCGCAGCAGTAACACCAAAAAATAAAAATAAAAATAAAAGAATAAATGAATGAATGAATGAATAAATAAATAAATAAATAAATAAATAAATTAATGACTGAATGAATGAATGAATGAATAAATAAATAAATAAATAAATAAATAAATAAATAAATAAATAAATGTTTCAGCCCTAAATGGTCATGATCAGTAATTTCACAAAAAAATAAAATAAAAAAGTCTGACTTTGATGTTATTAGTAGGAACTCTTTTATAAGTGAAAGTCTACAAGCAAATTTTCAATTGTTATAATAATAAACATTTCTCTAAAGTGTGTAAAAATTTTCAAAATGGCCGACGACGCTGCGGTGAAATCTTTCAATCGTCTTTCAAATAAAGCCTACGTTGTGCTATGTTTACTTCTTGCCATTTTAAAAAATGAAAAAAAAAACCCAAATAAGCGCCTTGTTGTCCTGGACCTTCAAAATCCCAAGATTTACAGTTAAGTTACCAAATCAACAATATTCTACATAATATTTTGGAAGTGTGTGTGTGTGTGTGTTTGTTTAGGTGATGTTTCACATCCCAGGATGGACGATAAACAACAACACACTGATACTGAGGCAACAAAAGTATGAGAGAGAGAGAGTGTGTGTGTGTGTGTGTGTGTGTGTATTTAGGTGATGTAGCACACCCAAGGATGGATGATAAACAACAACACATTGTTACTTAGGCAACAAAAGAAGAGAGAGAGAGAGAGAGAGAGAGAGAGAGAGAGAGAGAGAGAGAGTGGGTGTGTGTGGGTGTGTGTGTGTGTATTTAGGTGATGTAGCACACCCAAGTATTGACGAAAAACAACAACACACTTATAGCAAAGCAACAAAAGAGAGAAAGAGAGAGAGTGAGTGTGTGTGTGTGTGTGTGTGTGTGTGTGTGTGTGTGTGTGTGTGTGTGTGTTTGTGCGTTATGGTTTAGCCTAGGTTAATGCGATTTGTGTTCCGCCTGTCGACTCCAGAGCCCGGGCTTCGTCAGCGCCGGTCAGGTGAGCGGCGAGCTCGTCCCCCCTGCGGCCATTAGCGTGGACAGGAGACAACCCGATAAAGACGGGATACTTTGATGTACACAGGTCACTGCACAACCTCCAGTCACAAGCCGTCGTCCAATCGGCGAGAGCCGAGAGCAGGAGGACGGAGAGAGAGAGAGAGAGAGAGAGAGGATGGAGAAGATGAAGAGAAGAGAGGCCTAATTACCAGCCATTCTCTCGGATGGTTTTATACATGCTCCGGAAGCTTCCAGGTGAGAGCTTGGAGCTCGCGTGGACGCTTCTGCTGTGCGTCTTCACTCAGGGGTGAAGTTCGGCGTGTCGATGTCTCTAGGAGCACTTCAGGGAGGAGGAGGAAGGGGAGGAAGAGGAGGAGGAAGAGGAGGAGGAGGAGGAAGAGGAGGAGGCGGGGCACGACAATCTTCATGTCATGTCTCCTTAATGTGTTGTTTTCTGCTTATTAATACACACACACACACACACACACACACACACACACACACACACACACACACATGCTGCCATTTCCTTTCATGTGCGATGGAAACGTTTCGTGAATCTTTAACTTGCAAAAAGCATCTCATATTTTTTTATTTATAAAAAAACTCATCTGCCCTTTACATCTATTTTTTTCTTATTTTTAGACATTAGTCAGTGGAGAGAAAGAGAGGGAGAGATAGAGAGAGAGAGAGATAGAGAGAGAGAGAGAGAGAGAGAGAGAGAGAGAGAGACGTGGCTTAAATAAAGACGTGTCCTCGTCTGTCTCCTCTGTCATGTCTTATACACAGAGTCACAACGCTTCTATTCAGGTTAAAGCTGACATCTCCAATTGAGTCAACAGAAATTTTTTTCTTCTTCTCCTCGCCTTAAACAAGAGAACGGTGCAAGACAAAGAGCATTTTCAGCGTAATGATGAAACAAAAAAAAAATAGAGAGCAAGTTTTATTTTTCTTTTTTTTTGGGAAAAAGAATCTGTCATGCCCATGTCAACTCTTTGTGAGCGTCGTCCTTAAGTGAGAGCAGAAGGGAGAGAAAATTACCTTCCATAATTGGCACGCTGATCAAAGACGGGCGATGACGGCGGGACAATAAAGCCGTTAATTTATCAGAATTCATTAGGAGCTGCTGTAATAATCGCGGCGAAACATCTGAATAAATAGTGACGGAGAATCAAAGCCGAGCGGATTTTTCGGGATAGAGTGACGGATTGGGAGGAGACGCGGAGGAGAGGCGGGGATTGGCTTACATACCTGAGATCGTCAGTACATCCGGAGTCACGACCTTGATGCTAAACAGTGTGATTGTGTGTGTGTGGTGTGTGTCTGGTGTGTGTGTGTTGTATAAAGCAGGTGTGTATATACAAATGCTCTGGATGCTGAAAGAGACGAAATATCAGAAAAAAGCCAGAAAGTTACATACATACACACACACACACACACACACACACACACACACACACACACACACACACACACACACACACACACACACAGGTATTCCTAGTTTGGGATGAAACTCCTCTGTCCCCTTGTCCTTATGAGATAACAAACAGACGTAGAGTAGACATAGATGAGATAGAGAGGTGACAGAGTAGACGTAAAAATAAAGAAAAAAGGGGAAAGGTGAAAAAAAAGAGGAAAAACAAAAAAGGGGGGTTAAAGGCATAGAAATAAAAACATGGGAATGAGAAAAAAAAGGGGAGGGGTTAAAAAAACATAGAGGTAAAAACTTTTAGAGGGGAAAACAGAGAGGTGACATAGAGGAGACACGGGGAAAGGAAAAAAAAACATGGGAATAGAAAAAAATAAAAAAAATTGAAAAAATAGATAGGGGGGACATTAGGGGGGTTAAAAAAACGTAGATGAAAACAGAGAGGGTAAACAAAAAAAGAGGAGACACGGGGTTGGTAAAAAAAAATAGAAAATAGAAAAATAAAAAAAATTGAAAAAATAGAGAGGGGGGACAGAGTAGACACAGATGTGAAAAAAATTAAAGAGGAGACATAGAGACAACAGGTGTAGGAGACACAAAGATAAGATAGAGGAGACACAGGGGTGGCAGAGAGGAGACATAGAGGTGACATAGAGGAAACACTGAGAGACAGAGATGACATAGATGAGACATAGAGGTAACATAGATATGATATAGATATGACATAGAGGAGACAGAGAGGTGGCATACATAGAGGTGACGTAGAGGAAAAAAACACAGAGGTGACATAGAGTACACATAGAGACAACATATGTGGGGGAGGAAAACGTAGAGAAGACACAGAGGTGATATAGAGTACACGTAGAGATGACATACATAGAGGAGACACAGAGTTAACATAGAAGAGACAAATAGGTGACATAGAGACAACATATGATGAGGAGACACAGAGATAAGCTAGAGGAAACACAGAGGTAAACAGAGAGGAGACATAGAGGTGACATAGATGAAACATAGAGACACAGAAATGACAGAGGAGACACAGAGGTGACATAGAGCAGACATAGATATGACAGAGGAGACAGAGAGGTGACATATGTAGAGGATACACAGAGGTGAGGAGTTAGCACGCTAATCTATTGAAAGTACTGAAGAAAAAACAGCTTTAGTACCATTAGCTAGTTTGTTTGTTTGTTTGTTTGTTTGTTTGTTTCTCTACTAATTTATGCTTCTAAGCTTCGCTTCTGTTTGTCAGCTTTATTCACATTTGTTCCGAGCGGCGATCGAGAAAACTTCCACCAATCACAATCTGCCGTACATCCCACATCCAACAACAGTTACTAGGCAGGGCCAGATGAGGTCACTTCCTGTTGACAAATCCATTACATCAATTAGACTGCTTCTGAACGCTGGGCCAGACGCTGACGCTAATCGCAAGATGAGCGATGAGCCCCTTAAAGGAATTACTGCAGCTTCGGCTCTCCGAGTGACAGCAGGAATACTCCGGAATATTACCAATGCCGGGTCGGGATACGTGCCTCTGTGCGTCCTGTTTCCATAAATATTAGTCTTTTACAAAAGAAAAAGAGAAAAAAAGAAAGAAAGAAAGAAAGAAAGAAAGAAAGAAAGAAAGAAAGACACGACCTTCCTCCTCTAATGATCTCAGATTTCAATGTTCCTGAGCATCTCAATAAGTTCTGTTGCATTGACCAGAACCCGACCAAAACCAGATTCCCAGAGCAAGGTTGTACTATCATGGATTGTCTCAGGCGGCAGGAACAGAGCTCAGATAAACAGGAAGCAGGTGATGGTCATGTGATCAACATGAACCAACAGACCAGAAACAAGCTCAAAATCCAGGACACCACGACATGGTAGAATGCAAGACGTGGTATAAACTGCTGTGTGTGTGTGTGTGTGTGTGTGTGTGTGTGTGTGTGTGTGTGTGTGTGTTGAAAAACTGTGAAAGTCTCATGCTGCATTCTAGTCAGAAACAGAAACACCGTATTTATGAGTGGAACGAACACAAACAACACCACAAAGTCGGAATTACGAGCAGGAAACGCTCTGAGTTTACAAGTTGGAGGCGTGTCAGTCTGAAAACATTGCACAATCAACAGATTTCGTCTTAGAAGTAAAAAATTAAAGCCATATTTTCAAGCTAATCACCCGTACAAAATACCACTGAGATGTACGATTACTATATAACGTAAAGAAACCGTCTACAGAGGCTTTATAAATGGATTTGAAAAATAAATCAAATAAAAAAAACACACCTGATGTGCATTCTTTGCTCACCAACAAAGTATAAAAACCTTCCTGTATTTTACTTTTTTTTTTGCCTGAACCAAGTTGATGTCATAATTACGACTTCCCAGCTTGTAAATTTGAAATTCCCAGGAGGAATTTCCTAGAAGCCCATTTTCCTAAATGATTAGAACTGTGCTTATAATTGTGTAAATAATTCATATTAATATAAATAATTCTGTCATAAACATGTCGTAATGTTTCACTGTATCGCACCACCTGCTTCCTGATTAATGTGAACTAATGTGAATAAAAATAAAGTAAAAAAATTGTAAACTTTTTTAAATCGGCTCACATACACACGATCGGGGGTGGTTTTTTTATTTCCAAAAAATATTTCAAAATTTATTTATTTAATGTAAACCAGAATGGAGCATGATTATGTAACACTTATTTATTTATTTATTTATTTTATTTATTTATTTCTAAAAATTATTTCTAAATTTATTTATTTAATGTAAACACGAATTTAGCATGATTTTACAGCACATATTTATGTATCTATTTATTTATTTTTATTTCAGTATTAACCTGTTTAATGTGTAATTATTAGTCTGTGTATTATATTTTTTGTTGTATTTTTTCTGTTTCTTCCTGTTATTGCATCATTAAGGAATTACATTATTACAGCTTTATAAGACATTATTACCAGGAAGTTTACTAAAGAACTGTAAGCACTTATTATTATTCATAGAGATTCTTTCCGAAGATTTTTTTTCCCCACAGCTCCAGGATCAGCTTTCCCTAATCTGTCACATCCCAGAATGCTTTGCGGCAGAGACGCCATCGCGCTCGTTATCTGGCTGAGCAGCTGATGTGCAGAGATGGATGGAGGCAGGATGTGTTTTTTATGTTAAATTGGTGTACGGTGTGATATATGTGGCTTGGAACGGGTTGGGGATCAAAGGTCAGAGGTCAGAGAGCTAGCGAGAGGAAGATGCTCTGAGATGCCTATCGCCTTCAGCCATGTCTCGGCCTGACCTTTTACATGTCTATAAGCATGAGAAAGCAAAGCGAAGGAGAGAAACGGAATGTACGCGTGAAAAAGTGAGCGTGATGTTGCAGGGCTTTTATTTAAACCCTGAAATAAAATTAAAAAAACAAGGCGTATTCTTCTCCTTAGCGTGTTTCACCTCTTAGCGGTTAATGTGCTTTTATTAAAAGCTGCGAATTCAATTAGACCTCGTTTTGATTTGCTTTTATCTGAGTGAGTCGTGCATCTGCGGAGGAATAAAAACGGTTATTTTTAGAATATTTTCCTTCAACACCCTCTAATCTATTCCTCTAATCTGCAGCAATTTACGAACAATTCGTTTCCCATCAACTGAAAAATGGCCACGTCATACTTTTTGTCCATTTCTAATTACATCTAATGTCAAACAAAACAAGCTCTCGCTTTACTGCTACATCATAAACAGACGTTCCTTCAACAGACGCTCTTTGATTCTTATGCTTTACATTACTAAACAAACAAACAAATGCAGATGTCATGCTACTAAAAGGAAGCATTAATAATGAATGAATGAGTGTTAATAATGAAGCTCTGCAACACTGTAAAAGAAAATACAACAAAGAGTTTCTGACCAATCAGAATCGAGTATTGTATCGTGTGTGCAGAGCACTCCGTTGAGCTTTACAGACATAATGAAGTTTAATAAAATGTAATTGAAATGAAATAGGAAGATATACCACAAACACACACACACACACACACACACACACACACGCACACACACACACACACACACGCATACACAGGTATTCCTACAGCAGGAGGAAACTCTTCTGTCCCCTTATTCTAATCTAGTCATAGAAGTGACATAGAGGTCTGTTAGAGGACCTAGAGGTGACATAGAGGACCATAGATGTGACATAGAGGTCTCACACACACACACACACACACACACACACACACATACACCTAGAGCAGGATAAAACTGTGCTTATGATATTATAGACAGAAAATGAAAAGAGAGAGTAAGGAGACATAGCGGTGACATAGAGGAGACTGTGAGGAGACATAGAAGTGACATAAAGGTCTGTTAGAGGACCTAGAGGTGACATAGAGGACCATAGAGGTGATATAGAGGTCACACACACACACACACACACACACACACACACACACACACACACACACACACACAGGTATTCCTAGAGTGGGATGAAACTCTTCTGTCCCCTTGTCCTTATGACAGGAAATGAGAGGCAAGAGTAAGGAGACATAGAGGTGACAGAGGAGACATAGAGATGACTTAGAGGAGAGATAGAGGAGACATAGAGGTGACATAGAGGTGACAGAGGAGACATAGAGATGACTTAGAGGAGAGATAGAGGAGACATAGAGGTGACATAGAGGTGACAGAGGAGACATAGAGATGACTTAGAGGAGAGATAGAGGAGACATAGAGGAGAGATAGAGGGGACATAGAGGTGACATAGAGGTGACACACACACAGGTATTCCTAGAGTGGGATGAAACTCTTCTGTCCCCTTGTCCTTATGATAAGAAATTAAAGACGAGAGTAAGGAGACATAGAGGTAACATAGAGGAGACATAGAGGTGACATAGAGGTGGCAGGGTAGACATAGAGGTGACAGAGTAGACATAGAGGTGACACGCAGGTGACATAGAGGTGACATAAAGGTAACACACACAAACACAAACCCACACAGGTATTCCTATAGTGGGATGAAACTCTTCTGTTCCCTTGTCCTTATGATATAATAGACAGAAAATGAAAGGCAAGAGTAAGGAGATATAGAGGAGACATAGAGGAGACATAGAGGCGACAGAGGAGACATAGAGGTAACACACACACATACACAGAATAAGATAAAAGATAAAAGGCCTGAGAGATAATTATCAGTGTACTGTAGATTTTATTATGTAAGGCAGCCAGATTGTGGGTGTGGCCAGAGGCTCAGGGTGGTACAGGTCGTTCTGCGGGTGGGCAACATTCTAGGCCACGTGTCTATTCCCGAGGAGAATCCCTGCGCTCCCGCTTGCCTCCTCGGCATGAAGACATGAGTGTTGAAGAGGGCAACTCTAGCCATCAGAAGTGGCAGGTATAATTGCACTGAAAATCACTCTAAATCTGCTCTGGAAGAATCCCGGGGCATGAGGGATGTCAGGAGCAGTCCCAAATGGTGAAATAAGTTAGGAAGGGAAGCACGCTCTACACACATGGCATGCACACACTCATGCCAGCTCTTTCTCTCTCTCTCTCACACAGACGCACACACACACACACACACACACACACACACACACACACACACACACACAACTGGACAGATGAAGCTGTTGCTCTGATTCTGCAGCTTGGCACTGAATCCACTCAAGCTGAGAAGACATTCCCTCATTAGGCCAACTCAGCTTCAGACAGCTCTGGGGCTCCGAGCGAAGAAACATAAGGAATAAAACACTGTGGTGAAGGAAAATAATCCACGATGAAGTCACTGGTGCAACGAGGTGTCACGTGATGATGATTATTTTCCTATTACAGCATGCTGTGAAGTGTGTTATTCCTCAGCAGTGTTTTTTTTAAAAAAATGGTACATATTATCAGTTTATAGTTACGGTTAAATTAGTGTCAGGTTGCGTGAGTGAATGAGAGTGTGTGTGTGTGTGCCCTGCGATGGGTTGGCACTCTGTCCAGGGTGTATCCTGCCTTGATGCCAGATGACGCCTGAGACACAAGCTCCCCGTGACCTGAGAATAGATCGGATAAGCGGTAGCCAATGAAGTTGTGGTAAAATTTTGCGGAATATTTTTTAAAAATCTGTGTATTAGATCGTTTGAGATCAATCGAGTGCATTCATATACACCTGCAACCTGCTGCTGTCCGAGATGTCAGAGTCCAAAATTGAAATTTCCTCCTGTTTTTGTTGTGTCCGTGTTGATGACTGAGTGTCTTTGTCATGTTCCACTCCACAGTGGTGGTTAATATGAAGCTCAAATGAAAGTAGACACTCAGGACTTTAAGAATCTGCAGTGTATATCTGTTTTTAGCCTACTAGGAACAATAGAAAAGTTCCTAATAATCAAAAATGGTTATTTTTTTCCCACATACATGTGTGTATCTTCAAAGTAAATGTTGATATCAAACCCATTTCTGCTCTCTGAGATGCTCCAAGTGCTTGTTCATCTAAAAAGCAGCTCGAATTTGATCTTCAACCAGTAGAATTCTGTGTAAGGTTCTCCAACAGAGGGAAAAACACACGTCTAAAACACACTGAGAGCCAACAGACTCATTTTAGATCAGAAAATCATTCGCTTCTTTATTCGGATTGAAATATTTGCTGACCAAATGGACGGCGGTTCACTGGTAAAAAGGGTTAATTAAAAGTAATTAAAGTGAATGTCCCATATCAGTTGATGTATATGTATATGTATATAAAGTAAAGCTCAGTAAAGTAAAGAGATGAAGGTAATGATGGTGATGAAGGTGATGGTTTCTGACCCCAGCTCTGTGAACTGATGCGAGTCAAAGGCTTCTGTTTGTGTTGCTGCGCTAGCCTTGAGCTGTTACAAGTTTTCACAAAGCAGCAAGCGCGCAGGTTTTGGGTGCAGTCATGGGTTTAAAGGCCGTCCCATCCGCCGGCCCCGCGGCAGCAGCCTGATCCACGGCACGGGAGAAGATGAGGCGATAGTGGGAGAGATAAATCACTAAGTGCCTCACCTTTGGGTCAACGATCACACCACAGGCCACCGGCAATCTCTGTTTGAAGCACTGCATGTGCACCTTCAGGGCCCCGCACTCTGGCCCTACTATAAATCAACATACACACACACACACACACACACACACACACACACACACACACACACACACACACAGATGTGCATGCTGCTTTGTGTTTTTTTCCCTCTCAATTTCTCCATCTCTAAATGAAATAAATTTTTTTTTTTTTGCATTTTTTTCCATGATGTATAATAACCTTCAAAAATAGCGAATGCATAACAAATAAACTTTAATAATAAGAAAAGAAAAGGAAAGAAAAGAAAAGAAAAGAAAAGAAAAGAAAAGAAAAGAAAAGAAAAGAAAAGAAATGAAAAGGAAACCAAGAAAAGGTCCAAAGCTACTGGTTTTGAACATCTGGCTGTGAGGAAGAATGCACACCTGCACCTGGCACATGATGTCGATTTCCTGGATCAACATGCAGCGTTTGAGGAAGAGCAGATCGTTCTCACGCCACTGAGACCTGAATGCTAAAGGATTGGAGCGATGGAGGATTTAAGGATTGGAGGGTTGCTGGATTGGATTGGAATCTTAGAGGATTGGAGTGTTGGAGAGTTGGATTGGAATCTTAGAGGATTGGAGTGTTGGAGTGTTGGATTGGAGTGTTATAGAATTGGAGTGTTGAAGGTTTTGAATGTTGGAGAATTGGAGTGTTGCAAGATTGGAATGTTGTAAGAATGTAGTGTTGGACGATTGGAGTGTTGGACGATTGGCCTGAGTGTTGAAGGATTGATGTAGTGAATGATTCGAGGGTTGGCATGTTGGAGGATTGGAGTGTTGGAGGATTGGAGTGTTGAAGGATTGGAGTGTTGGAGGATTGATTTATTGAATGTTTTGAGGATTGGAGTGTTGGATGATTAGAGTATTGGAGGATTGGAGTATTGGAGGATTGAAGTTTTGAAGGATTGGAATGTTGGAGGATTAATGTAGAGAGTAATTTGAGGATTGGAGTGTTGGAGGGTTGGAGTGTTGGAGCACTGGAGTATTGAAGAATTGGAGTATTAAATGATTGGAGTGTTGGAGGAATGGAGTGTTGAAGAATTGGAGTATTGGAGGATTGGAGTGTTGAAGAATTGGAGTACTGGAGGATTGGCGTGTTGGAGGATTGGCGTGTTGGAGGATTGGAGTGTTGGAGGATTGGAATGTTGGAGGATTGGAGTGTTGGAGTGTTGAAAAATTGGAGGATTGGAGGATTGGAGTATTGGCATGTTGCGGGATTGATGTAGTGAGTGTTGCAGGATTGGAGTGTTGGGGGATTAATGTAGTGAATGATTTGAGGATTGGAAAGTTGGAGGATTGATTTATTGAATGTTTTGAGGATTGGAGTATTGGAGTATTGGAGGATTGGAATGTTGGAGTATTGGAGTGTTGGAGTGTTGGAGTATTGGAGGATTGGAGTGTTGGAGGATTGGAGTGTTGGAGGGTTGGAGTATTGGAGGATTGGAGTGTTGGAGAATTGGAGTGTTGAAGAATTGGAGTGTTGGAGGATTGGAGTGTTGGAGGATTGGAGTGTTGGAGTGTTGGAGGATTGAAGTGTTGGAGGATTGGAGTGTTGGAGGATTGGAGTGTTGGAGGATTGGAGTGTTGGAGGATTGGAGTGTTGGAGTGTTGGAGGATTGGAGTGTTGGAGGATTGGAGTGTTGGAGGATTGGAGTGTTGGAGTGTTGAAGAATTGGACTGTTGGAGGATTGGAGTGTTGAAGAATTGGAGTGTTGGAGGATTGGAGTGTTGGAGGATTGGAGTGTTGGAGTGTTGGAGTGTTGGAGGATTGAAGTGTTGGAGGATTGGTGTGTTGGAGGATTGGAGTGTTGGAGGATTGGAGTGTTGGAGGATTGGAGTGTTGAAGAATTGGAGTGTTGGAGGATTGGCGTTTTGGAGGATTAGAGTGTTGGAAGATTGGAGTGTTGGAGGATTGGAGTGTTAGAGGATTAATGTAGTGAATGATTTGAGAATTGGAGTGTTGGAAGATTAAAGAAATGGCATGAGGGACAAGTGCATCCCTCAGCATCTTCCCACCAATCAGAGCTGGAACATGAATACTGAGTGACATATGGAAGGAATACGAACCCATCCAAGAGTGAAATACTGACCAGAACCATGAAAGCGACTAAAAACATGCACAGGAAACTGAAATGTTCACCTGCTCTTCAAGCTCATGTGAAGAGGAGGCTCTGTGATGGTGACAGAGTACAGGATTGAAGAGAAACACTGCAACATGAACTGAATGAGAAAATTACTGAATACACGGAGGAAGTAACAGGAAGTAAAATCTGAAATGCTGAGCAAAGAAAGACCCAAAAAAACAGAAAGAGAGATCGAAAGGGACTCACACGGCCTGCCACATTCCTCAATGCCATCTGACCGGCAGGAATATGATTATACACACATAATGACAATCATTTGATGAAATTATGGAACCCGAAGCCAATTACCAAATTATTCCCAACTGTCATGAGAACGACCCTGTGTAATTATTTCAAAATTAGCTTTCAACAGCACTGCAGTCATAATTCTCCCCCTTCAAAAAAATCACTATTTTGAGACCACTGATTATATTTCCTTAAGCCGTGCTCTTAATTCGAGCCTGGCAATTTTCTCTTATTTGACCAAAAAAAAAAAAAATGTTGGACACTGAATGAGTCGATCATTTGTTCTAATTGTTATTTCTGTAGCAGAGGGGGCAAACGATGACGGGGAAACCTCTCTCTCTTCACCCTGTAAACACACATTTGAAGCTTTTGATATTCAGAATAATTTATAGCCTTTGTAAGAGAATAGGAGCTGAGAAAAAAAATCGTAGTGTTTGAGACTTTAGCGGAAATGAAAGAAGTGAGAAGTGAATAAACACAAAGGAAAGAGTTAGGGATGCAATTGATAAAAAAAAAAAAGCTTGAGCTTGGTACGCCGCTTGTCTATAGATCACCTCGGGGAACAAGTTCAGGAGTTCGGGAGTTTTCCTGTAAAGACCGGTCAGTGTAAGGGGAGAGCCTCTTTTAAGCGCAGACGGCTCGGGGAGACGGCTAGTCTGCCTTCGTGTCTGCTTTTTTTTTTTTTTTTGTACACTTCTCCTTGTGATGAGTTCTGATCTGGGATCAGATTTAAGATTCGATTCATAAGCATGCGATTGGAGAGAGGTGCTAAAGGTGAGAAAGGTGAACTGTGTGTCAATTTCTTGTGAGTAAAATGATGATGATGATGATGATGATGTGATTTTGCTACATACTGTAGATGACATACAGTATGAAAGAGATTCAGAGCCAATCACATGCTTGATCAGGCCGTGACATCATCATGTCTTCGTCCTCAGCTCGACACACAGCTTTGGTTAACGGTTAAATTCATGTCCAGAAGATAATTCTTTCACCATATTAGCCATGCTAACCCTCTATAGTTTAGAAAAAAAAGCTTAGCATTCGCTAAGAATGTAACTGTTATGTTTAGTTTATTAGCTTTGCCTTGTTTTTGTTTTTCTGCTAATTCCACCAGTCTGGATTTTATTTTTTTACAGTGAAGGAAAATGCAGCCTCTTCCATAAAACAAATAATTAAAATTAAAAATAAAAAAGGATCAGAATAAAAAAAATATTTTATGAATAAAAAAAATTTTAAATACTAGTAACAAAAAAAATATTTTGTGAATGTTTAAATGAAGAGTAACTCAGAACAAAAAAAATTAAAAAAAATTAGAAAATGATACACTTTAAAAAACTACTATAATACTGTGGTAACACACACGCGCACACACACACACACACACACACACAAAATATCTTTGGTGAGTTTTTTTGTGAAGGGTAACTTGGTCCTAAAGGCACTGTACAATTTGAATCTTATATTTTAATAAATAAATAAATAAATAAATAAATAAATGCTGTTGAAAAAAACTATTTAATATTAATATAAATATATATTAAATTGAAATCTAAAACTATTTAAAAAAATACAACAATTTTATTATTATTATTATTATTATTATTATTATTATTATTATTATAAAACCACACTACTATTGATCTTACAAAGAACTAGTTCCAAAATCTATATGAAAAAATAATCTAAAAAAAAAAATCTTTTTTTAAACAAACAATAATTAATTTTTTAACACAGAATTTTCAGCAAAATTTCAAAAAATTAAAGTAGTGTTAATGAACAGCACTACACTAGTAATAGTTTTTCACCTGAAGCACACATGCGTGTGTGTGTGTGTGTGTGTGTGTGTGTGCTGTGTGTTGTGAATTTGTATAATAATCAAGTATAACATTGATTATTTAAAAAAATATATGTTCACAGACTATTAGCTATCCAATCAGATTAATACATTTTATAGTGAGGAAATAAAAAAAAAATTTATTTCTTTATTTATCCGTCTTTAAATTTCTGGTCTGTTTCTGATTTGCTGAGGCATTGCTTCTTCCATCAAATCATGATCAAGTCTGGTCGAGTCTGACATAAAGCTCACTGTGGTGACAGAGAAGCATGATGTGTTGGAGACGAAGAAGAAGAAGAAGAAGAAGAAGAAGAGGAGGAGGAGGAGGAGGAAGCGAATGAGAGCGTTTCAGGCCCGGCCCTGACACTGCAGCATCTCTGACAGGACACCACAGCTCCCTGACATTACTTTCCACTCAGCATCACCTCGACACCGTGAAGCGAAAGGAGATCGGACGAGGGAGGTAGAGGAGTAAGGAAAAAAAAAAAGCAGGTGTAAGCGAGTCAGCTTGCACAACAAGGCGAGGCAGAGGAAACACACTGAGCTCGGAAATGAACAGCCTATTAAGGGTCTGAAAAGCTGTCAGAGATTCGTGAAGAGACCCTGCACTAGTCACTCAGAGAGTGAGCGAGAGAGAGGAGCGGGAGAAAGAATAAAGAGGCAGAGACGTAATATAAATATATACCAACGGAAAGAATATATAAGACGAGCTCGGCGGAGCTGGAGTCGTTTCGAGTCTTCTGTTCACCTCGTGCGATTACGACGGCTTGATGGCCGCCTTATTTCATGGAATATTAAGTTCAAATGTGGCTAGCAGGAAGGACAATGAAGCTCTGGAGAAAGAGAGAGAGAATGAAGGGGGGGTTGGGAGGGTGAGTCGGGTGAGGAGGAGGGGGTGGGGGGTTGTTACTGGGGGTGACACAGGGGGTAACAATACCAGCCTCACACATTTGCCCTCAGCACAGCACACACGCTCCGCAGGACAGGCTAACAATAAACAGCATCCAATCACACGCGCAGACGTGCGCCGCAGCGCCGGCGTGTACGTGCGTATGTGTGTTTATCCCAGCGCACTCCGAGCCCCGAAGCTTCCCAGATTTGATTTTCTGTTCTGGACTAAAAGCAGAAGTCCATCATGCACGTAACAAAGCCATTAGATGTCCTGTGAAGACACACGCAGCTTTGAAATTACAGCCAGCCTCGTAGCTCGGCCCGGATCGGGTTCAAGTCATTTATCATTTTTTAAATAAAATTCTTAACGCAGAATTTGGATTATTACGGGGGGTTTTTTTCCTCTCATAAATCTCTCTCTAACGCTCTTTTTTTGGGGGGGAATTCTGCATTCTGATTGGTCAGAAGTTGATTCACTTACTAAAACCGATCAGCCGACTGATCTCGGGTTTATTTTAGCGTCATGCTACGCTGTCGTTTCTATAGTAGAGATTTTTCTTGTTTACATTTAAATGAATCATTTCGTGTTGTTCAGAAGGAATCTCCAGTGTCAGTGAGTTGTACCAGTGTGAAAGAAAACTCATCCCGACTCATCCCGACTCATCCCGGCTCATCCCGACCAGCAGAGAGAAAGACAGAGACGCTGGTGAAAGAGAGATAAGGTTCTATAGTTGCTTTGATGTCATTGATTAATCGTTTTGTCAGCTTTAAGTGTTAGCTATAAACGGATAAAAAATTTGCACAACCTGTCACAAATGAAAACTGTTTATGCAAATGAGTCTGGCTCATCCGACCAATCAGAGCCTTGATTGTTTCCTAAATTATAATACATTCAGTAAAAGTTGAAGCTTGCAAATAAACGTTTTTAAATCAATCACAGTGTGTAGCTGTGTGTACGTGTGTGTCAGTGTGTGTCAATGTGTATAAGTGTGTGTAAGCGTGTAGCAGTGTGTGTCAGTGGGTGTAAGTGTGTGTATGTGTGTAGCAGCGTGTGTCAGTGGGTGTAAGTGTGTGCATGTGTGTAGCAGTGTGTGTGTGTAAGCATGTAGTAGTGTGTGTAAGTGTGTAGCAGTGTGTATCCCTGTGTGTCATTGTCTCTCAGTGTGTCTATGTGTAGCAGTGTGTAGTAGTGTATAGTAGTGTGTCGCACTGTGTTGTATTGTGTTATGGTGTGTGCCAGTCTGTAGCAGTGTGTAACTCTGTGTTGTATTGTGTCATATTGCATCACAGTGTATCCCAGTGTGTCCCAGTGTCTCACAGTGGGTCCCAGTGTGTAGCAGTGTGTCCCAGTGTGTAGCATTGTGTCCCAGAGTGAAGTAGTGTGTCCCAGTGTGTAGCAGTGTCTCTTAGTGTGTCCCAGTGTGAAGCAGTGTGTCCCAGTGTGAAGCAGTGTGTCCCAGTGTGAAGCATTGTGTCTCACTGTGAAGCAGTGTGTCTCTGTGTGTTCCAGTGTGAAGCATTGTGTCTCACTGTGAAGCAGTGTGTCTCTGTGTGTTCCAGTGTGAAGCATTGTGTCTCACTGTGAAGCAGTGTGTCTCAGTGTGTCCCAGTGTGAAGCAGTGTGTCTCAGTGTGTCCCAGTGTGTAGCATTGTGTCCCAGTGTGAAGCAGTGTGTCTCAGTGTGTCCTAGTGTGAAGCAATGTGTCTCAGTGTGTCCCAGTGTGTAGCACTGTGTCTCAGTGTGAAGCAGTGTGTCTCAGTGTGTTCCAGTGTGTAGCATTGTGTCCCAGTGTGAAGCAGTGTGTCTCAGTGTGTCCTAGTGTGAAGCAATATGTCTCTGTGTGTCCCAGTGTGTCCCAGTGTGTAGCACTGTGTCCCAGTGTGAAGCAGTGCGTCTCAATGTGTCCCAGTGTGAAGCATTGTGTCTCAGTGTAAAGCAGTGTGTCTCAGTGTGTCCCAGTGTGTAGCATTGTGTCCCAGTGTGTAGCATTGTGTTCCAGTGTGAAGCAGAGTGTCTCAGTATGTCCTAGTGTGTAGCAATGTGTCTCAGTGTGTCCCAGTGTGTAGCACTGTGTCTCAGTGTGAAGCAGTGTGTCTCAGTGTGTTCCAGTGTGTAGCATTGTGTCCCAGTGTGAAGCAGTGTGTCTCAGTGTGTCCTAGTGTGAAGCAATATGTCTCTGTGTGTCCCAGTGTGTCCCAGTGTGTAGCACTGTGTCCCAGTGTGAAGCAGTGCGTCTCAGTGTGTCCCAGTGTGAAGCATTGTGTCTCAGTGTAAAGCAGTGTGTCTCAGTGTGTCCCAGTGTGTAGCATTGTGTCCCAGTGTGTAGCATTGTGTTCCAGTGTGAAGCAGAGTGTCTCAGTATGTCCTAGTGTGTAGCAATGTGTCTCAGTGTGTCCCAGTGTGTAGCACTGTGTCCCAGTGTGAAGCAGTGTGTCTCAGTGTGTTTTTCCCAGTGTGTAGCATTGTGTCCCAGTGTGAAGCAGTGTGTCTCCGTGTGTCCTAGTGTGAAGCAATGTGTCTCAGTGTGTCCCAGTGTGTAGCACTGTGTCCCAGTGTGAAGCAGTGTGTCTCAGTGTGTCTTAGTGTGTAGCACAGTGTCCCAGTGTGTCCCAGTGTGAAACAGTATGTCTCAGTGTGTCCCAGTGTGAAGCAGTGTGTCCCAGTGTGTCTCAGTGTGTAGCACTGTGTCCCAGTGTGAAGCAGTGTGTCTCAGTGTGTCCCAGTGTGAAGCAATGGGTCTCAGTATGTACCAGTGTGAAGTAGTGTGTCTCAGTTTGTCTCAGTGTGTTCCAGTGTGTCCCAGTGTGTAGTACTGTGTCCCAGTGTGAAGCAGTGTATCTCAGTGTGTCTCAGTGTGTCTTAGTGTGTAGCACAGTGTCGCAGTGTGTCTCAGTGTGAAACAGTGTGTCTCAGTGTGTCCCAGTGTGAGGCAGTGAGTCCCAGTGTGTCTCAGTGTGTAGCACTGTGTCCCAGTGTGAAGCAGTGTGTCTCAGTGTGTCCCAGTGTGAAGCAATGGGTCTCAGTATGTACCAGTGTGAAGTAGTGTGTCTCAGTTTGTCTCAGTGTGTTCCAGTGTGTCCCAGTGTGTAGCACTGTGTCCCAGTGTGAAGCAGTGTATCTCAGTGTGTCTCAGTGTGTCCCAGTGTGTAGCACAGTGTCGCAGTGTGTCTCAGTGTGAAACAGTGTGTCTCAGTGTGTCCCAGTGTGAAGCAGTGTGTCCCAGTGTGTCTCAGTGTGTAGCACAGTGTCCCAGTGTGAAGCAGTGTGTCTCAGTGTGTAGCACAGTGTCCCAGTGTGAAGCAGTGTGTCTCAGTGTGTCCCAGTGTGAAGCAGTGTGTCTCAGTGTGTCTTAGTGTGTCGTAGTGTGTAGCACTGTGTCCCAGTGTGAAGCAGTGTTTCTCAGTGTGTCCCAGTGTGAAGCAATGTGTCTCAGTATGTATCAGTGTGAAGTAGTGTGTCTCAGTTTGTCTCAGTGTGTTCCAGTTTGTCCCAGTTTGTAGCACTGTGTCTCAGTGTGAAGCAGTGTGTCTCAGTGTGTCCCAGAGTGAAGCAGTGTGTCTCAGTTTGTCTCAGTGTGTCCCAGTGTGTAGCACTGTGTCCCAGTGTGTAGCACTGTGTCCCAGTGTGAAGCAGTGTTTCTCAGTGTGTCTCAGTATGTATCAGTGTGAAGTAGTGTGTCTCAGTTTGTCTCGGTGTGTTCCAGTTTGTCCCAGTGTGTAGCACTGTGTCTCAGTGTGAAGCAGTGTGTCTCAGTGTGTCCCAGTGTGAAGCAGTGTGTCTCAGTGTGTCCCAGAGTGAAGCAGTGTGTCTCGGTTTGTCTCAGTGTATCCCAGTGTGTAGCACTGTGTCCCAGTGTGTAGAACTGTGTCCCAGTGTGAAGCAGTGTGTCCCAGTGTGTCTCAGTTTGTCCCAGTGTGTAGCACTGTGTCCCAGTGTGAAGCAATGTGTCTCAGTGTGTCTCAGTGTGAAGCAGTGTGTCTCTGTGTGTCCCAGTGTGTAGCACTGTGTCCTAGTCTGAAGCAGTGTGTCTCAGTGTGTCCCAGTGTGAAGCAGTGTGTCTCTGTGTGTCCCAGTGTGTAGCAGTGTGTCTCAGTGTGTCCCAGTGTGTAGCAGTGTGTCCCAGTGTGTCTCAGTTTGTCCCAGTGTGTAGCATTGTGTCCCAGTTTGAAGCAGTGTGTCTTAGTGTGTCTGAGTGTGAAGCAGTGTGTCCCAGTGTGAAGCAGCGTGTCCCAGTGTGAAGCAGTGTGTCTCAGTGTGTCCCAGCGTGTAGCACTGTGTCCCAGTCTGAAGCAGTGTGTCTCAGTGTGTCCCAGTGTGAAGCATTGTGTCTCAGTGTGTCCCAGTGTGTCTCAGTGTGTCTCAGTTTGTCCCAGTGTGTAGCAGTGTGTCTTAGTGTGTCTCAGTGTGTAGCACTGTTTCCCAGTGTGAAGCAGTGTTTCTCAGTGTGTCCCAGTGTGAAGCAGTGTGTCCCAGTGTGTTCCAGTTTGTCCCAGTGTGTAGCACTGTGTCTCAGTGTGAAGCAGTGTGTCTCAGTGTGTCCCAGTGTGAAGCAGTGTGTCTCAGTGTGTCCCAGAGTGAAGCAGTGTGTCTCAGTTTGTCTCAGTGTGTCCCAGTGTGTAGCACTGTGTCCCAGTGTGTAGCACTGTGTCCCAGTGTGAAGCAGTGTGTCTCAGTGTGTCCCAGTGTGAAGCAGTGTGTCTCAGTGTGTCCCAGTGTGAAGCAGTGTGTCTCAGTGTGTCCCAGAGTGAAGCAGTGTGTCTCAGTTTGTCTCAGTGTGTCCCAGTGTGTAGCACTGTGTCCCAGTGTGAAGCATTGTGTCTTAGTGTGAAGCAGTGTGTCTCAGTGTGTCCCAGTGTGAAGCAGTGTGTCTCAGTGTGTCCCAGAGTGAAGCAGTGTGTCTCGGTTTGTCTCAGTGTATCCCAGTGTGTAGCACTGTGTCCCAGTGTGTAGAACTGTGTCCCAGTGTGAAGTAGTGTGTCCCAGTGTGTCTCAGTTTGTCCCAGTGTGTAGCACTGTGTCCCAGTGTGAAGCAATGTGTCTCAGTGTGTCTCAGTGTGAAGCAGTGTGTCTCAGTGTGTCCCAGTGTGTAGCACTGTGTCCCAGTCTGAAGCAGTGTGTCTCAGTGTGTCCAGTGTGAAGCAGTGTGTCTCCGTTTGTCCCAGTGTGTAGCAGTGTGTCTCAGTGTGTCTCAGTGTGTCCCAGTGTGTAGCAGTGTGTCTCAGTGTGTCTCAGTTTGTCCCAGTGTGTAGCATTGTGTCCCAGTTTGAAGCAGTGTGTCTTAGTGTGTCTGAGTGTGAAGCAGTGTGTCCCAGTGTGAAGCAGCGTGTCCCAGTGTGAAGCAGTGTGTCTCAGTGTGTCCCAGTGTGTAGCACTGTGTCCCAGTCTGAAGCAGTGTGTCTCAGTGTGTCCCAGTGTGAAGCAGTGTGTCTCAATGTGTCTCAGTTTGTCCCAGTGTGTAGCAGTGTGTCTCAGTGTGTCTCAGTGTGTCCCAGTGTGAAGCAGTGTGTCTCAGTGTGTCTTAGTGTGTCTCAGTGTGTAGCACTGTGTCCCAGTGTGAAGCAGTGTTTCTCAGTGTGTCCCAGTGTGAAGCAATGTGTCTCAGTATGTATCAGTGTGAAGTAGTGTGTCTCAGTTTGTCTCAGTGTGTTCCAGTTTGTCCCAGTGTGTAGCACTGTGTCTCAATGTGAAGCAGTGTGTCTTAGTGTGACCCAGTGTGAAGCAGTGTGTCTCAGTGTGTCCCAGAGTGAAGCAGTGTGTCTCAGTTTGTCTCAGTGTGTCCCAGTGTGTAGCACTGTGTCCCAGTGTGTAGCACTGTGTCCCAGTGTGAAGCAGTGTTTCTCAGTGTGTCTCAGTATGTATCAGTGTGAAGTAGTGTGTCTCAGTTTGTCTCAGTGTGTTCCAGTTTGTCCCAGTGTGTAGCACTGTGTCTCAGTGTGAAGCAGTGTGTCTCAGTGTGTCCCAGTGTGAAGCAGTGTGTCTCAGTGTGTCTGAGTGTGAAGCAGTGTGTCCCAGTGTGAAGCAGCATGTCCCAGTGTGAAGCAGTGTGTCTCAGTGTGTCCCAGTGTGTAGCACTATGTCCCAGGGTGAAGCAGTGTGTCTCAGTGTGTCCCAGTGTGTCTTAATGTGTCCCAGTTTGAAGCAGTGTGTCTCAGTGTGTCTCAGTGTGTAGCATTGTGTCCCAGGGTGAAGCATTGTGTCTCAGTGTGTAGCAGTGTCTGTCAGTGTGTCTCAGTGTGTAGCATTGTGTCCCAGTGTGAAGCAGTGTGCCTCAGTGTGTCCCAGTGTGTAGCACTGTGTCCCAGTCTGAAGCAGTGTGTCTCAGTGTGTCTCAGTGTGTAGCAGTGTGTAACACTGTGTTGTATTGTGTCATAGTGTGTCCCAGTGTGTCTTAATGTGTCCCAGTGTAGACTGAATGTGCACTAATAATATTCCAGATTTTTCCTCCATTTCCAGGCTGTTTTTTATTCCCACTTCACGATCATTTTTAAAACAAATTTCACACTGATTAAATGAGCCGCCTTAACACAAAATAAACAATGAATAAAAAGCAATCTGTTCAGCTCACTGCTTTACTGATAACTGAAGCAAATAAAACAGAAAAAAAGAGTGTGCCGTGTAATAAGTGTGTAGGGTTTACTACTGAATATCTGCAACATTCTGCATCTGCATCATTTCCAGCCTCGTGTCTTCAGCCTCATGTCTTTCATCTGTGGCTTTTTTGTGTTTGTGGAAAATGCTGCCTCCATTTGGCCACTTTTGAAACCGAGCTGCTTTTCCTGTCACATATCCACCACAGTGGGAGGGGAAAAAATATAAAAATAAATAAAATCCCTGCTGTAAGATTCTCAACACGGTGAGACAAATTTCATACGATTTCCTGTAGGAGGAAGTGCTGTTTATGAGGCGACACACGCTTCCATTTAAGGAAAACTCATTCCTAGGTGTTTGGTGTTGTATTTTTTTTGTTGTTGTTGTTATTGCTCTGAGACGTTAGCGGCTGTATCTCACGCTGATGTCACGAGGCATAGCATCGAAACATCTGAAGCATACAAGATAACGGTGGCGGTTTCTGTTACCGTCTGTTTGCCTTAAAAAATTTCACTGGCTACTATTTTTCAATGTCATATTAAAGAAATGTAGCGCAGACGTAGCGGAGACATTTGTTCGATACGAACGGCTAGTTAGCGGCGTATGAGATGACGAGGACGATTAGCGTGAAAGTTGACGCTTTTTGGAAGCAGATCTGAATCAGATAAACACTAAAGTGCCGCCGCACTGCTCTCTGTGCGTTATGATGCTAAAGCGAGGGCTAAAATCGCACCACACAACTCACTCTGCAAGTATTGTGGGGAATTTAAGAAACCCTTTTTTGGGGGGGGATCAGACTTCCGTCAGATTTTTCAATACGAACAGCTAGTTAGTGGTGTATGAGACGATGAGGAAGATTAGCGTAAAAGTGGACGCTTTTTGGAAGCAGATCTGGATCAGATAAGCACTAAAGCGCCGCCGCACTGCTCTATTTACAATAAGATGCCAAAGCGAGGGCTAAAATCTCCATGTCGACTCTAATAATTATTGGAAGCCAAGATGACCAAGATCAGACGTCTGTCAGACGTCTGCGTCTTTAAGAAGGAAGTACAAACCTCTTATGTTTTGTGTTTATTTGCTAGTTAGCGCTGGCGCTTGTCGTGTGCTGAAAAGTTTCTCTGAACCATATCAAAAATATGGCATTATTGCAAAGGCGTCAGTTTATCACCAAGATGTGTAATAATCATCTGTTTCTCACAGAGCATCGCTAGCGTGACTTTTATTCCCGCCATTCATTCCTATTCGAAAGACAAGGTTTGCCACTCAGACACTCTCTCTCCCCGACTAATGTCTATCAGAGCCATGCTAGAGCGATACCTTTTTTATTTCAAAAGTGACATTTAAATCAGAGGACGCGGCGGCGGGAGGCTTGCTTTGTATCGGGCAATCCATCTGCTGTCAGGCGAGAGCGAGAGATGCAGGAGGAAGCCATCAAGTTCATTTCCAGCGCGTCTGTTCTCGCTAACACTCTGTACACCAGGCCTCCTCTTATTCTAATGACATTAGTCGGCCATGCTTCTCCACGCTGCCTCTTATCGTCAACCGTAAGCCGCTTGGAGAATTTCATAAATAACTTGTGTCACTAGAAAGAGGAGGGAGCGGATAAAAAGAAAGAGAAGACAGAAAAGAAGAGAGCTCAATATTCCAGAAACGTTAGAAATATTTCTCAAAAGGTTTAAAAACAAGAAGTAAATAAGATCCACGCAGCTTCATAGAACAGACTTTCCTCCTACTTTAGGGATATTATTGTTGTTCTAATTTAAAAAGTAAACTTACTGGCACTTATAATCTTTGTATAATATTTAACACAACAGCAATGATGAGCTTTGTTCTACTACAGTATACGGCCTATTGTGGTATAGTATAGACGCTCATACACGTTCATAAACACTTATACATGCTTATAGACTCTCATACACACATATGGACTCTAATTACATTCAAAATGCTCATAGATTCTCATAAACGCTTATAGACGCTTATAGACTCTCATACACACATATGGACTCTAATTATATTCAGAATGCTCATAGATTCTCATAAACGCTTATAGACGCTTATAGACTCTCATACACACATATGGACTCTAATTATATTCAGAATGCTCATAGATTCTCATAAACACTTATAGACGCTTATAGACTCTCATAAACTGTCTTTGACACCTATAGTCATTCAAACATATTCATACATACTCATAGACTAGGCATAATAACACTTCTAGACTCTCATATGCTCTTATAGAAACTCTTATATGCTCATAGACTCTCAAACGCATTCATAAATGCTATAAGCAGGTTTATAGACTCTAATAGCTTTCCAGAATTATTACAGTTTATGTATGCCCATAGATTTTTATAGACACTTATGGACACTTGCAAACTCCCATACACATGCACGTACACTGTTATAACCACCAGTAACTTATAACACACACTCACAGACACTCATAAACCCTCACCCATGCCTATAGAGGCTCATAAGCATTCATAAGCACTCATACACAGTCAGAACCCGACACAAGGACCACCACCATACGGAAAAGTTCTGAGTTAATGACATTCCATGCTATAGTACACTGAAATGTGTGTGTGTGTGTGTGTGTGTGTGTGTGTGTGTGTGTGTGTGTGTTAAACCGAGGTCTGGATCTGTGTTCTTGGCAGACCAGAGGCAATTTAAAAGTGATCAGAGTTCACTAACACTGTTTTTCCTCTCGCTTTTCTCTCTCACCCCAGAGCAACTATGTCAGCTGGAGGAGGTGCAGAACAACATCATACCTTAAACAAATAAACAACAACAACAACAACAACAACAACACATAGTGTAATTTAAAATAGAAAAGAATAACTGGAAGGAGTCTCCAGTGTTAGTGCTTTGTAACAGTCAGAGGTAGCATTTTCAAGAAAGAGGAGTTTACGTTTACATCACAGCTTCAGGGTGCTCATATTACATTCATAAACGCTCATAAGTGCTCACAGACCTTCACTGATGCTCATGCATGTTCATGTTGCCTTGTAAATGCTCATAGACATGCCTACAAACATCCATGAAGTCTTATACATGATTAGAGATACTCTTACACTCTTATACTCTTAGACCCTCTTACATGCTTATAGAAATTTATATGTTAATAAATGCTCAGAGACACTATTATATGCCTATCAACCTTCATAAAGTCTCATAGATGCCTATAGACACTGGTACACTCTACTTAGAACCTTTTAATCCATGCATGTTAATAAAGCCTCATATATGCTCAGAGACACTATTATATGCCTATAAACCTTCATGAAGTCTCATATGTGCTTGGAGATATGCATACACTTTCCTTAGATCCTCTGATGTGCTTATAGATGCATATACTTGTTCATAATATCTTGTAATGCTTATAGAGCCTCGCTTACCCACCTACAGACATTCATAATTGTTTATTATGGCTTAAACATACTCATAGACACTTTTATCAAGCTATAGACATACATACATGCTTATCAGACACTTGTACACTCTCGCAGACTCTCATATGTACCTACAGGCATTCATAATTTTTTATAAAGTCTTATACATACTTATAAAGACTTAGAAAATCTTTTATCAAGCTATAGACATTTGTACATTATCATAAAGTCTCATACATCCTTATAGACACTCGTACACTATCATAGACTCTCATACGCTCCTATAGGCATTCATAATTGTTCATAAAGTCTTAAACGTACTAATAAACACGTATAAACCCTTTTATCAAACTGTATACATTCACACATGCTCATAAAGTCTCATAAATGTTTATAGACACTTGTACACTCTTACAGACTCGCATATGTTGCTATAGACATTCATGAATGTTCATAAAGTGTATAACACCCTCATAAACTCTCTGACATGTCTAGATGTACATGCATGTTCACAGAGTCTCGTACTTGCTTATAAACACTCATACACACTCATAGACGTGTTATACATGTTCATGAAGTCTCATCTAATAAACATCAGGGTGATAACAGTAGCTCTGCTTCATCACACCAGACAGACTTTGGCATGAAGGCGCAGCACTGAGGTCTGAGGTAATTATCATCCATCTAAAAAGCCCCCTCTCTCCTCTTTTCACCCCGACCGAGGGCTCTTTACACCTCCGCTATTGTGCTGCACCTCTTTTTCAGCTCCGTGATTGGGGGGTCCCTGCGTTTTCATATTTGATAAAAGTGAATGGAAATGAGTGATGCGATGAGTGTGTGTGTGTGTGTGTGTGTGTGTGAGAGAGAGAGAGAGAGAGAGAGAGAGAGAAATGTGTGTGTCGCATCTCTTTGAGTGGGCGTCCTGCTGAGGGGAGGAGGGTTCTGTCGATTTTGGGGGAACTCTGGTTCTCTTTACCCTTCTCTTATATGTCTCGTTTTAAGCCATTTCTCTCTTTTTCTCTTCTCATTGTGTCCTGCCTTGATCTGCTGGACTGGGAGAACAATAAGAGTGCAGCGAGTGGGCAGGGAGGAACGTGTGTGTATGTGTGTGTATGTGTGTGGGGAGAGAGAGAGAGAGAGAGAGAGAGAGAGAGAGAGAGAGAGAGAGAGAGAGAGAGAGAGAGAGAGACATGGTTTGATGACCATTTAGCTCAAGAGGTTTAAGGAACGTGGCATTAAAAAAAATAATCACATATAGCAGGAGTTATACATGCTGATGTATATCAACACACACACACACACACACACACACACACACACACACAATTTTACTGATAAAACAGAAGAAGGTTCCATTTTGCTATTCTTCCTTTTACAATACTGTTTATTTTATTTTATTTTATTTTATTTTATTAATCCTAATCATTTGATTTATATGTAAAATATTCAAATCAATCTATCAGATTTAGTAAAAGTATATTTAATCTTCATGTATAGTCTTTTCTATAACTGTATAGCTATAAAATAAGAAATAATAAAAATGACCATAATAAAATAAAGAAATAAACAAAAAAAAAACATAAATAGAAAATAAAATAATGTCATAAGAAAAAATTATTGAATGTACAATAGAACCTTTTAGATTTCTAGAATGTGTTCCAGAAAACATTAGGAAAATAAATAAATAAATAAATAAATAGATAGATAGATAGATAGATAGATAGATAGATAGATAGATAGATAGATAGATAGATAGATAGATAGATAGATAGATAAATAAATAAATAAATAAATATGGAATTGGATTAATAATGCTCTATAAGTTCATGTTTTTTATTCAAGAAAAAAATAATAATTCTTAGATGAAACTCTTAAATTTAGAACTTTTGTTAAGCTCTTTCTTTATCTAGAATTCCAAAAAATCACATGTGTATTACAATACAAACATTCATTTATTTTATTCCAACAAAAAAAATAAACATGGAAAAGTCTAAATTGGGTATCTGGGTTTTTTTTTCTTTTCTTTTTGTTCCTCTTCTTTAAGATTGAAATTCACCCATTAACTGCACTTCACATAACACGACTGTTTCATAATTCATGCGGCCAAATCAAAAAGACAAGGCATCATTAACACCTTTACCGTGTATAATGGGAAAAAATGATTTGTTAGAGGTCCGAAAATAGCTCCTCTTATTCCTACCTATAATTATGTCTTTGAAACATATTAAATTCCAGGTATAGTTTCAGGAATGTCTCCACTGGAGTGCTAACAAGCCCTGCGACGTCTCAGTGTTAACAAAAAAAAGTGCTTAATTATAGTGGTGCATATTTTACTGTTTATCAGCTCCACCTCGAGCGTGCGAGTCCTGCCATTAAATTATACTATAGACAATTTTCTCACCTTTTTTAAGGCCTAATTATTAACTTGACTTTTTTCTCTTCACTCCTAAAGTTATGTTGATATTTCAGCCAATTAGCCAAAAATATAATTTAAAAAACTGCATGAACTGGGTAAAAAAGTTGATTTCGAAGAGAGATTTGACGCAAATATGGTTCACACGTGACTCGAGTGGCTCGTACATGGTTCATTTATGACTCATACAAAGCTCATGTATGGTTTACACATGACCCGAGGCTCATACTTGACTCAAATGCAACTCAAGAGTCTTATACATGACTCATACATGACTCATACACAACCCAAGAGGCTCAAACATGGCTCATATGTGGCTCAGGAGACTCAGACATGGCTCATATGTGGTTTAAGAGACTTATACATGGCTCATACATGGCTCATATTTGACTCAGGAGGCTCAAACATGGTTCATATATGGCTTAATAGGCTCATACATGCTCATATGTGACCCAAAAGGCTCATACATGTTCATACATGACTCATATGTGACCCAATAGGCTCATATATGGCTTATACATGGTTCATATGTGACCCAAGAGATTCATACATGGCTCATATGTGGCTCATACATGGCTCATATGTGGCTCAAAGGCTCAAACATGGCTCATATGTTACTCAAAAGGCTCATACATGGCTCATATGCGAGCCAAGAGGCTTATACATGGCTCATACATGGCTCAAGAAACTAATACATGGCTCATATGTGGCTCAAGAGACTTATACATGGCTCATACATGGCTCATATTTGACTCAGGAGGCTCAAACATGGTTCATATGTGGCTTAATAGGCTCATACATGGCTTATATGTAGCTCAAGAGGCTCAAACATGGCTCATATGTGACCAAAGAGGCACAAACACAGCTCATGTATGACTCAAGAGGTTCATAGATGGCTCTTACACGGCTCATATGTGATCCTACTGGCTCATAGTGGCTCATGCATGCTTCATACATGGCTCCTTTATGGCTCATACATGCATACATAGCTGTTACTGTGTTAATGTATCAGATTTATAGAGTTATGGAAAAAGAATTAACCCTTTCCAGACCAATCAGATCACAGCAGCATGCCAGGATGCAGTGCAGGAATCCTACCTGAAACGATTGTGATGCGAAGAATGACTGGCATGGATAATGTGAGACAGGGGGTGAGACAGGGGGTGAGACAGGAGGTGAGACAGGAGACTGGACACAGGCAGGAGGGGTACTGAGCTGCTTTGAAGTCTGGATTCCAATTAAACCCCTGACTGAGTTCTAAGCGCAGAAGAAAAATGACTGAGGTTCATGACATGGTCAGGTCTGCTCGTCCAACCAAGCCTCTCCGTTTGTCTCCCTACAGGCTCCAATATTTATGACCGCCCCGCCCTCACGAGTTACCCCACCTCATCTCACCCCACCCCACACTCCCCACTGTCCGTACACTCTTAGAAAAATGGGTACATTAACGGTACTTTAAGGGTTAATCATAAAGGAATGATTTAATTCAGAGTAGAACCTTATAGATTTTCCTTCTCGAAGGTCCTCAAATATTCTAGATTTGACCAGAGAACATTTAGAATCTTTTAGTTATAAGGTTTTTAAATGTTTAGGTTCAGGAGCCTGTAAGGAACCTTCCAGATTTCCATGAAGGTCCTTAAAGGAAATTTAACCAACATGTTTCAGAGAACACCAGGGGCAAAGAAACATCAGAAGAACCCAAAACAAGCACCCTGTTAAGAGCTCGCTTATTGTAGCTTTATAACTCAAGTTACAAAAGCAACAAATTAGTTGTCATTAGTCTGGACATTATGATGTCATAATGGACAAGAGGCGCTATTTGATTGACAGGTTCAAGTGTCAGTGTTTGAATAGAGCAAAAAGAGATAAAAAATAAAAAATTTAAAAAATTTAAGATTTGTAAATGTATTGTTTTACAATGCATTTGTACATGAAGGGTACATGAAGGGGTGGGAGGTTTAAATAAAAATGAATTAAAGTATAATATTTTAACAAAATAATGTAGATCTAAAAATAATATAAAATATTTAGAATTCATAATAAATAATAAACACACTAATTACAATTAATGTTTAATTAATAAAAAAATACTAAAATTGCATGATTAAATATTGTTTTAATCACAGTAAAGTGGTTATAAATATCTAGATTTTTTTTATTTGAAAACATGCTTTTTTAAAAAACAATTATAAAATAAAATAATTAAAAACTGTCCATATATACAGTTTTTAAAAAAAATGAAATCAAAACAAAACATTTTACAGGAATAAAAATCATATAAAAATCAATGAAATCAATAAAAATATTTTTTATCAGTTTTGCTTTCTTTGTATATTTTAGCTTGTTTTCATGAAGCCTCACATATATAAATATTAAATATATTATTATAGACACTATATAATACATCACATATAGTTTGTGTGGACCGGATTTTTTTTTAAATATGCATTTTCAAAAATATCGGTATACATGTGGGCCAGAATCAAGTGTGAGTCACATTGAAGGAAATAAACTTTCAGATCAGAAGTTTGAGGAAGACGCCATGAAAATGGGAAAATACGTCCACAACGTATGGGCTTAAAAGCATCCCCTGAAAGATCCTCAGAAACCACAACACAGAGAATTGCTGAGAAACACATCCATACATAGCAAGCAAAAAGATAGAGAGAAATAAGAGGAAAGTTAAAAAAAAAAAAAAAAAAAGGATAAATTATGAGTCAGGCAAAAAAAAAAAACTCTGGAAATAAAAGAAACATTAAAAAGTAAATATGCACATAAATATGTGAGAGGCGGTAGAATCGCACGTTACATGCAAAGGCTTCCAATTAGGTGACCCCACGGCGAACGGTGACGTGGAAACCCCGCTCCATCGCTCGCTCAACATTTAGATATTTATGTTGTTATTTCCACTTCACAAGACCTCGTGCTAGTGATGTTTTTAATAAGCTTCTGATTAGAGACACAACAGCAGCCGCTGCTGAGGATTTCAAAAGTCAGGAAAGATGTTTTGACGTGAAACTTTTTCTTTTTTTCCCCCCCGAGTTTGTGCTTGCTTTTATATTTAGCTGTGTATAACTATAACACAAGGGGGCACGGTGGCTTGGTGGTTAGCACGTTTGCCTCACACCTCCAGGGTTGGGGGTTCAATTCCCTCCGCCATGTGTGTGTGGAGTTTGCATGTTCTCCCTGTGCCTCGGGGGTTTCCTCCGGGTACTCCGGTTTCCTCCCCCGGTCCAAAGACATGCATTGTAGGTTGATTGGCATCTCTAAATTGTCCGTAGTGTGTGATTGCGTGAGTGGATGAGAGTGTGTGTGTGCCCTGCGATGGGTTGGCACTCCGTCCAGGGTGTATCCTGCCTTGATGCCCTATGACGCCTGAGATAGGCACAGGCTCCCCGTGACCCGAGAATAGATTGGATAAGCGGTACACAATGAATGAATGAATGAACCATAACACAAAAGATATCTAATGTCATTTCCTGTCACTGAAATATTTTAATGACATTAAATGAGAGACATGAAGCTTTTATTCTTAACAGAACGATAGAACATTTGACAATAAGACTGAATTTGCTACGATACGATACGCCGTGATATAATCTGGTACAATATGATACGATGCGATACGATACGACTCGATACAATGCAGTGCAACGTGATTCAATATCATTCAATACAATACGATATAATTTGATACAATAAGATTAGATACAAGATGATATGATATAAATCGTGATAAGATACAATGCGACACAATATGATATGACATTATAAAAAATACGGTATGATACAATAGAATGTGATACAAAAGAAAATATGATGTGATAAGATACTGAGCAATATGGTGTGATACGATATGATACAATGTTATGATATGAAGAATATGATACAAAATATGATATACAATAAAATATAATACTATATAATGATATAACATGATGTGATATCATACAATAAGATATGATGCAATGTGACACAATATGATACAATACAACGAGATACATTACGATGTAATATACGATACGATATGATACGATACGTTACAATGCGGTACCATGTGATACGACACGTTACACTATGATACAATATGATACGCTGCAATACAATATGATTTATGATACGATACGATATGTTACAATATGATACGATATTATATGATATGAAACGATACAATACGATACAAAACGATATGATATGATATGATATGATGCATTACAGTATGATAGAATATGATACGATATGTTACAATATGATACAACACAAAATGATGCCATATGATAAGATGCGTTACAACATGATATGATATGGTACGATACGATGCGATACGATACGATACAATATGATACGATATGATATGATATGATATGATATGATATGATATGATATGATGCAATATGAGATATGATATGATATGATAGATTAGGATAAGATGCATTACAGTATGGTAGAATATGATACGATATGTTGCAATATGATATAACACAAAATGATGCGATATGATAAGATGCGTTACAACATGATATGATATGGTACTATACGATACGATATATGATATGATATGATATGATATGATATGATATGATAATCAATATGATATCATATGATGTTAATGTATTCATTGACTGAGAACTAAAGCACTTTTGTACGTCGCTCTGGATAAGAGCGTCTGCCAAATGCCAGAAATGTAAATGTAAATGTAAATGTAAATGATATGATATGATACGATACGATACAAAACGATACAATATTATATGATACAATATGATATGATATGTTATGATAAGTTACAATATGATACAATACATCACAATATGATACGATATGAAACAATACAATAAGATATGAAACTATATGTTACAATACATCACAATAGTGTATGATATGATATGATATGATATATGATATGATATGATATGATAGGATATGATATGATATGATATGATAGGATATGATATGATATGATAGGATAGGATATGATATGATATGATATGATAGGATATGATATGATATGATATGATATGATATGATATGATATGATATGATAGGATATGATATAATATGATATGATAGGATATGATATGATATGATAGGATAGGATATGATATGATATGATATGATAGGATATGATATGATATGATATGATATGATATGATATGATATGATATGATATGATATGATATGATAGGATACATTAAAATATGACATTGTATATTAAACGATACAATAATACCATATGATACAACACAACACAACACGGTATGAGAGAATGTGATATAATCAGAATTAAAATCCTCTGATGTTTCCCACTCAGTCCAGGACCCTGAGTAGATCTAACGTCACTTCACAAAACATTCTAAAAATGATCAGCGCTACGAACAGATCAGTTCACTAACCTGCTAAATTATTTACGCTTGATTTGGATTGACATGAGCGACTGTTTCACACATCAGTCCTTTTTTAATAATAATCAATTTAAGATTTTCCTCCATTCATTTCAGTGTTTGTCTTTTAAACTGCCGGGTCGATCCGAATCCTCCGATCGTTACACTCCGAGCAGAAGGAGGAAAAAGCAGACTTTTACACGCTGCACTCGCTAGTCTTGTTTCACAGTTTTGTTTTGTGTGATGGTGAAAACAGCGTCGAAGCACCTTAGCTGGGGGACATGGGTTTTGTGTTGAAAGGGAATAAGGAGAGATGCTAGGGTTCACAAGCATCAGTCCTGTAAGGCAACCGCAGGCATTTTACACTCCACAACACACACACACTCAAACACACACATACACAAACCAAGGAAATGCACTCCACAACACACACACACAATAAATACACAAACTGACTTCTAGAACATTCTTGCTCTTATTCAAAAAAGACATCCACTCAAAAAATTCACAAATAAAACGATAAATAAGAATAAAAATCTTTTTATTGTTTCATAAAAAATGACGTGAAAAATGTCACAAACACCTGCACACAAGCTCGTGGGTCTCCCACAGGAAATCCTCGCCTCTTCATCTCTCTGTTTTAACATTTTGTCACGTCATACAAGGACGATAAAATAAATAAATAAATAAATAAATAAATAAATAAATAGATATATAATAAAATTGTAACATCACTGCTGGCGTCAGGCCGCCAGAGGGAGCTCTCGCCCGGGTTTTAGCACCACCCGTGAAGGTACACTTCCGGGTTTTTGGACATTTAAGCAACGTGCACACCATGTTTGGACGCGAATTGTTCCATTGAAACATACCAAACTGTTCTGCCCAGGTAACCCCTCCGGCCGCCGCCACTCCCACACGCAGTGAGTTGGTACGCATGGCTCTCCCGCATGACGAGACGTGTCTGTACAGCTACTCGAACTGCGTCAGGGCTCCGAGTTGGCGGCAGGTTCAAGTGGTAAAATTTCGCACCCTGGCGGGGCAGAGCAGATAAAATGACCCGGCATTTCTGGCCATATTTCACGAGAGACTTTGTCCAGCCCTGCAGGCGGAAATGTTGTGTCGGAACACTAACACCTCCTTATCTGACTACATCACCACCACCATCCGCCTGGACAACCTTCTGCGCCAACAACACCACGGCCCTCGTCCACGCTCCGAACCTCAGCCTTGGGAGGAGTATTTGAGCCCCAGGGAGGAAAGACTGTAACCAATGCAGCTAGGCCACACCCAGGTGTCCCTAGAGGAGTGACGGCGTCAAGCCTGCCTCCAACTATGCTTCTACTGCGGAGGCTCAGGCCATTAGGTCTCGGCCTGCCCAGAAAAGGCCTGCAACATCCAAGGTGCGGGAGAACAGCTGCTGTTCATGTTTGACATTACAGGTGATCTTGTATTACGCTCAGGATTCTGTTGCGGTCTCAGCCCTAGTGGATTCCGGAGCGGCTGTCAACCTAATTGATCACCACCTTGTGGAGGAGCTTCTGCGAGTGACGGCCATCAACAACTGCCCCATTGGGAAGGGCCTCATCACGCAACAGATAAGCCCACTCTCCCCCCAGGTCCTCCCTACATTTCGAGGATATTCCATTTTTTGTCATCTCCTCCCCTACCAATCCTATCATCCTGGGCTTTCCCTGGTTCTAGCACCATGACCTGCAAAGAAAGTCCAAAGTCCTGGAAAGAAGGGGAGCTAACCCGCTGGTCACCTTATTGTCAGGACCACTGTCCTGGCCCTAGCCACATTGGTAAGCCCAGACATACCAATGCCCCAGCAGTGTTCCAGGCGTTCATTAATGAGATCTGATTGACCAATGCGTTATTACCTACATTGACGACATCTTGATCTACTCCGCCTCTGACAACCACATCCACCATGAACTTACGGTACTCAGTCGGCTGCTGCAGCATCAACTCTATGTGAAGGCAGAGAAGTGTGAATTCCACAAGGACTCCATCACGTTCCTTGGGTACGTCATCTCTCAGAGGGGAGTAGAAATGGATTCCAGCAAGGTGACGGCAGTGACGGACTGGCCTGAACCAACCACCATCAAGGAGTTGCAGTGGTTCCTGGGGTTCGCAAACTTCTACTGTTGGTTCCTCCGCAACTACAGCAGTATAGCCAATCCATTAACCTCCCTCCTGCGTGGTAAACCGAGGTGACTACAATGGACGGAGCAGGCCCATGCAGCCTTCGCACAACTGAAGAAGAGCTTCACCACAGCACCGATCTTGAGACACCCTGACTGACCAGCCCCTGGCCCCGGGGCCGGTCTCACTGTAGAACACCTGGAGGTGTTATCTGGGGGGGGGCTCTGTAATATCACCACTGGCGTCAGGCCGCCATAGGCAGCCCTCACCCGAGTTTTAGCACCACCCGCATAGGAACACTTCCAGGTTTTTGGACATTTAAGCAACGTGCACACTACGTTTGGATGCGAAGTATTGTTCCATTGAGACATACCAAGTCGTTCTGCTATCATTGCTCATTCTTGGATTATCGTGTATGACCTGTACTTTGTCTTATTGCATTTCCCGAGTTTTGGTTTGTGTTTTGTATTTTTTTTTTTTTCGGTTTATTGCTTCACCGGTTTGACTCTCGTTTGCCTGCCTACGGTCTTGATTTCCTGCCTGTCGTTTTGGATTTGTTGAATAAACTCTGCGTATGGATCCTAACTCTCCTGCCTCCGGCGCGTCGCTACAAAAATAAAATAAAATAAAATAAAATAAAATAAAATAAAATAAAGCAACACACCCTCATTATGACACACATACACGTATGTGGGGGTAAAGGTGAAAGCGAGTTGCGAGCGTAAATATTTCACTCTGATAGGTGACACAAACAAACGTTTACTTTTGTTGTTGTTTTTTAACTCGCAAAATCTGGGGAAGGAGATTCATTAGACTTATGATGAAGAGCTCAAAAAATCATCGAAGGAGTTGCACCGTCTGTATCAGTGTATCTGTCAACCTGGTCTCCACACAAACACACACACAATGCACCTGACTTACTACATGCTTGCTAAATCATTTTCATTAACATCAAGTGGAAAAATATCATAAATTAATTAATTAATGCAATATATACCTAACGCATTATTATTTAATACATACATAAATTCTGAAATGACATATTAGAAATATTTTGATTTCATTTTCTTCCTCTATTTGACTTCACTGATGATGGTTTTAATTTATTAGATGATTTAATGACTCAAATATCAATACATTAAATATAAATTTATGCTGATAAAAAAACTTACACTTGAACACAGTTTTTAGGGGATGCAAACTTTTGCACTCAGATATTTTGCATACTCTAGGTTCAGACACAAGGTTGATTTTTAAGAATATAAGCTTAATAAAAAAAATTTATATATTTGCTAGATATGTTTGATCAGATGTGTATTTATTAAACAATTCCAGAATTTTTTATTTCAGAATTAATATGAATATTTACAATCAATATTAGATAAATTTAGATTCAGTTTTCTTTCTTTAATTTGACTTCTTTAATTCACATTTTATTAAAAGAAATTAAATATAAATTTATGCTGAGGGGCAGTTTTTATTAAACTGATTGATTTAAAAAAAAAAACATAACAAGAATAAGAAAAAAATTTAAAACATATATATATATATATATATATATATATATATATATAAAATTTTTTAGTTCTAGAATTGATCAAGAAGATCATTAATTATTTTATTAATTATTTGTTTATTTATTTACTTATTTATTTATTTATCTATGTTTTTTATATGACATCTTGCTATGAGATTTTGACATTTTAGAGGTGAAAACATCCAAAAAAAATAATAATCTCCACAGCAGCTCATAATTGTCTTGATTTTCACTGAACTCCAATCTCCTTTCTCTCTTGGATCATTCTGAAGAATTCGCTGAAGCTTTGTGTGAAAGTCAGGTGAATGTTATCGACTCTAACCTGCACCCCGGCCACGGCAGATATATAGTTGGAAACCTCAGAGCAGCGGGATCCTGAGTGAACACACGGCCTCGACCAGCAGCAGGATGAGAAGCAGCGGGAGATGAAGAAATAGACAGGAAGTAGACCGGCTGCTCAGAGAGAGAGAGGGAGAGAGAGAGAGAGAGAGAGAGAGAGAGAGAGAGGGAGAGAGAGAGAGAGAGAGAGAGAGAGGAGAGAGAGAGAGAGGGAGAGAGGGAGAGAGAGAGGGAGAGAGAGAGAGAGAGAGAGAGAGAGAGAGAGAGGGGAGAGAGAGAGAGAGAGAGAGAGAGAGAGAGAGAGAGAGAGAGAGAGAGGGCCATTGTCTTTACAGAAATCATGGCTATTTTGAGGTGGATTTTATTTCCTCCTTGTGTTTTGGACATCTGTGGGTCTGGAGCTTGCCTCCTTCTCCAGATGAGAAAATAGAATTGTGAGATGATGATGATGATGATGATGATGATGATGATGATGATGATGATGACGAAAAAAGCTTTGAGAAATAAAAAGTGCTC
>JAUCMX010000010.1:24105692-24148192 GCA_033459395.1 Hemibagrus guttatus
ACACACACACACACACACACACACACACACACACACACACACTCATGCATGCATGAACGCAAGGCCATGCACAAATACACACCTGAGAACATGAACATGAAACACAAGCATGAGCGAGTACAAACCGATTTAAGGAAAAATCTGGATTTTATTTGTTTCTTTGTTTGTTTGTTTGTTTGTTTATTTGTTTGTTTAAAAAAAAAAAGATTGTATTACACTTTACTTGCTATTTACAATCCTGTGCTTTTTTTTTTATTTAGTGATGTATTAGTGCAGACATTAAATATTTAGACAGCTCTCATGCTACTATTCATGTTTTGTTTTGTTTTGTTTGGTTTTTTTTTGCTTTTATTCTGAGATTTTAAAAAAAAAATGAGGAAAAAAATATTGTGACTCAAATACAAGCGATTAAATACGTCTTGACTAATCTAATGAAATAAATAACGACATGAAATGATATATATTTATATTTATGTGAAAAAAGCAAATTCATAAAGATTATTAGCTTCTTTGAAAAATTGAGACTCGTGTTATTGCTTTTGGGATTTTCCATTCTTTTTTTTTTTCTTTTTTTTTAAATAGTTTTATGAGGTGTCTCGCAAAAACAAGTCACATCTAATCAAGTCACGTTTCTGCAAAGAGAACTTCCACAATTTTCTTCTTGGAAAAAAAAAAAAAAACACTGTACAGCAGAAGAAAAGGAAGAAGATGATGGAGGGAGGAAAAGTCAAATCCTCTTCCTCTGGCATGTCTATATGTGGAGTGTCTTTCAGCGAGGCTCAGAGGCTGAGGTCATGTGACCAGCGCACACATCCACTGAAGCCATTTTCAGCCAACAGTATTGTCAGATACGGCGTGCAGCCGGAACGAACGCTGGGCATTTCTACGGTTGACTCCACAGAAAGGGAAGGATGAAGGGATGAAGGGCTGAATGAAAAGTGAGGGATGGGAAACAAAATAAGCCGTGACGCTTTGCATCCAGTACTGAATCAAAATCTGAATCTGAATCAGAATCAGAAAACTGGAGAGTGATGCTATGTGTTGCATCATTAGGTTTTTTTTTACAGATCTAAATCAGAATCTGGATTCGAATCTGGAAAAGTAAACAGTAACGCTTGGCATCTTTACCTTGAGTCCAGTGCTGAATCAAAATCAGGATCTGAATCAGAATCTGAATCAGAACAATACACAGTGATGCTTTGATTTGCATCTTAAAGCTTGGGTCCAGTAATGAATCAAAATCAGAATCAGAATCAGAACCTGAATCTGAATCATAAAAATGCACCATTGCATCTTTACCTTGGGTCTGGTACTGAATCAGAATCTGAATCAGATTCAGAACATTTTAGAGTGATGCTTTATGTTGGATCATTAGATTTGTTTCAGATCTGAATCAAGAATCAGAAAGGTTGCTATGTTTTCCATCTACAGCTTGGGTCCAGGCTTGAATCTGAATTCAAATCCAAATCCGAATCTGAATCCGAATCATATAAATCCAGCTCGGAATTTGAGTCTGAATCCGAATCAAAAATCAGAGAAGGAGACTGTGACGCTTTGTTTTGCGACTTTAGCTCTGGTCCAGCCCTGAATCTGAATTCAAACCCGAATCCAAATCTAAATCTGAATGAGAATCATATAAATAGACTGTGATGCTTTGCATTTCTAGCTTGGATCCAATTTAGAGTTTGATTCTGAATCTGAATCAAGAACCATAGACAGTGATGCTTTGCTTGGCATTTATAGCTTGGATCCAGCCCGGAATCTGAATCCAAATCCGAATCCCTAACAAAATCCGAATCATATACATAGACAGTGATGCTTTGCTTGACATTTATAGCTTGGATCCAGCTCGGAATCTGAATCCAAATCCAAAATCAGAGACTGTGACTCTTTGTTTTGCATCTATAGCTTGGATCCAGTTCAGAATCTGAATTCAAATCCAAATCCAAATCATATAAATAGATAGTGATGCTTTGCTTAGCATTTTTAAAACTTCCTCGTCCAAGCTTTAAATCAGAGTCAGAATCTGAGGCTTATTCGGACAGCGATGCTTCGCTTTGTATCGTGAGGAGAAGAAGCATGGACTCTTGTGCTTTAACAGCGGCGTTCTCACGCAGTGAGCTCTGTAATAAGGGTCAGTTTTTAAAGGGGGTTAGCGTGCGTGCTCTGAGACGCTGAAATAAAAGAGGGGGAAAAAAAGGAGAGACAGGAGGATATTAATGGTAAGCAGGGCTGTAAAACCCCAGCCTAGCCATCCCTTTTTTCTTTGTTTGGCCAGAGGAGCTGAGGGCTTAGGGATAAAGGTAGAGCTCAAATCACGAGACGAGGGGCTAAAGCCAGCACGAGATAGCAAATGCCCAGCCAATGCCGCAGCACAGCTCGTATAATTAAAACGCTCAGAGCTGCGCAACAACCCTCATCCATCTCTCCTCTTTTTCTTCCTCAGCTCCACCTGACGAAATAGCGCACAAACACACACACACACACACACACCCCTATTAATATGATGATGATCTGCCAGAGAGCACAACAGCCCATAGATCCTGCGAGTAAAAATACATCAGCCGAGCACGGTAAGCTCCCCGCCAGGCTTTCACGTTCCCGCGTCGCATGTTTTCATTTGTGTATTTTTCAGGCTTGTCATCCGGCGATCCCTGACACCCTGATTACACCTGTCTCTTCTTCTCCACTTCATAAAAAACAACAACAACAACAACAACAACAACATCTGTACAAACCGTGCTCAGAAGCTTTTTTAGGTTTCAGCAGGAAAAGAGAACGTCTGCACTCGGGAGATGTGTTTTTTTTTCTAGTACTGAATCTATAAAAAAGGATTGATCATTTACAGAAAGAAAAAGAAAGACGGATAGAAAGACGGATGGAACAGAAAGATGGACGCGTATGTCTGGAAGTCAGGAAACAAAAAAAAAAAAAAAAACCAAAGGCCCTGTGTATCATCTTCATGTGTATTAACAAAGAGTTTGTTGTGTGTGTGTGTGTGTGTGTGTGTGTGTGTGTGTGTGTGTGTGTGTGTCTACCGAGCGGTGTGTACTGCCCTCTGTTGGACACTGATCGTGTTTCCACGCAGGAGGATCATTAAATCTGTCTGAAAATGACAAACTGTCTGAGCTGCTCTCTCCAAACCTGATGTACGCACATATTAAACCCTGCGGTCAACACCAAAGCCTCTTCACAGAGCGAGCACGAGGCAGGCGCGTGCATTCGTCCCGTCTCCGGCTCTCTCTCTCTTTCTGTCTTTTTTTTTTCTCCTCGCTTTCCTCTTTGCGGCTTCGTCTGATTAGGTGAAAGAAAATGGCCGTCTTGAAGCGATTCTCTCGGGAACGTGTTACAGCGATGGCTCGTCGTCTGCCTGACAGCGCTGTTATTGAAAAGCAGAGGGATGTTTTTTCAGCCAGACTGAATATGAATAAGCGGCTCTGAAACACACAGCGCCATGTTGTTCTGATTATGGGAAAGGCTCTGATTTCAGACCGTTGAGTGCAGAGAGAGTAAAACAGCAACGTTAAATAATGCCACGCTCATTTTTCTAACCCGAGTCGCTACACTGGGATTTCTTCAAACGACAAGATTTTCGATTTTTCCTTATTTGATTAGTTTAAACGTGCAAATCTGGCAACCTCATGACTCCAAGGTGTTCGAGTTGCTTTTGACTTTTGGATTTCTTTTTCCTTAAGCTTGAAAAAATAAAAAAAAAATCATCCATCAACAGTCTACGTTTGAAATGTTTAAGACGCCACGATTTTACGCCTTTAAAAAAAAAAAAAGGTTTCTGAATTATTAAGATTTACAGCATGCCATGTAGTCTTCATCTGAATACATTTTAAAATGAAAACATTCTTTCTTCACCTTTCTTTATTCTCTCTCTTTCGAAGAAGAAGAAAAAAAATGCTGAGAAACCGTAAACTCCTCTGACCTGAAAATATCAAAAAACTTCCAGTTTTAAAGTTTTACAAATCGCTGAAACTGGAGACTCAAGTCCCTGAAAACGAGTCGTTGCTATAGAAACGAGGACGTATCAGAACGAGAGCGTTAGTAACGAATAAACCTTCATCAGCCTTTATCAACACCTTCTCTTCTGACCAATCACAATCCCGAATTCAACCCCTATGTAGTGAGCTTATACAGTAAGCACGGGAAATTATGGAATTATCAGCTGGAAAAGAGAAAAAATCAAGTGAAGCAATAAACGTTCGCTCTGTCATAATTAAACTTTATAAACATTTATAAACATGTTCTTTATTAAAGGAATTCAATATCTGTTGTCCATAATAGAATGTTTCTCCCAGACCTACTCCATGTAAGTCTATAAGTCTGATTATTATAATGTAATGACTGGTTGGTGATTTGGAATCATTTAAAACGAATCACGATTCATCATAAAATGAATCGATTCTACATGACTCACATATATAGGATACTGTATAATGATCCGAGAGCAGTGTGTGTCAGATATGGAATGTATCATCCCTCCGTCTCCGTCTCCATCACCATCAGAGAGGTCAGGGGTCACTGACCCCGGGGGTCAGAGGTCATGGGAAAACCAGACGTCTGGATAGATACACTCTAGACCGAAGGACAGTGTTTGTGTGTGTGCATGTGTGTTTGTGTGTGTGTACACGTACTGTACATAGGCAATCCGTGACGGTCCTGATCTTCACGTGCCAGTCGATAATCTGCCCTTAAATTCTTTTTTTGCTAAAACACCTAGCAGGCTCACCGCCATCAGATCGTATCAGCATTCTGAGGATACAAGGGATAAATCTATTGACATGGATTTTTCAATATCGCCTTTTCAGATGCTATTGAGTCAGAAGGCCAAGCGCTCTTTGATTGCCTTAAGAGCTGTTTTTTTTTTCCCAGAAGTGGAAGCAGGAGTGTGTGTTTCTTTGAGTCTCAGCTCCCTATTGACACGCCGGTCAATGAACAGGGTTAAACACACGCAGACGTCTACGCACGTGTTATTAGTGCCTTATTCATCTGAAAAAAATTAATAATAATAAAATGACGAGGACGTCAGAGGAATTGTTATGACACTATTCGAGTAGCTTTGGGAGTAAAGAAAAGTGTCAGTGTGTGTTTGTGTGTTTGGTGGCCTGAAGAGTCTCAGAGAAACCATGTCGAACTTATTCGCTGTTTTTACGTAACAACCGCTTTTGGAAATTGCGATTCTTTTGTTTTGTTTTTTTATCACACGGTTGAGGAAAAGTCTCTGTGTTGTGCTGAAGTAGTAAAACAATCAACGACAGAGCAGTGTGATGAAGCGGCATTACAATCAACACTGTTTATTAATTAAATAATTAAATATAAAATATTTAATTACTAAATTAAATTAAATATGCATTTATTAAACATTAAATATTTAATTATTAAATAAAATAAAATATGTATTTATTGCATATAAAATATTTAATTATTAAATTAAATATTTATTTATTTTTGTTTGTTTGTTTGCTTGCTTGCTTGTTCATCTATTCCTCAAGTCCTGCTTATGTTATAGCAGCTATAAACGTTCTTTAAAAGTTCTCTAAGCATTCTTTCTCTAAAAGTTCTTTCACCACACTTTCTTTTTTTCCCCTCTCTCGAAGGTCTTTCGTCTTCACAAGAATCCACAACCCACATTTACCTCTGAATATTACAAAGCGTTGATACTGGAGACTCCTTCCAGTCCCTGTAAATGAGCTGTTGCTATGGAAACGCTAACGTATGCTATGAAACGAGTGTTTTAATATGAAGCCACCGTTACAGAAAATACACAAGAAGACGATGGTCTAAATGATCAGAACTGAAGATTCAACACTACTTTTAGTAGTTTAACAGGTTTCAGGACGTACACTAGGCTCTTAAAGGGAATGGTTCAATTGCTTACTTTATATAAGTGTGTTTAGAATCCATTAGGTTTTCTTTATTATTATTATTATTATTATTATTATTATTATTATTTTATTATTATTGTTATTATTATTATTATTATTATTATTATTATTATTGTTATTATTATTATTGTTGTTGTTAATAATAATAATAATAATAATAATAATAATAATAATAATAATAATAATAATTAATGTATTTATTTATTTATTTATTGTTATTATTAGACAATTAATTTAAATAAAATCCACATGATTGTTTTGAGTAAATTGTAAATTGTGAGTAAATTGTCTGTAGTTTTAATGACTAAAAGAAAACATAATTCATGAAGACGCCATTTCAAAACATTTCCAAAATAGCAAACTGCAAAAGTAATGGCACCCCTAACATCTTAAACATTTTAAGAGAAAAGTTTCATCGCTCTCTAAAGGTTTTGAATAAAACCTTTTCTTTTTGTTTTAAGCAAAAGGTTATATTGCCCACGCACAGAACACAAGGAGTCTATATAGAACCCAAAGGAACTTTATTTTTTTAATAAGAGTGTGTACTATAAGGGTGATAATTCTGGGACGTGAGGAAAACACATGAACGTCCTGCTCGCACGGTGGTCCGGACTCAGCGGTCTGTGGCTGTGCCGGGCCGCACCGTGCCGTCCGGCTCGATCAGAACAGACATGGAGACACCGAGTTCTCTAATAGGAACAAATTGGCAATGTGTGTGCGGGTGGGTCATGTGCGGCTCGGAGCTGTGGATTGATAGTGATGCCTAATGATCCCCCAGGGTGGATCAATACCAATAATCCCCTTTCCTGCCCATCCTTGTTATTGGCAATGAAGAAGTGAAGAGGATCCTGGGAAAAGTGCAGTGACAGGAGCTGAGAGCTTCAGCCTAGACAACCTTCACACACACACACACACAAACATACACATATCTTAGAAAACACAACTAAATTTTTAACGTTTTTTTTATATTTTGCTCCCACTTTCTGTTGCTTGCTTTAGAGTCATGATTTCTGAGAAGCTGCAAGTAAATAAATAAATAAATAAATAAATAAAGAATGTGGTCCAAAACAAAATGCAGCAAAAATGACATCATGGATTAAATCCTTCACAAAGACTAGAAGCAATGCCAGATTACTCCTTCTTCTTGTGTTATTCATTTTCTTCTCCTCTGTGAAATAAATGTCTCTTGGTGTGTGTGTGTGTGTGTGTGTGTTTGTGTGTATGCGTATAAGAGTGCATAAAGAGAAGGGTCCCGTAAAAACAGTTGCTAAATGTAACAAACGCTTTGTTAATTCAGTAACTTCATAATCTGTTGCAAATGATGCCATCAATTCGGTGAGTGGGTTCTTTTAATCTGGAGTATGTGCGTGCGTGTGTGTGTGTGTGTGTGTGTGTGTGTGTGTGTGTGTGTGTGTGTTTAGCAGTGCAAAAGGGAAGTGAAGTGTTAAATCCCAGTGGACATCCTGTCTAGCATGTGTGTGTGTGTGTGTGTGTGTGTGTGTGTACACATCCTACAGTTCATACATGTCTATCTGGGCTTGTGTGTCACTGCCATGAAGCATCAAATATCATACACACACATACACATACACACACCCAGACACACACACACACACACACACACACACACACACACACACACACACACACACACACAGAATGCAAACACATCCATACAGTAGAGCAGGCCAGCTGTCAGAGTGGATTGCATCTCACACACACACACACACACACACACACAAAAACACACACACACACACACAAACACACAGCTACCTTTCACATTTTTAACACACGATTCAAAACACAGATGAACATGAAATATTATCAGAATATCGGGAATATCATTGGAAATATGACGATCCTGAACGAAAGTATCGAATGATTAAAAACTATTGAGGTTCATAAACACGGACGGATCGCTCCATCATCACCTCGCTCCTCGTTCTCCCGTCCAACAGAGCAAAGGATCACATGCTAACACACACACACACACACACACACCACAAACAGCATTTATTCATATTTACTGTCATGTTGTTAGCGAGGTGGTTTATTCTGACACATTTGAAAGTTATGCACTTTAATAAATAAAATAAATCAATCAATCAATCAAAAAAAATAAATAAATAAATAAATAAATAAATAAATAAATATTAAGCATAGTTGATTGAGAACTAAACATTATGTAATGGGAATTTGTCTTTGAAAGATGACGTGAATATAAAATATGGTCGATTGTTTCATTATTTCTGATTAAACCATAACAATAAAAATAGAAAAAATATATAATAAAAATAATAATAATAATAATAATAATAATAATAATAAAATAAAAAGGGAAAAGAAGAAGAAGAAGAAGAAGAAGAAGAAGAAGAAGAAGAAGAAGAAGAAGAAGAAGAAGAAGAAGAAAAGCTCTTCCTGGACATGTTTAATAAAAATTTATTAAATAATAGTCTTAATGTCAAAGGAATGAGAGAATGAGAAAACTTGAAATAAAAAAATATATATTTATATAAAATGATCTTGTTTGTAAAAGGAAATAATTAATAAATTAAATGATATTTAAGATATTTTCATTCAACACTTTTCTTTCTTTTTGCCCCTGCTGTATTCTACCTATTACCCCCACGCATGGGGTGTGTGTGTGTGTGTGTGTGTGTGTGTGTGTGTGTGTGTGTGTGTGTGTGTGTGTTGCTACAGTACATTTTATCCTGCATGCTGTTGAATTCTGAATTCTGATTGGTCAGTAGAGATCGGTAGTGCTGTAATGAAATTTCCGTTTCCATAGTAACAGCTCATACACATGCGGCATTTGAGCGGCGGACGATGGTGACGTTTTCTAGTTTCCCTAATTTGTCGGTTTTGTGAGAAATACGATGATGCTAATCAACAAACATTTGCACTAGCTTAATTACCTGGATATTAATAATATTAGTATTATTACAATCTTCCCTAGTAGCTAGTTTTAAGTGGCATGAAAATTTCATGCTAGCTTTTTATGCTAGTTCCTGATCCGCCCGTATTAGCCTTCTTAACTGAAACCTTTTAAGCTTAAAACACTTGCTTCGCTGCAAAATCTAAGTTGTTCATCCACTTAAAAAAGAAAAAAAATATGCAAATCCGACATACAATGTTTGTGTAAGGATTTGAAGAATTTTTCTGGGGTTATTATTATTGAGCAACGAAGGCACTTCAGGATTAATAATCGTTACTTTGTAATGAAATCTAATAGAATATTATTCATGCTAGCAGATACACAGTACGTATGTAATGTATATAATGCAGTGTGTGATGTGGAACATGGAATGATACAGTAAACAAGCGCACACAAACGACTCCTGGGGTTTAAAAGCTTAAAGAAATCAAGGGTAGGAATTTCATCTGAACAACTAATACTAATAAATAAACACATTTTAAGAAACTTGAAAGGGAATAAAGCCATTCCCACGGTTACGTCTGACGTCTCTGAGCCCCGGCGCACGTCCGGCGCACGTGTCCCCCGATCCGGAGCTCCGGCTAAACGCTAGCGTTTAATTCATTACATCATTATGTCATCTCATACTAATCTTCACAGCCTTCCAGCAGCTTTGACATGCAAATGAGGCTGAAAAAGAAGGAAGGAAGGGAGGGAGGGAAGGAGAGAGGGAGCGACTCAGGGTGGAGAAGAGGCCAGGGATCATTACGGCGTGAAAATACGCCCTGAATGTCACCATTTACCCCCCCCCCCCCCCCCCCCATACACCCCCAGACCACAGACTGTGTATCATTCCCGGCTTGTCTTTCTGGCATCCTTTCGCTCCCTTCCTCCTCCTCCTCCTCCTCCTCCTTCATCTCCTCATCACCACGTAGCGATCATTACAAAAAAAACAAAACAAAACACGTGCCATCTTCAGAGGCTCCCTATAGAGCGAGCTCACACGTGGCGTTTCCCCTCCTACACATTTGCATATTCACACACACTCAAAAAAAGCCAGCTGCTTGCGAGTCATCAACTCGAACCCCTCCTTAACACCTCATCAGCACGCGCCGGATAAGCTAATGAACAGTGGGCGGCACCCAGACCACACACACACACACACACACATTTATAAAATATATATATTTTATAGAGAGAGAGAGACAGAGAGAGAGAGAGAGAGAGAGATAATTATATGTTCATCCCAGAAAATAATTCAGAGCAACTGTCCAATTTTTTTCTCTCATTCTCATTCCCATCTCATCAGCAGGGACCTTGTGACGTCATAATCCAGAGCGCGAACCAATCAATCAGCAGCATTGTAATCATCAGCGGTGCAGAGACAGGGGAGGAGGGGAAAAAAAAGCCCAAACACTTACCCGGAGTTTCTACCAGTGTGTCTCCTCCTCAGCTCAAGGGGAAAACATCAATCTGGGGATTTCTCTCTCTGAGGCTGAATCTACAGGAAAAAAAAGGGCGTATATGCCAGTCTGGTGTAATGCATTTTTTTATTCAATGCATTTTTTTTTATGTAAGAATTATATTTCCATCTGTCTTTCTTTTTTTTTTATTCTCTCTGTCCCTCTGTCCTCAGCGCTGCCTGAATGGACTCGACACACTAAGGACTGGAGATATGTATTAAAAAAGCACACATCTAGTGTAGTGGATATAAAATGCTGGAGACTACGATATCCTGCAGATCTCTTGGCCTGTGTGTGTGTGTGTGTGTGTGTGTGTGTGTGTGTGTGTGTGTGTGTGTGTGTGTGTGTGTGTGTTAGGGTGGGAGGGAGTACAGAAACCAAGGGAGGGTCAAACCTAAATGTTCTACAAAGAACAGGGGGGCTGTGTAGACTTTTTTCCCCCTCTCCCTTTTCCTTTTTCCCTCTCTCTCTCTCTCTCTCTCTCTCTCTCTCTCTCTCTCTCTCTCTCTCAAACATCCGAATGTTCCCTCCCTCCTCATCTCCTTTTCCTGTAACACCCCCCCCCCCCCCCCCCCACACACACACACACACACACACACTCACAGGCATCCCCTCTCCAGACGCCAGCATCCTTTGAAGAGGTTAGCTCGTCTCCGAAAGCAGAAGGAGCTTCTACCAGTCTACAGTTTCGCCTTGGGGCTGAGAGAGCTGGGAAGTCCAGGCACTTTAAAAATAATTTTTTTAAAAATGTAATGAATAAATATATAAATAAATAAAAAATAAAATAAAATTAATTGTAAAGGAAAAATTTCAAAAGCTTCAGAGAAAAGACGGAGAATTTGAAGTTAAAGGAGAGGAAAAATGAACAATAATAAATCTGTTTGGTGTTCTATCTATCGCATAGATGCGAGAGGGCATCTTTATTCTCTCACAAATGTAAGAGGATGTTTTTACTTTCGCACAGATGTAAGAGGTCGTTTTTACTTTCACACAGATGTAAGAGGGTGTTTTTACTCCTGCACAGATGTAAGAGGACGTTTTTACTTTCGCACAGATATAAGAGGTCGTTTTTACTTTCGCACAGATGTAAGAGGGCGTTTTTGCTTTCGCACAGATATAAGAGGTCGTTTTTACTTTCACACAGATGTAAGAGGGTGTTTTTACTCCTGCACAGATGTAAGAGGACGTTTTTACTTTTGCACAGATGTAAGAGGATGTTTTTACTTGCGCACAGATGTAAGAGGATGTTTTTACTTTCGCACAGATGTGAGAGGCTGTTTTCACTCCTACACAGATGTAAGAGGATGTTTTTACTTTCATACAGATGTAAGAGGGTGTTTTTACTCCCGCACAGATATAAGAGGATGTTTTTACTTTCGCTCAGATGTATGAGGACGTTTTTACTTTCGCACAAATGTGAGAGGGCGTTTTTACTCCCACACAGATGTAAGAGGACGTTTTTACTTTCGCACAGATGTAAGAGGACGTTTTTACTTTCGCACAGATATGAGGTCGTTTTTACTTTCACACAGATGTAAGAGGGCGTTTTTTTACACTAGCACAAACATTAGAGAACGCTTTTTACTCTCACACAAACGTGAAAGGGCGGTTTTTACTCTTACACAGACGTAAGAGGGCATTATTTACTCTCACACAGACATGAGAGGGTGTTTTTTACTCTCACACAGATGTAAGATTCCGTTTTTACTCTCACACAAATGTGAGAGGGGGTTTTTACTGTCACACAGACGTGAGAGGGCGTTTTTTTGCACTTGCACAAACATTAGAGAACGTTTTTTACTCTCACACAAACGTGGAAGGGCGGTTTTTACTCTCACACAGACGTAAGAGGGCATTTTTTACTCTCACACAGACATGAAAGAGTGTTTTTTATTCTCACACAGATGTAAGATTCCGTTTTTACTCTCACACAAACGTGGGAGGCTGTTTTTTTACTCTCACACACATGAAAGTAAAAATAAAAGACTTTCACACTGTGTAGTTTTATTGAATATTGAGTCGGTTTCATCTACTCAGAAACATTTCCAGAGTAGCAAATTTTATTTAACCGGCAATTTTTTTTCCCATCTCGTGAAACACGACCTGTACTGTAACATGAAAAGCTTCTCTTGCAGAAGAAAGGTGAAAAATCTCCTGATCTTTCTCCTGGTTAAGTAGACCTGTATCAGGGATGAAATCAAACATCTCCGGCTCTCCAGCACTAACGGGACTCCAGGAATCCTCAAGGGAATTTTCTTATGGAGAGATGAATGGAAAAGCAGAAGAGAGAGAGAGAGAGAGAGAGAGAGAGAGAGAGAGAGAGAGAGAGAGAAAGAGAGAGAGAGAGAGAGAGGAACTTTTGCTTTTCTCCTCTGAGTCCCGTCCTGCTCTCACTCTCACTCTGTTGTTTTATTAATGTAGCTGATTTCAGCTACAGCTTTTCACTCAGCGCTCTCTCCTAACCCCCTGACCTGCCACACACACACACACACACACACACACACACACACAGCAGGTGGATGTTCTCCCGATGGCCACTACACACAGCAGCGCATCTTTTCACATGAAGTCGATCTTTACCTGTGAAGCACATGTTCTCACTGAGGAGCCCAGAGGAGAACAACACACACACACACACACACACACACACACACACACACACAACAACAACAACAACAACAACAACAACAACCCAGTCAATAATCTCAATACTCAATAATCAATAAATAAAGAGAGGGGTTGCTTCAATTCTACAGCAAAACAAATAAACTAACAAACAAATTCTTTTATTTGAATTTCTTGTCGTGTTTAATGTAGAAATCCGGCTTCCTGGTAACAAGCTGAGGATGACATCATCAGCTGGCGACTTAATTAAAGCAGATTGTTCCATCGGTATTTAAAGCAAACCGCGAGTGTTGAGTCACACGTCAGATCTGGTGTCATACGCCTTTTAATTAATTATCTAATTTATCTAATTAAAAAAAAAACCACACATTTCATGTCACGGACTTAACGTACTTCCCTTAACGAACCCTTATTAACGACGTCAACGTGTTAATTACAGCTGGGAATTTTCACAATTATGCTTAACGCTAATTAACATCATTAAGAAATCTGACCCCCCCACCTTCCCCCGTTCAGACTCCGATGTATTTAACGCTACCGAGACAATCGTAAAGAAAGACGTTAATTAGCGTAATTAATGCCTAATTAACTCTCTGTAGGGAGGAAGGTGATTGTACTAAACGGCGTACCGAGTGCTCCAGTGCAGGAATGCGTTTCTGAGCAGCAGTTTATAACGTGCCGCTAGTTTATACACGTTAGCTGTTAAACTTAGCTAGCATGATGTTAACTAGATTAGCGTGCTAAAATTCTATTTTATGTAGGAATCAGATTGACGTTAGCTAAAATGTTGTCCAGTAAAATATTGTTAAGGATTAGGACTAAAAGACAAGGAATGCAGTTTAGCTAACACTTTAAAATTGTTATTAAGAAGTTTAGCATCCTGTCAGTGGCTAATGCACTAGCTTTCTGAGATCAGACATAAATACATTCAGGTAAACAAAATGCCTGTTAGTCTCTTGATGATTATTTCTTTGTTGTTGTTGTTGTTGTTGTTGTTGAGTAACCATGAGTTGCTGACCAGAACATGACCTAGCTATCTAGATATTATTATTATTATTATTATTATTATTATTATTATTATTATTATTATTATTATTATTATTAGCTAGCTAGCTTGTTGAAGAATTTAGGCAACCTCCATAGTTTTGTAAAGCGAAATTACCATGTTAGCTAACTACCAAGCTAAGCATTCTTTAAGCATTAAATTTAGCAAATTTAGCTTTACTGTTATATAATATTTAGCTAAGATAGTTAGCTGAGCTGAAATGAAACAAACATTAGATTAAAATAATTCTTCCTAATTGTCCTGTAAACACTTGCAGGTCTATAGCACAGTCTAGAATTAGGCTGCTTAGCATAGTGGAAGGTTTGAAATCAGGAAAAGTCATTTCTTCGTCACTATGGTTACCCTAGCTAGCATTCTGAGCTAGCAGTAACAGTAATGTGTTAATCTAATGTTTCATACTCGAAACATTAGCTAACTAACTTACACCACTTCTTCAGTTTAGTTAGGGAGATTATTTTCACACCACAAGAATACCGTTTCTTGTAGTGTTTGAAATATGATGTAGATTTTTCATTGACAGAATATACATCTAAATAATTCTAACATCTTCAAACTAGAATCTAAACATTTTTCTTAAAAAGTAAAACAATCAAATTATAAAACAAAGACAAAAAATTGTAATAGTGAAAAGTTTAAAGAATAAAATCTAAAAACAAAAACATTCTCGTTTAAAATAAACTCAAAATCATATCCTAAACAATTCTATATGAGCTCTAATTTTAGATATTAGATTCAGGCTTTCTTTATAAAAAAAATTTTTAAAACAAAATAATTCTAATTTCTAATTCTAAACTAAATTGAAAATGTATTTTTTTTTAACTTCCAAATAAATCTAAAAAAAAAAGCTAATTCACTATTTTTTCCAAGAAGAAAAACTAAAAATTAAATATAATAAAATAAAACAAAATTTAATTTAATTTAATTAAAACTAAATAAAATAAATTAAAATAAATTCTGGATCTGGTTCCATTGGCTAAAAAAAAGAAATAAAGGAATTGCTTATTTACATAAATACCAGCAGTGGAGCAGCATTGAAATAAATAAATCTCAAACTTTTTTTTCCTTCACATCGTACCAAAGAAGCTGCATTTGCATTTTTCATAAATTTCCTTCTCACGCTTTGCACCTAATTTTCACCTGACATAAAGCGCTTCACGTTTTTCTTTTATGGAGGGAAAAGAAAAAAAAAGGAGGACAGAGGTGTCAGACGTCTCATCACCTGCGTCTGGGTTCGACAGAGGAATTGAGAAAGAGAGAAAGGGGGTAAGTGCAGGGGCAGGATGGAGTCTACATTGTCATAGATTGGGAGGTTTTGCCCCACACAGATCACTTTGGGTTTTTTTTTTTTTTGGCATTTTGAAAAGATTGCATTCTCACATATAGATAGATAGATAGATAGATAGATAGATAGATAGATAGATAGATAGATATTACAATGAAAGCAGTCATAAAATATATATACATATATATAATATACATACATTTATATACATATATATATATAGAGGCAAGCCCGAAATTATTCATACCCCTGGCAAATTCTGACTTAAAGTTACTTTTATTCAACCAGCAAGTTTTTTCTTGATTAGAAATGACACAGGTGTCTCCCAGAAGATAATAAGATGATGTACAAGAGGCATCATTGTCTGCTAACCATTTCTTCACCACTTTTGCTGTGTGTTTTGGGTCATTGTCATACTGGTGCCCAAGGCCAAGTTTCTCTGCAGACTGCCTGATGTTGTTGTTGGGAATTTTGATGTATTGCTCCTTTTTCATGGTGCCGTTTACTGTGATTAGGTTCCCTGGTCCACTGGCTGAAAACCACCCCCAAAACATTAGGTTCCCACCACCATGTTTGACAGTGGGGATGGTGTTCTTAGGGTTGAAGGCTTCTCCTTTTTTACGCCAAATGAAGGCTACATCATTGTGGCCAAACAATTCAATTTTTGTTTCATCTGACCATAAAACAGAAGACCAGAAGTCTTCTTCTTTGTCCAAATGAGCATTTGCAAAGGCCAAGTGGGCTTTTGTGTGCCTTATCTGGAGAAGTGGTGTCCTCCTTGGTCTGCGTCCGTGGAACCCAGCGGTGTGCAGTGTCCGTTGGACTGTCTGCCTTGAGATGTTACCACCAGCAGAGTCCAGATTCATCAGGATGGCCTTGGTGGTGATCCTTGGATTCTTTTTTACCTCTCTCACTATCCTCCTGGCCAGCACAGGTGTCACTTTTGGCTTCCGACCACGTCCTCTGAGATTTTTCACAGTGCAGAAAGTCTTGTATTTTTTAATAATACTTTGCACTGTAGCCACTGGAACTTCAAAACATTTAGATATGGTCTTATAGCTCTTTCCTGACTTGTGAGCAGCCACAATGTGCAGCCACAGGTCCTCAGTGAGCTCCTTTGTCTTAGCCATGACTGTCCACAAACCAACAGCAGAGAGCTTCTGTTTTTCACCTGTTGAGTTAATTAAAACAGCTGTTCCCAATGAATCAGGGTAATTAGGATGCTTTAGAACAACTTGGACTGTTTGGAATGGTATAGAACTTTGGATTTTCCCATAGACTGTGACAGTTTGCAAAGGGTATGAATAATTTTGGACATGCCACTTTTTGTTCAAATGTAAATAAAAGCTGAGAAATATTTTTTTCCACAATGATGCCTCTTGTACATCGTCTTATTATCTTTTGGGAGAAGCCTGGGTCATTTCCGGTCAAAAAAAACTTGCTGGTTGAATAAAAGTAACTTTGTCAGAATTTGCCAGGGGTATGAATAATTTCTGTATATATACAGTCAAGCCCGAAATTATAAAAAAAAAAATATATATATATATATAATATATATATATATATATATATATATATATAAAAAGCTCTGATTATTATGTATAATAATCAGAGTTCAATCTGAGCTTATCTGAACACAATAAAACATAGAAGATGTTATGAAAAAAAACATGCAAACTTCCACATGAAAGTAAAGAGGAAAAAATAAATAAAGTACCTTAAAATTTATATTTTTTTATTCTTAGATGATCTTTTAACTTCACAAATTATTATTATAAACATTAACAAATTAAATCTGATTTGTTTCAAATGATATAGTTTCCTGAAAAGGAGTCACTTATCATGACAAAATAATTTTTAAAGCACAAGGTGAAAACTTACAACATCCATATTGACTTTTATTTATCCTTGAATTCCATTTTGCAAAAGGTCTATCATTCATAATTCAGTTTTTTTTGCATTTAAAAGTGATAAGAAAAGGTTTGAATCTTAAAGCACACCCTCATCCCTGTCCTAACCCCACCCCCTTTACTGTAAAACATGCAAATCATTACTGGTGACCAAATTTTTTGAAATTTGGAGCATTTTTTTTATCGTATCTCATCATCTAGTGTTATAAATGTAACACTAATAAAGAGTAATAATCCTAAATTTTGCCTAAATTTAAATATATACACTGTGTTTATCCTTGAGAAGTCACATGACTTCTTTTCAATATAAAAAATATATACCATATAAAATGCACACGCTTTACGTCAGGTCCGGTGTCGAGGACTGAACATCAAAAAGGTGCCATTACTCTTATTATCTCTTCTTCTCACTCTTTAAACAAATGGCGTTGTTTTATCACCTGAATAGTTTCTTCTGCGGCTGGAATGCTGGATTCTGATTGGTCGATAGATAAAAGTCTAAAATCACACACAATCTAATAGGTTTCCATAGTAACAGCTCGATCACAGGTAAAAAAAAAAAAAAAATGTTTGATTACTGATCTGTGAGGAGAGGGAAGGAGTCTCCGGTGTCAGAACAGGAGAGTTTACGCTTTGTTTCTCTGAACAAGCTGCGTTTTATTTATTTTTTTTATTATTTATTAATTTTTATTATTATTATTATTATTATTATTATTTATTTATTCTAAGAGAGAAAAAAAAGAGAGGATGATGGAGGAACTTGATGTATGTGTAGCTATAAACAGATTTTGGAAAAGTATGATATGGAAGTTTCTGTATAAGGTATAAGGGGAATAAAACACTTCCAAATATCTGTGATGTTATAAAAAAAATTAATTAATTAATAATAATAATAATGATAATAATAATAATAATAATAATAATAATAATAATAATAATAATAATAATAATAATAATAATAATAATAATAATAATGAATGAATTAATTAATTAATTAAAGTTTTGAAAAAGCAGCGAATAATCGTTTTGAAATGCATAAGTGTCCCCTGTGAAGCTGAAATCCAGTCAGGACGGGAAGGAGCGTCTCACAGAACCGGACATTCTCCTAGTCTTTCAGACGAGGTCACATCCACGCCGCAATTCTTCAAACTCGCTCAGGCTGAAAAATACCAAGACGGAGAGTGAAAAAAAAAGCAGCTTTTATCATTTTTTGCTCTTTTTTTTGCCATGTTGCCATTTTTGATGGTGTTTTTTAGGAATTGTCTAAGTTGCACAGATCGTTGTAAATTGGAAATCGGTGCACTGAAACGGCACAGACAAGCACAAAAGAGCGGCCCTGCATTACCATATATATTATAGGCGATATTTTGTTGCTCGTTGCTCTCGAGCGATCCGAATGGTTCTGCGCCGTGTGCTTCCAGGAAGCATTTGTGTGGCTGGAGATGATAACCCTGCTTTTAGCTTTCCTCCTGTTAGACCCCTGCACTTTGGATTTTAAGAGCTGTGCAAATCGGCCTCATCATAATATGTGTGTGTGTGTGTGTGTGTGTGTGTGTGTGTGTGTGTGTGTGTGCATGATGTGATTATGTTTTGAGGAGGTGACAGACTGGTAGAAATGGCTGTGAGCTCTGTGTGTGTGTGTGTGTGTGTGTGTGTGTGTGTGTGTGTGTGTGTGTGTGTGTGTGTGTGTGTTACTCTTTTTTGGGGTGACCCAAACCCAGAGAGATGAAACAGCAACACAGGGAAAATACAAAGAGTCACTAGAAAGAGAAAGAAAGCGAGCTGTGAGACGTAAGTTTTCACAAAATTTAAACGTGGAAATAAATGAACACGTGTCAAAACATCCTGAAAAACACATGAGGAGAAAAGGACAGCGTGACGTCCAGAGTTGTGACCTGTGACGTAACAGACACTTCCTTTAAGAAAAAAATTCCATGCACCATGATAACGCTTTAGATCTCAAATCGACAGGAAGGTGTTTTTGTTTTTTGCTTTTGTTTTTCACTTGTTTGAAATTCGGTGCAAAAAAATAAACAAAAATCAGGGCGCTGCGTCATGTCCGACTGCGATTCAGCATTTTTCTGTAATCAGATGTAAAAATAAGAAGAAGACAAAAGGTTTGCATGAACAGTAACCCCGCCCTTTAACACTGACCTCAACCTGGAAAAAGTGGGAAAAATTGAAAAAGTGTGTGTTTACATTCCATTATTTCAACAACACAGTGTTTTTTGTTAGGAATGTTCTGGAAAGAGAAAGAAAGAAAGAAAGAAAGAAAGAAAGAAAGAAAGAAAGAAAGAAAGAAAGAAAGAAAGAAAGAAAGACGTGTGTGTGTGTGTGTGTGTGTGTGTGTGTGTGTGTGTGTGTTTGGGACATGCCGACTGCACAGAGGGTTATCCTTGGGCTTATCATGTCAGGCCATATGAATTCATTTCATATTCTACCAAATGGCTGTTCACTGCAGGGGGTTCATGGCACTACCTTTCCCCCTGCACCCCTTTCTCTTTGATTTGGCTCATTTGAGCGACGCGGTCCCAGGCAGCTTGTTAGAACCGCCACCTCACTGACTCGACCCCCTGGATGGAAGGAGAAGGGAGACAGGTGGAGGGGGGAAGACACACGGTGACACAAAGAAAGAGCCAGGCGAAGAGAGAGAGAGCGAGAGAGAGAGAGAAAAGAGAGAGAGAAAGAGAAAGAGAAAGGGAGAGGTGGAAAAACGGACGATCCGACAAAGTGGCCAAGGAATGCCATCTTCTGACAGAAAACAGGAAGTGCAAGAAGCTTAGGTTAGAAAAGAGCGTTAGTTAGAGATGCTACTCTATCTGATCTATCTGATACTCACAACAACAACAAAATATGGTGGATCGGATATCAGAGAAAACGGATCGGATATCTGCAACGATTAGAGTTGGATTTGGAAAAATTATTTAAATTCTAGTTCGAATTTCTGCTTCATTAGATTAATTAGATAGGCAATAATACATTTTTTGTGGAAGAGTCAATTCTAATATCGGGATCAAGATCGGAAAACATAGTAACATCTCTAGTTTTTGTTTTTATCTCTCTACCTAGCTACACAATGCTGTATCAGATCATTGATATGCATCTTTTCCCATTGATATGCATTCCGAACCAATTCCGACTTTGTAACACGTAGCCGTCTTTTCTAAGTTCGAACCCAGCTCTTGAGCCGTTATCGTTTCCTCATGTGTACAGTTCTTCAGTAAGAGCTTCATCCTTGTCAAGGTGGTGGCCTAGGATCCGGACTCTATCCCGCGAATTCTGGAGTCTATCCTGGGACACACACACACACACACACCACACACACACACACACATATATATATATATATATATAGACCTAGCATAGCCAGTCCAATCTAGGTACAGGAGCGTTAACTACTCATAATGGCTCAGGTATTCAGCGTTACACGTCCGTTTCGGACGAATCAATCTAACAAAATAACGTTCAAATCTTTTCGGTTCCTGGGCTAATCCACGTGCGTCAGTCCTGTACAGGTCACACCTAATGACAGAATGAGATTCTGAAAAAAATAAAAAAAAATAAGTGAAATGATGGTATTTTGGCCTTTCTATTTGCCAAGGTCAGACTCATTCATCACAGCGGAGTGCGCAAAGGAGACTGGAGACCGGACCGAGCCTTGAATCTATAATGGAGTCAGACAGGCAGGGTAGAATGTTGCGACGATGAAGGGGGGGGTGCAAAGTATTCAGCCCCCCGTGTACCACAAACCCGGCCCGTATGATTATACATAGAGATGAGGGGTAACCTTGGGATGGTGCTGATAAAAGGGCCTGAGGAGGGGTAGATGGAGTCTGGAGTTCAATCAGCAATCAGACAGACAGACAGACAGACCTGACCAGCATGGGACGAACTGCATTCACAAATTATTTTCATTTCCCTCCTTATATATAAAGAAAACAGCAAGGCACCATTACTGACCCCCAAACCAAAAAACCCATCTCCATCCCCCCATCCCATCTCTCTACACCCCATGAAAAAATAAATCTAATTTTCCCATCTCCGCCACCATTCCCCTCCTGCAGGCTCTCCCGCTCGCCGTCCCTCGGCCCCTCCCATCTCCTCCATCTTCTCATACTGACACACTCTTTCTCTTTTCTCTTCTCTCCTCTCCTCTTTTCTTCTCTTCTCTTCTCTTTTACATTCCTCCTCCAAGCAAGGCTCCATTTTGTAATAAGTTCTGATCAGTGTTTCTACCAATTTGCATTCTGCTCTGAGAAAATGGAGGAAGCGTCTTGATTGGGGAGAAAATGGAAAGAGATAGGGTGGAGGGGGGGCAAGGGGGAGGGGGTGCAGAGAGAGAGAGAGACACAGAGAGAGAGAGAGAGAGAGAGAGAGAGAGAGAGAAAACAATCAAATATCTGATGAGTGTGTGTACAGGAGGGTGGGATACGGTGTGTGTGTGTGTGTGTGTGTGTGTGTGTGTGTGTGTGTGTGTGCAAGCACGCACATGTGTTTTAGTCCATTTCCAGGTAACAGCAGAGAGACATCAGAAAAGTGCAGTGTACCATTTGCTTATTTACATTCAACAACACCAGTTCACAGAGCAGGCAGCGAGACAGTGAGACAGCGAGACAGGTGGCCAGGCTGATCCATGATCAGCTTGATGTGAAACCCTGTATGTGCGCTCACTCGTCTATCTGTTTACTAGCATCGAGGGTGAACAAAAGTACGCCGTATTATCATAGTGGATCATTTCTGCTAGCGAAGAATGCAATAATATTCCGTTTTATCGAATAGAAACGAATCAGATTTACTTCGCTGCTGGAAATTTGGGTTGGGATAAACACTGTGCTACTTCCTAACACACACACACACACCAATAAAAAGTAATAATATCTATAAGTCATACTGTAATTACATAATTACTTAGTAACAGGAAATGACATTACAACTCACTAACAAAAAATTTGAAATGATTTAGAGAAGACGTTTTGTAACCCTAATGTCTGTAGCAGGAAGTTATGCTGTAACAACAAAATGTAACAGACTAACAATTTCTTAACAAGAATTTGACCTAGTAACAATTTTGTAACAGACAGTTACAGCTAATTGTTCGGTTACAGGAAGTTGAATTATGACGCTTAAATGAACAGGAAATTCCGTTGTCGCTGTTCAGTAACAGACTGTTACACTGTAACTTTGCAGTAAAAGGAACGTAAATAGTTGTTAGTAAAAGGAAGTTACATAGTAAATATTCAGTAACTGAATGTTGAACACTGAGCATTTAGTAACAGAAAGTTCTTTTCAAGTTATTTAGTAACAGAAGTTTACTTAGTAAATGTTTAGCAACAGATCATTCCATTGTAACTATTCAGTAATCTGTAACAGGACATCATATTAACAGGAAGTAACAAAGTAAAATATTTAGTAACAGGATGTCACATAGTAAATATTCAGTAACTAGATGTTGAACAGTGAGCATTTAGTAACAAAAAAAATACTTTATAATTATTTAGTAGCAGATGTTTACTTAGTAACTACTTAGTAACAAACCATTCCAGTGTAACTATTCAGTACGTTACAGAGTGACTAGTAAGTAAGTATTTAGTGGCAGGATGTTACATAGTAACTATTCTGTAACAGGACATCATATTAACGGGAAGTAACAAAGTAAAATATTTAGTAACCAAATGGTACATAGTCAATATTCAGTAACTGGATGTTAAACTGTGAGCATTTAGTAACAAAAAGTTATTTTATAGTTATTTAGTAACAGAAATTTACTTAGTAACTGTTTAGTAGCAGATCCAGATACAGAGTGATTAGTAAGGAAGTTACTAAGTAAGTGTTCACTAACAAGATGTTACATAGTTACTATTCTGTAACAGGGCATCATGTTAACAACATGCAACAGGATGTTACATAGAAAATATTCAGTAACTGGATGTTGAACAGTGAGCATTTAGTAACAAAAAGTTACTTTAAAATTATTTAGTAACAGAAGTTTACTTAGTAACTATCCAGTATGTTACAGAGTGACTAGTAAGTAAGTGTTTAGTAACAGGATGTTACATGGTTATGATCTGTAACAGGACATCATATTAACGGGAAGTAACAAAGTAAAATATTTAGTAACCAGATGGTACATAGTCAATATTCAGTAACTGGATGTTAAACAGTGAGCATTTAGTAACAAAAAAGTTACTTTATAGTTATTTACTATGTATTTTATGTTACTCTGGAGCTGTTTAGTATCATGACGTTACATAGTAAATATTTACTGAGAGGAAGTTCCGTTGAAGTTTTTCAGCAACATGATATTAGACTGTAATTATTTATTTAATGAAAGTTACCTTGTTGTAGTAACAGGATTTTACACTCTTTAACTGTTTAGTAGCATGGTGTTACTTAGTATAAATGATTAAGTAATAGGAGAAAACACCGTAGTAGTTATTCCGTAATATGAAGGCTTATACTAACTATTAGTAACAGGATGTTACATATTAGTTGTTTTGTGTTAAATCTAACTATTAAATAACTGCATGCTGTATAGTAACTATTAAGAAACAGGAAGTTATGAAAAAACAGTAACTTTTAAGCAACATGATATTACATAGTAATTATTCAGCAATTGTGTGTTACATAGTAGCTATTAAGTAACAGATCATTTGATAATTGTGTAATAACAATGTATATCTATGTTAATAATATGTTTTATGACTAAGTGACATAATAAGAGGATGTGATTTAGTAACAATAAATACTCAATGTACACATTTATTAAACTTTTTTTTCCCTCATGTGTCACCTGAAACAGATATAAAGGTGTTTATAAAATAATAATAAAATAAGCAGGTCCGTGATTGAGGTTTCAGGTCGGGATGAGTCAGTAGCAGACCCTGTGTGTCCAGAGCAGGCTTCCGGGCGAGGAATTAACTCACGGTCCAGGCTGTGTTCAGGATTAGGACCTGAGATAGCAGAGTTAATTTCAGCTTGGCCGACTCTGCCTTTCCTCAGGGGTCTGTATAGAATAAGGTTTTCATTAATCATGTAGAGAAGATCAGCGGTTATCTGTGCCTCCGGAGAGTCAGTGCTGGTGGTCGTGGTGCTGGTGATGGTGGTGGTGGAGAAGGAGATGGAGGGAAAAATCTTCATCAGATTTTCAACCATGCATTTCAAAATGAAATACATTTCCTCGACTATCTAATAAATCAAAAACAAGTGAATGTTGTTGCTGCCAATCCAGGAAGATCTAATGAGATCTTGCTATCATGTGCTGGTCTCACACACACACACACACACATACACACACACACACACACATACACACACACACATACACATGGTTCAAAGTAGAATCTTTTTATTTGGCTTGTAGTTTTGTTTTGTTTTCTTTTCTTTTATTTATTTATTTATTTATTTTAAAGCTGCGACTCTCTTTTCCAGTGTTTTTATTCCGTTTTCCACAAGAAACAGAAAATGGCAAATTGCAGAGATGGAATACAGTTTAAAATCGTATAAAAGCCAGAAGACCCACCTTGACCAATCCTCAAGCCGACAATCAAACCCTCCCATAATCAAAAAAAAAAAAAAAAATTTAATAAAAATTAAATCAGAGTAAAGAAAGGGTTACTTGGCTTGTTAAGGCTGGTGAGGGTTAGGAAGATTTGTTTTTTAGTAAAAAAAAAAAAGTAATAAATATAAATTTTAGTTTAAATTTTGTCATTTTTATTCTATATTTTTATATTTCTGAAAAGCTGTTTTTTTTTACTTTATAGTCCATTTTTAAAAGCACTATACAAATAAAATTGAATTAAATGGAATTTAAAAATGTCTAATTAACCAACAAATCCTAAAAGAATCAGGAACCCTTAAAGAACCTTTGAGGAACCCTTGAAGAACCCTTTTTCAAAGTCTACGGCAAATTAAATGTTCATAAAATGTTCATATTGTGCATCATACAGTTCATATAAGGTTTTTGTTTTGTTTTGTTTTTGGATGCTCGGTAGTCACTGAATATTTTATTTAATGGACTCTTTATAAATTAGAACCTACGGTAGAACCCTTTAGCTGCTTGTCTTTCCGCCGAGCTGGACTAATACATTACTGGACAGCTTCACTCACTGTAAAAGGATTTAAAAATAAATTCTGATAAATCATTTCATCAGTTCTGTTACTTCTACATGAACTTCCTGTTAAACTCTACGGTGGAACCTTTAACCCATTGAACCCATCCTTAACATCCACAAAAACAGCATGCAATCATCTCCCGAATACAAGCTTGTATATCGTCTCACAAGATGGGTTTGGTGTGATGGGAGGAACATTGTGTTTTTTTTATTATTATTATTATTCATTAGGATGTCATGTGATACATTATACATGCCGTTCTATTGTAGGATTCAATGCATGTTTTCCGCATGATTTCCCACCGGAACAGCTGGAGCCAGGGTTGGGAAAAGCAGCGTGCTAAACTGCCCCAGGCTAACACTTCAGGACCAGCAGGCATTAGGGGTGTGAGAGGAGTGTGTGTGAGAGAAGTGTGTGAGCGTTCTCCACACTGCAGGACAGACTTCTACAGCTAGGAGGAAGATGGAGGATGGATGAAGTCTGTTCGTGCACCGGCCTTTGGTGCTGGACGCTAAGTAATCAGTTGATAGTCAGTCCCTTGCTTTTCTGTACTTCTTCTAAGACTGAACAATGCTATAAGGTTCTAGAGGAAATGTCTGTGTTCTCCAAATTTTTTCTAAAAGCATCCTTACAATAACCAAGCTTCTGAGCTCAAACTCGTCAAATAATTTTCAAATTATGACAGCAGATATCTCCTAACATAACATGAGCTCTGCACCCTGCTCTCCTATAAATAAAGGATCTTTATAAATAATGGTTCTTTGTCAGTGTGTATGGTTCTGTGAGAAACCTTGGAACGTTTCTGTTGAACAAAAGGTTCTTTGTAGCAGGAAAAGGGTTCTTAAGGTTATATAAATGTATAGGGCACTAAGAAAAACATTTTCCTTTAAGAACTATTTACTGAAAAGTTCTTTGGGGAACCCAAAATGCTTCTTCTAGGTCACCACTATGTAAACCCCTTTTTGGTTCTTCCTGCCACTTTTATTTTTAAGAGTGTGCTCTATTTGGATCCCTAGGGTTCTCTACTTGTCCACTAATCCACTAAGGCTCTGCATAGACCCTTCGGAAAGCGCCGGAACTTTTATTTTAGAACAGTCACATTATAATCAAAAGAATGAGTAAGTTGAAATGGGTGCCATTATTTTTGGAGTTTTATCTCTGTGTAGATAACGCTGTGAGATGTTTTGAAGTGATGTGTTTATGAATGACATTTTTTCTGTTTTAGAAAGAGTTGATTAAATTTGTGAAAAACTGAAAGTATGAAACACTTCAGTAAGTGGGAGGAGTTTCACCGTCATCAAAAATAGAGACACTTTACTCACAACACAATTTTTGTTTTTTGTTGAAATGAATTCATTTATTTAATTAAAATAAATCAATTTGCTGTAGTTTTTGTATAAATTTGTATGTAAGAAGAAGAAGAACAACAACAACAAAAAATCTTTAAATAATTCTGTAAAGAATCATCTGGAATTCAAGAACCCCGTTGGCTTCTTTTCAATGAACCCTATAAAATGATTCCTTATAAAGAATCGTTATGGGGTTCCGTGCATGAAGCGTTAGAAGTAATAGAACCTTTTTAGGTTACATATCGAACCATTTTAAGACAGCATGATTGCCTCACAAGTCAGTCGCACAAATCAGCCACAAAGGAAAAGTTTCTCTGCCTCTATGCGGTGAGTCGACTCGGAATCGACTCTGAATCAATACTGCAAGAAATGAATCATACTTTTTTACATCATGCAGCATTATTATTATTTTGTTGTAGATCTGAACCAAATGAAAGGTTGAAGTGTTCTGCATGATTGAACCGACAAACAAAAAAGAGAAACTAAACACAAAGCTCATGATTTCTACTCGTTGAAATTCATTATTTCTACAATAAACGAATCAAATAACGTTATTACATAGCATTTCTGTCATACAGACGCACTTCATCAGCATATTTATGATCAGTAAATGAGTTTTTACCTTTACACACACCTCAGACTATGTTTTTTTGTTTGTTTGTTTGTTTAACAAATCAAAAGAATCTGATTCAGATTCTGAATCAAATTCAATTTGATTCCAAATCAACAAATAGGTATTAAAGAGCTGTGCAGTCAGTAATGTAAGCTTATGTGGTGGAAATTTGATTCATTTAAACAATTTTAGTTATATAATCTTTTGAAAAAAAAAACTTTTTTATTTATTGACTATCCAAAGAAACTTTAAGGAATCAAATTTAAATTATATTTCAATTCAATCTGATTCATTTGTATAGCATTTGTAACTTTCACCACACACAATATGATATTTTGGCAAACCATAACGCATCAAATCCGATCCAGCGTTCCGTGTTTCCTGCCAGATCTGAATTCTTAGCAGTTTGCACAAGCTACGATGCATATTTTGGGGTGAAGTTAGCATTTGGAACAGTTCTTGCAACTTCGAATGTTCAAGGTTCAAATTTCCGTACAATGCGCGTGAGATCGGATTTCAGGATATTGAATTGGATCACGGGGGGCACGGTGGCTTGGTGGTTAGCACGTTTGCCTCACACCTCCTGGGTTGGGGGTTCGATTTCCGCCTCCGCCACGTGTGTGTGGAGTTTGCATGTTCTCCCTGTGCCTCGGGGGTTTCCTCCGGTTACTCCGGTTTCCTCCCCCGGTCCAAAGACATGCATTGTAGGTTGATTGGCATCTCTAAATTGTCCGTAGTGTGTGATTGTGTGAGTGAATGAGAGTGTGTGTGTGTGTGCCCTGCGATGGGTTGGCACTCCATCCAGGGTGTATCCTGCCTTGATGCCCAATGACGCCTGAGATAGGCACAGGCTCCCCGTGACCCGAGGATAGATCGGATAAGCGGTAGACAATGAATGAATGAATTGGATCACTTCACCGCTAAATAAATAAACGACGCTGATGTAAAACATTGATCTGTCTCGGCTCAAGAGCTGAGTGAATACCTGTCCGTTTTTTTCCTCCATCACAGAATTAGCCGAACTTCTGCCTTGCTAGCATCCAGCCCAAAGCTCGGTATCAAATCTCTCTCCGATAGCGTATCGATTTCCAATGCCATGCTTCTGAAGGATGCTGAACGACGACAGGGAATCACACCTGGATGGGGAAACTTTACAGGTACACACATAGCCGGGATCAGTCTGTCAGGATCTTCGTTCCAGGGGCTACATCCTGAGGCTATGAGAACTGATCTGATCCACACACACACACACACACACACACACACACACACACACACACACACACACACACACACACACATATACATATGAAGATGCCATAAGCATAGCAGCCCACCACAGTGAAAGTGAAAGCGAATGAGTAAATTGGAATTAGATGCTGTGCTAATTCCGAATAAACTACGGAATAAATTCATCTTACGGTTTTCCAGAGAATTCCAGAATTTAGGAAAAGCCCCAGATGTAAACAAAACCACACAACAAACCGTGAGAGGGTGAGAGAAGAGAATATTAAGAGATACTACAACAGAATATGCATATAAGGAGTGTGTGTGTGTGTGTGTGTGTGTGTGTGTGTGTGTATGTGTGTGTGTGTGTTTTGTTTTTTGTTTTTTTTAATCTCTTGACATCCTGTGACACGTGCCACATCACACCGAGGTAAGACTAATGTTTGCAGGTTTCTGATTTTATTTAGCGTCAGGAGCACGTTTGATCCCGGCTCGGAAGCGATGGTTTACAATAGCGTGTGTCATGTCTGAAACGGAGAGCAGCGAAATGCCCCGAGGACACGGGTTAATGCGGGGAGGAGACGCCATCCTGAGCAGCCGGCTCTTTCTCTCTGAATAAACGAGGAGAAGCCACGTGACATGGGCGGCACGTCAATCTCGCCGGGCAAATTGACACGACGGGGCGTCGACGTGAACAGCGTCTGTTCCCCGAGTAAACACACACCACGTGTCGAGTGTCGTGAGAAAAGTGTCTGGGTGAGAAAAAAAAACAAAACAAATTCTGTTCAATTATTATTAGAAATCTAAATAAAATCAAACTATCAATGGAGAAGGGCTGTCGGTCAGGGCATCGGGATCGTCTCACTCTTTCTTTCTTTCTTTCTTTCTTTCTTTCTTTCTTTCTTTCTTTTTTTTCTTTCTTTTCTTTCTTTTTTCTTTCTTTTTTCTTTCTTTCTTTCTTTCTTTTTTGTTTCTTTCTTTCTTTTTTCTTTCTTTCTTTCTTTCTTTCTTTCTTTCTTTCTTTCTTTCTTTCTTCCTTTTTTCTTGTTTACTTACTTTTTTCTTTAATTTCTTTCTTCTTTCTTTCTTTCTTTTTCTTTCTTTCTTTATTTATTTATTTATTTATTTATTTATTTATTTATTTATTTTTCATTCTTTCTTTATTTATCTTTCTTTCTTGCTTGCTTGCTTGCTTGCTTTTTTCTTTCATTTCTTTCTTTATTTATTTTTTAGCTTTGTCTATTTTTCTTTCTTTCTTTCTTTCTTTCTTTCTTTTTCATTCTTTCTTTCTTTTTCTTTCTTTCTTTTTCTTCTTTCTTTTCTTTCTTTCTTTCTTTTTCTTTTTTCTTTCTTTCTTTCTTTTTCTTTTTTCTTTCTTTCTTTCTTTCTTTCTTTCTTTCTTTCTTTCTTTATTTCTTTATTTATTTATTTATTTATTTTTCATTGTTTCTTTTTTTCTTGCTTGCTTGCTTGCTTGCTTTTTTCTTTCATTTCTTTCTTTATTTATTTTTTAGCTTTGTCTATTTTTCTTTCTTTCTTTCTTTCTTTTTCATTCTTTCTTTCTTTTTCTTTCTTTCTTTTTCTTCTTTCTTTTCTTTCTTTCTTTCTTTCTTTCTTTCTTTCTTTCTTTCCTTTATTTATTTATTTATTTATTTATTTCTTTTTCATTGTTTCTTTCTTTCTTGCTTGCTTGCTTGCTTGCTTTTTTCTTTCATTTCTTTCTTTCTTTATTTTTTAGCTTTGTCTCTTTTTCCTTTCTTTCTTTCTTTCTTTCTTTCTTTCTTTCTTTCTTTCTTTCTTTCTTTTCTTTCTTTCTTTTTTAGCTTTCTTTCCTTATTCCTTATAATTAATTAATTAATTAAGTAATTGAGTAATTAATTGAGTAATTAATTGAGTAATTAATTGAGTAATTCATTCATTCATTCATTCATTCATTCATTCATTCATTCATTCATGTTCCATAAACATTTTTATGGAATAATTGGAACAAGGAACTGATCCTGAATTAATTATGTTAAACAACTCAGTGGACTTTATTAGTAGATTTGAACAGTTTGCATTACAGCCTGCAAATACGTAGTTTAGAAAGAAAGAAAGAAAGAAAGAAAGAAAGAAAGAAAGAAAGAAAGAAAGAAAGAAAGAAAGAAAAGAAAAAAAATAATTCATTATATTTTAATTATTTATAATTATATTTTATTCACCTTCTTTGAAAAAGGAGAATCAAAATAAAGAAAATATGTTTCTGGGTTGTTTCTTTTTTGTTTTGTTTGTTTTGTTTGTTTCTTTCTTTCTTTCTTTATTGTTAATAACCACTTTTTTTAACATTTTTTCTAAAAAATTTAAGCTATATTCAGACACTAAAAACCCTGTTTTTTAGGGTTTTTTTCCTCTTTTTTACTTGATTTTATTTAATGAACAAATGAGTAAAGCCCACCAATCCTTCAGGAAACACTAGATTCCTGAAATTAACTATAATATATTCGTGTCACTTATTTTCAGTTCATGCTATGGGATGACTTTTTTATTTTTTTTTAAGAAAAATTTAGTTTAAAAAAAGTGACAGAAATTGTTTACAGAGTAGTTTGCATGCTATTTTATGTGCAATAACATCATACTTTAATCTCACTGGTGATGATCAATCTCTCAGTGATGGTTATTATAGCCTTTTTTTCTCAATTGGAAACAACTGAGAAGTGGTTTGGGTTTGGAATCTACCAATCTGGCAACCGAGTAATATGATTAGTCCATCAATATTTCTGATAGAGAGACTGTAGTATAAGATGCTTAAAAAAAAACACTGTTTAATTCATCACTGTGCTTCATGCTGGTATGTGGAAATCATCAACAACAGGATGGTGTGATGTAGAGGAAGTGATGTTAATTCATGAGTGTGATTATTTTCCTATAACATCACATACCGATGTGTTTTATTCCTCTTACATATTACAGCAACTTCTCATTCTCATGGCTTACACGTTAAATAACAGATTACACATGTTTTTAAAATAGAATAGACAATTCAGAAGCTCTGAGATGGAAATTATTCAATTAGCCTGAGGATCATCCCAAGCTAAACTAGGACATGGTTGTAAAAAGTTATGATAGTTGCTGGAAGGTTAACGCCACCTTGTCTGTCTCCATTTTCAGCTGCTCTCATTATTCCAGCCGTTCGGGGCTCTAGCTGTCAGCCGGCACGGCCGCTTGATATATGAAGAGTGGTCCATCATCAAGATCCCTGTGTGCTAGAGCCGACAAGTGGCTTGGGAGTGTGTGTGTGTGTGTGTGTGTGTGTGAGTGTGAGAGTAAGAGAGAGAGAGAGCACAGACAGATAGATGACGTATGGCGACAGCGGTGAATTTCGAGCCTGGGACTCTCACTCTGGACAGGTTACAAATAGGCCCGAGAGCGAGGAGCTGAACCTGAATAAATGCTGATCTTCCAGTGAGCCAGTCATCCGTGAGCAGGAGAAGAAACTATGCAGAGATCATCACGAGCAGAGTGATGTTAAAAAAACACACTGGAATTTATTACAGGGTTTAAAACACTTTATATTACACTACTCACAGAAAGAAAGAAAGAAAGAAAGAAAGAATGAAAGAAAGAAAGAAAGAAAGAAAGAAGAAAGAAAGAAAGAAAGAAAGAAGAAAGAAGGTAGAAAGAGAAGGGGAAAAGATAAAAAGCAGAAAGAAAGAACAGAAAGAATGGAAAGAAGGATGGAATGCAAAGATGGAAAGAAGGAAGGAAGGAAGGTAGAAAGAAAGAATAAAATAGAAAGAATAGATAGATAGATAGATAGATAGATAGATAGATAGATAGATAGATAGAAAGAAAGAAAGAAAGAAAGAAAGAAAGAAAGAAAGAAAGAAAGAAAGAAAAGGAAACAGCAGCTACTCAGCATATCTAATGCTCTGTACGTGAATCAGCTCGGTTCTGTAGCAGATTCAGTCTCAGCTCGTCGTCTCTCAGTGTATCAGTGACTCAGCTGAAGCATCTCCTCGGATCAGAGAGCAGAGAGCTGAAGAGGAGAACTCGAATGTGTTCATCAATTCAATGTCATCAAACTCCTGCATAACCAAAACCTGAACTGAGACTCAAACCCTCAACACACTCCAGCTTCACTGCATTACTCTACAATCCAGGATTTCACTCCTCAATGCAACACTATGGTTACAATGCACTTACATTGACATTTACACTTACATTTACCTTTACACTGACACTTACATTTACATTTTACATTTACATTTACATTTACATTTACACTTACATTTACACTTACATTTACAGTTACATTTACCTTTACACTGACATTTACCTTTACATTTACAATTACAAATATCTTTACACTGACACTTACATTTACACTTACATTTACCTTTACACTGACACTTACATTTACATTTACATTTACATTTACACTTACATTTACACTTACATTTACACTTACATTTACCTTTACACTGACATTTACCTTTACATTTACAATTACAAATATCTTTACACTGACACTTACATTTACATTTACATTTAAACTTACATTTACACTTACATTTAAATTTACATTTACATTTACATTTACACTTACACTTACATTTAAATTTACATTTACATTTACACTTACACTTAAATTTACATTTACATTTACACTTACACTTACATTTACATTTAAACTTACATTTACATTTAAACTTACACTTACATTTACACTTACACTTACACTTGCATTTACATTTACACTTACATTTACACTTACATTTACACTTACAATTACAATTACATTTATATTTACATTTACACTCACATTTACAATCACACTTACATTTAGACTTACATTTACACTTACACTTACATTTAAACGTACAATTACACTTACATTTAAACTTACACTTACATTTACATTTACATTTACATTTAAACTTACACTTACATTTACACTCACATTTACATTTACACTTGCATTTACACTTACACTTACACTTACATTTACACTCACATTTAAACTTACATTTAAACTTACACTTACATTTACGTTTACATTTACATTTAAACTTACACTTACATTTACACTCACATTTACATTTACACTTGCATTTACACTTACACTTACACTTACATTTACACTCACATTTAAACTTACATTTACACTTACATGTACATTTACACTTACATTTACATTTACATGTAGACTTCCACTTACATTTACACTTACATTTACATGTAAATTTACATTTATATTTATGCTTACATTTACATTTACTCTTACATTTACATTTACATTTATACACTTAGATTTACATTTAAACTTACATTTACACTTACATTTGCACTTACATTTACACTTACATTTAAACTTACATTTACACTTACATTTACAATTACATTTACATTTACTCTTAAATTAACATTTACACTTACACTTCCATTTACATGTACACTTACACGTAAATTTACATTTATATTTATGCTTACATTAACATTTACATTTACTCTTACATTTACATTTACAATTATATTTACACTTACTTTTACATTTACACTTACACTTACATTTAAATTTACATTTACATTTACACTTACATTTACATTTACAATTATATTTACACTTACATTTACATTTACACTTACATTTACATTTAATGTTACATTTACATTTACTCCTACATTAACATTTACATTTACACTTACACTTACACTTACATTTACACTTACACTTAAATTTAAACTTACACTTAAACATTTACACTTACATTTACACTTACACTTAAATTTACATTTATATTTATGCTTGCATTTACATTTACTCTTAGATTTACACTTACATTTAAACATTTATATTTACATGTACATTTACACTTACACTCATATTTACATTTACACCTACTTTTACATTTACATTTACATTTATGTTTACTTTTACACTTCACTTACACTTACACTTACAATTACTATTACATTTAAACTTATACTTAAATTTATGTTTACATTTACATTTACATTTACACTCACATTTACATTTAGACTTACATGTACATTTACACTTACATTTACATTTACACTTGCATTTACACTTACACTTACACTTACATTTACACTTACATTTACATTTAAAATTACTTTTACACTTACATTTACATTTACACTCACATTTACATTTACACTTACATGTACATTTACACTTACAGTTACATTTACATGTAGACTTCCACTTACATTTACACTTACATTTACACTTACACTTACATTTACACTTACACTTACATTTACACTTACACTTACATTTACATTTATACACTTAGATTTACATTTACACTTACACTTACATTTACACTTACACTTACACTTACATTTACATTTACATTTACACTTACATGTACACTTACACTTACATTTACATATAAATTTACATTTATATTTATGCTTACATTTACATTTACTCTTACATTTACATTTACATTTACATTTATACACTTAGATTTACATTTAAACTTACATTTACACTTACTTTTACATTTACACTTACACTTACATTTAAATTTACACTTACATTTACACTTACATTTACACTTACATTTACATTTACAATTATATTTACACTTACATTTACATTTACACTTACATTTACATTTAATGTTACATTTACATTTACATTTACTCTTACATTGACATTTACATTTACATACACTTACTCTTACATTTACACTTACACTTAAACTTACATTTACATTTACACTTACACTTACATTTACATTTATATTTATGCTTACATTTACATTTACTTTTAGATTTACACTTACATTTAAACTTACATTTATATTTACACTTACATGTACATTTACACCTACTTTTACATTTACATTTACATTTATGTTTACTTTTACACTTACACTTACACTTACAATTACAATTACATTTAAACTTATACTTAAATTTATGTTTACATTTACATTTAAAGTTACATTTACATTTACCATTACACTTACATTTACACTTACACTTACATTAATATTTACATTTACATTTACATTTACACTTACATTTACACTTACATTTACATTTAAAATTACAATTATATTTACACTTACATTTACATTTAATGTTACATTTATATTTACATTTAATCTTACATTAACATTAACACTTATACTTACATTTACATTTACCTTTGCACTTACATTTACATGTACCCTTACACTTACATTTACACTTACATTTTCATTTACACTTACATTTACATTTCCATTTATATTTACATTTACATTTACACTAATATTTAGGTCCACCTTTACATTTACTTTTACACTTAAATTTAAACTTACGTTTATGTTTACGTTTGCACTTACATTTATATTTACATTTCCATGTACATTTACACTTACTTTTACATTTACACTTACATTTACTTTTACACTTACACTTACATTTACACTTACAATTACAATTACATTTAAACTTATATTTAAATTTATGTTTACATTTACATTTACCTTTACACTTACATTTACACATACATTTACATGTACACTTACGCTTACACTTACACTTAAATTTACATTTACATTTACATTTAAACTTACACTTAAATTTACATTTACACTTACTTTCACACTTACATTTACACTTACACTTACATTTACATTTACACTTACCTTTACATTTACACTTACATTAATATTTACATTTACACTTACATTTACATTTATACTTACCTTTACCTTTAAACTTACACTTACACTTACATTTACACTTACACTTACACTTACACTTACACTCACATTTACATTTACATTTACACTTACATTTACCTTTACACTTACATTTACACTTACATTTACACTTACATTAATATTTACATTTACACTTACATTTACATTTATACTTACCTTTACCTTTACACTTACACTTACATTTACATTCACAGTTACATTTACACTTACACTTACATTTACTTTTACACTTATACTTACATTTTCCTTTACACTTACATTTACCTTTACACTTACATTTACATTTACACTTACATTTACATTTACATTTACACTTAACTTTACCTTTACACTTACACTCACATTTAAATTTACATTTACATTCACATTTACACTTACACTTACATTTATATTTACATTTAGGTTTACACTTGCATTTACTTTTACATTTAATTTTACATTTAATTTTACATTTACATTTACACTTACACTTACATTTACTTTTAAAATTACAATTATATTTACACTTACATTTACATTTACATTTACACTAATATTTAGGTCCACCTTTACATTTACCTTTACACTTAAATTTAAACTTACATTTATGTTTACATTTGCACTTACATTTATATTTACACTTCCATGTACATTTACACTTACTTTTACCTTTACACTTACATTTACATTTACACTTACATTAATATTTACATTTACACTTACATTTACATCTATACTTACCTTTACCTTTACACTTACACTCACATTAACATTTACATTTACATTTACATTCACATTTACACTTACACTTACATTTAATTTTACATTTACATTTACACTTACACTTACACTTACTTTTAAAATTACAATTATATTTACACTTACATTTACATTTAATGTTACATTTACACTTACATTTACATTTACATTTACATTTACACTAATATTTAGGTCCACCTTTACATTTACCTTTACACTTAAATTTAAACTTACATTTATGTTTACATTTACACTTACTTTTACCTTTACACTTACATTTACATTTACATTTACATTTACATTTACACTTACATTTACTTTTACATTTAATTTTACGTGTACATTTACACTTACACTACAATTTTATTAACACTTACATTTCTGGCCCTTAGCAGATGTCCTTATCCAGAGCAATGTTTAAAAGTGTTTTGAAGTCTCAATCAATGAATACATTAACACTGGTTCATACAGTCACAGTTGCATCAGGCAGCTTTCAGCAGGATGGAACTAGTGCTAAGTCTATACTGAATTTAGAACCTACAGTGACCTATTAGTTCTTCAGGAGCCCTTGGTTGCACAATTCCTCATGACTCTGAACTGTTGTAGAAAGGACATTATTTACAGTTACATTATTTACTGTCCAGAGTCACTCAAATGAGGATGTGGTTCCCTTCTGAGCCTGGTTCCTCTCAAGGTTTCTTCCTCATATCATCTCAGTGAGTTTTTCCTCACCGTCGTCACCTTAGGCTTCTCAGTAGGGATAAACCTTCTGGATAAATACTACTTACTAAAAATACTTACTTACTATCAGATTGGTGGGACCAGTCGAGCAGTGCTAGTAGATCTGAGAAAGTGAGGTGCAGTGTGTGGAGTTTTTAATAAGAGCTTTGAGGTAAGATGGTGCTAGTCTAGTCTTGGTTTTGTAGGCAAGCATCAGTGTTTTAAATCTGATGGATGCAACTAGAAGAAGCCAGTCTAATCTAATGTTACATAAATGTTATAAATGTAATGTTATGTTGAGCTAATTAAAGTTTTATAAGGCATCTTATTAAAGCTTAATAAAGTGAGTACTAACAAAATGCGCAATAAACGTGTAAACCTTAAAGTCTTTTTTAAATCATTACAGAAATGTGAATCAGGCCTTATGAATGCTTTATAACAGGTTATGAATGTTTATGGGTTAGGATTCATCTACACAGTGTCATGTTTTTAATTGAAATGATAGAAAAGAAATAACTTTCTTCTGATTTTAAAATTAATTGACTCTAACTCTCATTCCTTGATGATGAAGGAAGTAGGGAGGAGAGGAAAAAGGAGGAAAGAAAGAAAGGAGGAAAAAGAGAGAGAGTAAGATAGGGGAAAGTCATTGCTCTGATTTATTTATGATGCAATGAAGGTATGCTGAACGCATCAGAAGCGGCAGCAGTGGTCAGACTGTCAGGGATGATGAAGTGCGTTCATAGTCGAGTGAGCGTGTGAACGAGTGAACGAAGAGACGAGGAGAGAGAGAGAGAGAGAGAGAGAGACAGAGACACAGAGAGAGAGACAGAGAGAGACAGAGAGAGACAGAGAGAGACAGAGAGAGACAGAGAGAGAAGAGGAAAGCGGGAGAGCAGGAAAGTGTTAAACATCTCACCTCCACTACACAACTACAACCACAACCACACACACAAACACACACACACACACACACACACACACACAAATTTTTTTTTTTTTTACATTGTAGCATTGAATCTAAGAAGAAAAAATAATAATAAAAAACTTAAATATCTCATTATTTACACCTTTTTTTGCACACTCTTCTTTAAATGATTTGTTTGAACTTTTAAAGTGTCACAATGAACAAAGGAAATAAAAAAAAAAAAGAAACACTTTTCTTCTTTTCTCCAAAAAATTCGGATGAAGCAAACTTCCTGTTTTTGGCGTGTGGAAATATTTCACAGAATGCAAACAAACTAAAATGGATTATTTTATACAGTATAATAGACGACTCTTGGATTTGCAGTACACAAGAATGATAAAGGTGATGATGATGAAGGATAATTTTTTTTTTATAATTTTTTTTTTTTTTTTCAAACGAGTGTAGCATGTGTTGTGAGGGACACAACTTTATTTTATTTTATTTTATTTATTTTGTGTAAATATTTGTAAATGCAATATCAACATCTGGAACAGCTAAAGTCACATCAGCTGTAGATGATGTGCAGAACATGACAAAAAAATAAAAAAAAAATAAAAAACAGAAAATAAAACAAAGAACAGCCTTTGAGTTTAAGTTTACTTCAATAAAAAAAAATTGTTTTTTTGTTTTGGGTTTCTTTTGTTTTGTTTTGTTTGTTTTAATGTGGAAAACAATGCCAAGAAAAAAGCATTGCTAGATGCTAGAGACATGAGAGACGAGATTTAGAGAGTTTGAACTGGATTTTAATCTTGTAGACAACAGCGCCCTCTGCAGGAATATAAAGGAATTAATGATCAGAATCTGTAGACCATTGTTAAATAAAAAAAGAAAGAAAGAAAGAAAGAAAGAAAGAAAGAAAGAAAGAAAGAAAGAAAGAAAGAAAGAAAGAAAGAAAGAAAGAAAGAAAGAAAGAATTAATAAACAAATAAATCTATAATTTGAAAAAAAAAAAAAAAAAAATTTGTCAGAAAAAATAATTCCATAGTTCAAACCTTAAACTGGCATATCTGAAATGAATCTATAGTTTATTAACACTCTCCTAATGTCATATCACATTCATAAGGCGTTATAAACGTTGTAATAACTGTTTATGAAATGTTTTACACTTTATGCTACCTCTCTCTCATCTGTTCTGAATCATTGACGTTTACATTTTAAATAATGTTTATTTATAACACTATTGTCACTTTGCGTAGAGGATTCAAACAAGAGATATAATGCATTATAATGGCTATGTACTCTATAATGTATTCCTAAAATGCATTATAAACAATCTGACACATTAAAATGCTATTTCATAAATAATAATTGTTAATGAAAGATCATAACGCTTTATGAAGCTCCTGGGTTTATAGAAAGTAACCTTAAACCTTCATGTTATTCATGTAATAAGATTTTCCTATAATGGCATAATACATTCATAAGGCATTATACATGTTGTTATAATATTTTGTGAAAATACATTACGTTTTATTCTACCTATCTTTATTATGCATTTTTGGATCATAAACATTAGCATTATAAGCAGTGTTCATAACTTAGTATTCATTTGCGCAATGTATTATGACAAGATATAAAGGTGATACAATGTGTTATAAGCACTACTTACTGTATAAGGCATTCTTCATCTACTAACAATATATAAATACATCATGAGCAAGGAAACATACTGAAATGCACTTTTATGAACAACAGTAATAATGAGGTGTGTATAATGCCTTATGAATTCATTATTATATGTCCATAAGGCATTATACATGTTGTTACAATCGGTCATGAAAATGCATTACACTATATTACCTGTCTTCATTATGCATTATGAATCATTAACATTAAAATATTATTAGTGTTCATACCATTATCACTTTGCATAATGGATTATAACAAGACATAAGGCTGATATAATGCATTATGAGCAGCACTTACTGTATAATGCATTCTTAAAACAAAGCTACATACTGAAATGTCCTTTCCTGTATCATTTGAAAGGATAAAAGGATATTTATAATGCTTTACGAATTCATTTTGCCATTATGAATGTGTTTAAAAGTCATTCTAGGTGACATAGAAAGATTATAAAGCTTCATAAAGCTCTGGGGTTTTTATAGAAAGTAGCCTAAATGTCCTCTAGCTTCTCTAATTCATCCCAAATTCTTCCATCATTATGAAACCAGAGCAATTTTCCCTGACAGGCTGAAATCACCTTGACGAAACACTCATATTTATGTAACCATCTCTCTCTCTCTCTCTCTCTCTCTCTCTCTCTCTCTCTCTCTCTCTCTCTCTCTCTCTCTCTCTCCTCTCGTCGCCGTGGTGCCCCGTGCAGATTTATTAATGGTTTTTGAAAAATACCAGTGATTTCATATAATTTAATGGGCTGCAGATGGGCCGGATTCAAACCACTCGGTCAGAAAATATGTCCCAAAATTGCTGCGCTTTCTAATATCGGCAGCATTCTGGCAGCCGACAGGGAATAAACCGGAATGGAGCACAAATGCACCTTTCATATTTTGTGGGGTGGCTCGGAATCTGCACTTCGTAGGTGATAAAAAAAAAAAAATTGGGACTGCAGCTCGGATTCAAATCAGCCGAAGAGACGGAGCACACATCCATCTTAATGCTGCAGAGGAAAGAGAGTGTAAGACATGAGAAAGGGGGGGGGGGGGGGGCGGAGAGAGAGAGAGAGAGAGACAGACAGAGAGAGAGGGAGAGACAGAGAGAGTGAGAGAGAGAGAGAGAGAGAGAGAGAGGGAGAGGAGACAGAGAGAGAGTGAGTGAGAGATAGAGAGAGAGAGAGAGAGAGAGAGAGAGAGAGAGAGCACTGTAACCATTTATTATTTTTAAGTCAGATTTCATATCCATCCAGCCAATAAAGCACTGCTGCATTCCATACAAACGCCTCAGTGAGAGACGCAGGAAGCTTCGGAGCGAGTCTCTGTACACGTGATCACGTGTTTTACATGCAGCTGTGGGAGTGATATGCGGCCATTTGGTCACGTGTACGTTTCAACCTGTACATGTGAGTCATGTGACCAGGTGTGAGAATAAAAACTCCAGTCACATACAGCCATGAACACACACACAAAAGGAAAGAAAGAAAGAAAGAAAGAAAGAAAGAAAGAAAGAAAGAAGAAAGAAAGAAAGAAAACTGAATGAAATGGAAAGACAAAAGAAAGAAAGAAAGAAAGAAAGAAAGAAAGAAAGAAAGAAAGAAAGAAAGAAAGAAAGAAAGAGAACAGAATGAATTGGAAAGACAAAAAAAGAAAGAAAGAAAGAAAGAAAGAAAGAAAGAAAGAAAGAAAGAAAGAAAGAAAGCTGAATGGAATGGAAAAATGAAAGAAAGAAAGAAAGAAAGAAAGAAAGAAAGAAAGAAAGAAAGAAAGAAAGAAAGAAAGAAAGAAAGAAAGAAAAAAGAAAGAAAGAAAGAAAGAAGAAAGAAAGAAAGCTGAATGGAATGGAAAATTAAAAAAAGAAAGAAAGAAAGAAAGAAAGAAAGAAAGAAAGAAAGAAAGAACGAGAACAGAATGAATTGGAAAGACAAAAAAAGAAAGAAAGAAAGAAAGAAAGAAAGAAAGAAAGAAAGAAAGAAAGAAAGAAAGAAAGAAAGAAAGAAGGCTGAATGGAATGGAAAAATTAAAGAAAGAAAGAAAGAAAGAAAGAAAGAAAGAAAGAAAGAAAGAAAGAAAGAAAGAAAGAAAGAAAAAAGAAAGAAAGAGAACAGAATGAATTGGAAAGACAAAAAAAGAAAGAAAGAAAGAAAGAAAGAAAGAAAGAAAGAAAGAAAGAAAGAAAGAAAGCTGAATGGAATGGAAAAATGAAAGAAAGAAAGAAAGAAAGAAAGAAAGAAAGAAAGAAAGAAAGAAAGAAAAAAGAAAGAAAGAAAGAAAGAAAGAAAG
>JAUCMX010000010.1:24153192-24363192 GCA_033459395.1 Hemibagrus guttatus
AGACAATGCATGCGGAAAACCAAGCGAACCAGGAAGTGAAAGAAGTCTACCTCGTCTGATCAGATTATGCCACAAGCTGATGATGCTAATTAGCCAGGGCAAATTTGCATTAGCGGGTTATGTAATGGGCTGGAAGCCAAGTGGAGCAGTGGGGAATTGGCTAACTAAGCGTAGCACCAGCTAAAGTCGCAGCTTTACTGGAATGCTGCCCGAGCCACTTCATGCCGCCGTGCCCGTGCCCGATCATGCTGAAAAGCCAGAAACATCAATTAGACAGCGGTGGGTAATTGTGTGGGAGGAGAGCCTGGTGGCATGAGGGACGCTGTTCTATGTCCTTAGGCAGCCTCGTGTCTCTGTTCATTTTAATTCTTATCAAACGACATGCCTGTACTCGCTAATGCACTCCGACACACAGTTAAACACACAGATTAGGATGATGATGATGATCAAATGAGGCTTTTAGAAGCAAGAAGGAGGAAGAAAGGAACAAACGAAGTGGTGACGGATCTTTGGATTTAGTTTTTCGTCGAGGTTGAAATTCCGTTCACGAACATAACTGAGATGAATGATGTACGCTCCGTATCTTGCTTTGAAAGGAAAATAATCAACACTCATCCAAACACCACAATACACAACTCCCAACACAGACCTCAACACAGACCTCAACACAGACCTCAACATTCCCAAAAAACACCTCAACATTCCCACATTCCTAACATACCTCAATATTCCCAACACACACCAGCACGCACCTCAACATTCACAACAAACACTTCAACATTATCAACAAACATCTCAACTTTCCCAAAAAAAACCTCAGCGTTCCAAACTATCCAATACACCTCAACATTCCCAACACACCAATACACACCTCAGCATTCCAGCACCCACCTCAACATTATCAAAACACACCTCAGCATTCCCAACACACACCTTAACATTCCCAAAAAAACACCTCAGATTTCCCAAATTCTGAACATACCTCAACATTCCCAACACACACCAACACAAATCTCAGCATTCCAGCACAAACCTCAACATTCTCAACACACATCTCAGCATTCCCAACACATACCTCAGCATTCCCAACACTCACCTCAACATTCCCTACACACACTTCAACATTATCAACAAACATTTCAACATTCCCCAAAAACACCTCAGCATTCCCAATACACCTCAACATTCCCAGCACACACCAACACACACCTCAGGATTCCAGCACACACCTCAACATTCTCAACACACACCTCAGCATTCCCAACACACACAACATTCACAAAAAACACTTCAACATTACCAACAAACATCTCAACATTCCCAAAAAACACCTCAGCTTTCCCAAATTCCCAACATACCCTTAACATTCCTAACACACACCAACACACACCTCAGCATTCCAGCACACACCTCAACATTCTCAGCAAACACCTCAGCATTCCCAACACTCCACAACATTCCCAACACACAAACACAGCAGCACACAAATTAAAACACACAACACACCAACACTCACTACATCCCAACACTCCCAATATCATCCTTGGTGTAGCTCAAACACTCCAAACCCCAACACACACCTCACCCCTCAGTCCAAGCACACATTCCAAACACACATTTTCCCAAACTTCTCTTGAAATGAGTATATCAGTAAATGCAGCTTGTCATGTTAATAAGAATCTCTGACACTGGAGACTCTTTCCATAAATGGACATTTGTAATTCTAGTTGTTGTCAGATTGCTATGATAAGCTAAGATCAGATGAGATAAGAGATTTTTTATTGTCATTGTAAAAATACAAAATTTACAGCATGACAACTATCCAAAAGCACCAGGGAACTTTAAACATAACACTTGTGAGAGGAATTTAAATGAAAAGTCAAAAAAAAAAAGAAAGTTTATATTTTACACTGTAAAATATTTACAAGACTGAATGTCAGTGGATTGCCATATTTATGGAAATGTGTATGTTCTCTGTAAATGTTCGAGCCAAGATGGTGGCATTTGAGCCAATATGGTGGTGTTTAAGTCAAGATGGCAGTGTTTGAGCCAAGATGGTGGTGTTTGAGTCAAGATGGTGGTGTTTGAGTCAAGATCGCAGCATTTGAGCCAAGATAGAGGTGTTTCAGTCAAGATGGAGGTGTTTGAGTCAAGATCGCAGCATTTGAGCCAAGATAGAGGTGTTTCAGTCAAGATGGAGGTGTTTGAGTCAAGATCGCAGCATTTGAGCCAAGATGGCAGCATTTAAGGCCAAGATGGAGGTGTTTGAGTCAGGATGGCAGTGTTTGAGCCAAGATGGCGGTGTTTGAGCCAAGATGGCAGTGTTTGAGCCAAGATGGCGGTGTTTGAGCCAAGATGGCAGTTTTTGAGCCAAGATGGTGGAGTTTGAGTCAAGATCGCAGCATTTGAGCCAAGATGGCAGCATTTAAGGCCAAGATGGTGGCGTTTGAGCCAAGAAAGAGGTGTTTGAGTCAAGATGGAGGTGTTTGAGTCAAGATGGAGGTGTTTGAGCCAAGATAGTGGTGTTTGAGCAAAGATAGCTGCGTTTGGGCCAAGATGGCGCCATTTGAGCCAAGATGGTGTTGTTTGAGCCAAGATGGCGGCGTTGTAGTCAAGACGGCCATGTTTGAGCCAAGACGGACGTGTTTGAGCCAAGACGGTGGTGTTTGAGCCACGATTGCAGTGTTTGAGCCAAGATGGCGGTGTTTGAGCCAAGATCGCAGCATTTGAGCCAAGATGGCAGCATTTAAGGCCAAGATGGTGGCGTTTGAGCCAAGAAAGAGGTGTTTGAGTTAAGATGGAGGTGTTTGAGTCAAGATGGAGGTGTTTGATTCAAGATGGCAGTGTTTGAGCCAAGATAGTGGTGTTTGAGCAAAGATAGCTGCGTTTGGGCCAAGATGGCGCCATTTGAGCCAAGATGGTGGCGTTTGAGCCAAGATGGCGGCGTTGTAGTCAAGACGGCCATGTTTGAGCCAAGACGGACGTGTTTGAGCCAAGACGGTGGTGTTTGAGCCACGATTGCAGATAACCAATATAAGCAATAACACACTTCAGGACATGCTGTTATAGAAAAATAATAAACCTCAGCATACACTAACTCCTCAGTTCACCACTGATTATTTGTCCTCTAAGCTCCTGAAGTTTTATTCATCATTTCATATCATCAGTTTGAGTTCTTTGTTGCGTCCAGGCACTTAAGTTCCTCTACAGCAGACAGACTTGTTTGTAGATTGGAATTTTATTTAGGTCAGAAGTTGAGAAGTCATACAGCAGTCATGTGTCAGTGGACGCCACGTGACCTCTGGCATCTTTAATGATGCTTGCTAGATAAGAAAAAGAAATTTATGCACGTAAAAGGAAAGTTTTTGAAACTCGGCATGACTCCGTCAGACATGTCCAGCAGCTAACAGGGGGAGGAAACAAAAAAAAAAAAAAAAAACACGAAGGAAAAAGCACAAAGCCTTTGCCCTGCCCTGGTAGAAGTGGTGGAAGCTGAAGATTTCCCTTCATCCCTTTTTATTTCTCTGTCTCTCTGACCTCTCAGCAGGCACAGTGCAATCTCGGACCTCACGGTGCGAGCTAGCCTTTCCCAGACCGATCCCTGACTCTAATTGGTGGAGACAAGGTTTGCGTCTGGGTAATTTATGCATGTTAATGCTCCCACGGTAACCTTGTTCCATCTAATGGCTGCCCAGTGAGAGGCATTTTCGACTGCATTACCTCTTATCAAGTTACAGAACCCCACCTTTCCAAATAAGATAAATTTAATTGATCCAGTTTATAAAAAATCCTGCGCCGCTGCGACTGGCCCCCAGGTTCTGAGCTTCTCTGGTGTTATTTATTCTCTCTGTTTTCACCGCTCGGGTCAAGCGCACGCCGCGTGTGGCGAAGGAAAATTAGGTTTATTCAACTCCTTACAAAGACGAGGGACAGCGGAGAGAAAATTCAAAAGGCTTCAAAATTAGATCAGCGGTCGCAACAATCAATCAAAGGCCGGGCTCCTAGGCCGCGAGGCTCGGGAGGAGACGCGAAATGAACCTTTAAAACAGCAGGCACTTGGCCCACACTTCGCTCTTCCACACAGAGTAGAAGATGACTAACAATGCTTAACACTCTTTCCACTGGGCTGCGAAAACATTCAGAAAGTTGAACCACATGCACACAACCGCATCACACCACATCACACACACACACACATTAATCCATACAGCAGAAAAGAAAAACAAGCAAACCGTGTAGAAGAAACTCGAGCACGAGTGCTAGCAATGTGTTTAGTGTTAGCAAAAGTAGGAAGAAAGATGAAGAATGCCATTTTAGCGAGTCGTCGTGGTTACGGTGTTCGTGCGTGGCCTTGATTTCAGCCTCGGTGCTAGTTAATCCTGTTACTGCGTTTCGGAGTTATTGCGCTTACTACAGCAGTGTACGCTTATCAGAAATAAATACATTAGATTCAGTGTAAGAGCTGAGTAATACACAGACTTCATAAATAAATAAATAAATAAATAAATAAAACTCCAGTAGTGCATTACAGAAAAAGATAAATTTTCCTGCTAACAGAAACACTGTGTGCTTTTATAAGAAAATCATCAACACTGTCATCATCGGTTCCTGTTACCACACTGATGTTGGTTATTTGCTTCTAAAAGTGTTTTCTTTCTCTTACGCTACATCAATTTGTTAATGATTATATAAGTTTATTAATTAAGCAATAATATAATCATACTTTTTATCCCATTATGGTTATGTTTAGAGTTCACAAAACTAGTTAATTCCTCTTCAAACTCTATTTAAACTATTTAATAAGACAAAAAAAATGCAGTTTTCAGACGTTAGCACATCAACCAGTGATTGTTTTAGATGTTCTCTGAAACACACAAAGGGTTTGTACACCTGAAATATTTCCCTAGAATCCTGGGGTTGTGTAGTTGTGAGGTTACACACTGCTCCTACTTTCCCCGGGGTTAACACTGAATCCAGGCTCTTTAGAATCTGCCCATCTGCTTATTTACATATTTGCATCATATTTGCATATTTGCATTTTCCAAACATTCACCTCAACAATCTCAAAATTCTCAAAACACCTTAACATTACCAAGACAAACCTCAATATTCCCAATACACACCTCAGCATTCACAACACACACCAACACACACCTCAGCATTCACAACACAAACCTCAAAATCCTCAAAATATACCTCAACATTCCCAACACACACCTCAGCATTCCCAACACTCCACAACATTCCCAACACACACACTTCTACAGTCCCAACAGACACCTCTACATTCCTAATGCACACCAACACACTCTTCTACATTCCCAACAAACACCTCAACCTTCCCAACACACACCTTAACTTTATCAACGCACACATCAACATTCCCAACACACAGCTCTACATTCCCAACACACACCAACACACTCTTCTACATTCCCAACAAACAGCTCAACATTCCCAATGCACCTCAACATTCCCAACATACACCTCTACATTCCAAATACGCCACAACATTCCCAACATACACCTCTACATTTCCAACAAACACCAACACACACCTCAACATTCCCAACACACACCAACATTCCCAACACACACACACCTGTACATTCCCAACACACACCTCAGCATTCCCAACACTCCACAACATTCCCAACACACACCTCAGCTTTCCCAACAAACATCTGAACATTCCCAACACACACCTCAGCATTCCCAACACTCCACAACATTCCCAACACACACACCTCTACAGTCCCAACAGACACCTCTACATTTCTAATGCACACCAACACACACCTCAACATTCCCAACACTCCACAACATTCTCAACACACACCTCAACATTCCCAACAGTCCTCAACATTCCCAACACACACCTCTACATTCCCAACAAACAGCTCAACATTCCCAACACACCTCAACATTCCCAACATACACCTCTACATTCCAAATACGCCACAACATTCCCAACATACACCTCTACATTCCCAACAAACACCAACACACACCTCAACATTCCCAACACACACCAACATTCCCAACATACACACACCTGTACATTCCCAACACACTCACATCAACATTCCTAACACACACTTCAACATTCCCAACTAACACCTCAGCTTTCCCAACAAACATCTGAACATTCCCAACACACACCTCAGCATTCCCAACACTCCACAACTTTCCCAACACACACACTCCTACAGTCCCAACAGACACCTCTACATTCCTAATGCACACCAACACACACCTCAACATTCCCAACACTCCACAACATTCCCAACACACACCTCTACATTCCCAACACACCTATATATTCCCAACACTCCAAAACATTCTCAACACACACCTCAACATTCCCAACACATACCTCTACATTCCCAACACACACGCCAACACACTCCTCTACATTCCCAACAAACAGCTCAACATTCCCAACACACCTCAACATTCCCAACATACACCTCTACATTCCAAATACGCCACAACATTCCCAACATACACCTCTACATTCCCAACAAACACCAACACACACCTCAACATTCCCAACACACACCAACATTCCCAACACACATACACCTGTACATTCCCAACACACTCACATCAACATTCCTAACACACACCTCAACATTCCCAACACACACCTCAGCTTTCCCAACAAACATCTGAACATTCCCAACACACCTCAGCATTCCAAACATTCCACAACATTCCCAACACACACACTTCTACAGTCCCAACAGACACCTCTACATTCCTAATGCACACCAACACACACCTCAACATTCCCAACACTCCACAACATTCCCAACACATCTATATATTCCCAACACTCCACAACATTCTCAACACACACCTCAACATTCCCAACACTCCACAACATTCCTAACACACACCTCTACATTCCCAACACACACCTCTACATTCCCAACACACACACCAACACACTCCTCTACATTCCCAACAAACAGTTCAACATTCCCAACACACCTATATATTCCCAACACTCCACAACATTCTCAACACACACCTCAACATTCCCAACACCCAAACACACAAATTAAAACGCACAACACACCAACACTCCCAATACCATCCTGAGTGTAGCCGAAACACTCCAACACACACCCACCCCTCAGTCCAAACACTTCAACATTCAGCCCAACATTTATAATGCTGCTGCAACCTTCTGCTCATTTGCATATTTGCATCATCGGCGTCCCTGATTGGTTAAATCCGGTTGCGTTAAATAACGGCTCGTCTCACGCTTTCACTTTTATCAGTGAGGAAAAAGTTCAGGTCTGTGCTTCTGCACTCGAGCAGCTTCTGTTATCTTTCACTGCTTTATCCTATTTTTTGCTCTTTTTAAGTTTGTCGTCTAGTCGACCGGACGCTCGTTTGTTCCTCGATATTTGACTTGCGCTAATGTTTCAGCGTGGCGTATTTCCTCCTAGCTACGGCGCACACTTCTGTGATGCTCACAGTGTGTTTTGCCGCCTGACTCTATCTACCGAGCCGTTTTTGTTCGGTGTTGTTTAGCTACGTCCTGGTTACGTACGAGGCTGAAGCGCTGTTCAGGTTCTGATTGGGTGTCTGTTGCTAGGCGACTAGCCGTAACATTCTAGCACTGTATTGTTAGAGATTAAAAAACCCAGCATGCTAACCCAAGTGTGAAACCTTCCTGTACCCAGGGTTAAAGCAGACCATCGACAGATTCTTGAAAATTCTCGAACAGGAAATATTTTCCTAGCATAAAACGATCAGAATAAGCGCCAGACTTAACCAGAGTTAATTTTAGGCGCAAAGTATTCTCCCAGAGTCATATTCCCCGAGACGTTAACACAGCGGGGAAGGAAAGCTCTCGACCTTGTCTTTTATAGAAAGCATCCCTTCTATAGACAAGTCTTTACTCACTTATGACTAAACCAGAGCTCAGGCAACAGATGTTAATGCGTTCTATATCATCGTGTGTGTGTGTGTGTGTGTGTGTGTGTGTGTGTGTGTGTGTGTGTGTGTTGTATGTATTAGACAGAGGAACTGCCCACGAGGACATGGCTGTGTGCCTGGGGAGCTTTCAGAGCTTCTCTCCGTGTTGTGGAGAAGCAGCTAAATTAAAACCCTGTCCATTAAATCCCATGTCCGCCTGGAAGATTCCTTTTCTCTGACCTTTTAGCTAAATTTCCATCAATCTCATTTTACGCACGATTACAGTTTTTAATGAGAGATGAGCCGTATTATTCTCTATAATCTACACCTCGCTCGACGCCGATAAAGCCCGAAGCCTAAAGCCGGGGGAAAAAATGGCTTTTTGAAAAGAAAATTGTACCTGAATGTCAAAAGCAATTTTCTTTTTTTTTTATGAACTTGTTTGGCAAACAGCATCATGTAAGCGGGCGAAATGTAAAAAGTTAATTGCTCATTATATAGACTGAGGATTTATCAAAGTGATCGTAACTCTCTCTTGGCTTTCATTAAACGTTTAATCAATTCAGGATTGATCTGTGGACCTTGTATAATTCACTGTGTTATTTAAAACAGACAGTTAATGAAGTGCTATAATTCGATAGATACAGATGCCATTATCCGGCAGAAAAACATGTATTTGTTCATGCAAATTCCAGCCGTATAATTCGCCACGGATGAGTCAAAGAAGAAGAAGAACTCTTTAAGTTTGCTTACTTTTAATTGTTGCTCAAATGAAGAGCAATACCATTAAGGACAAAACAAAACAGGAAGTAGACATGATCCGCGGCTGCAGCACCGAGTGGTATGTCGATGAAGACTGGGTGCTTTGGGTTATTATGTCAGGGGACCAGCAGCCACAGATAAAAGCTTTCAACCTCAGCTATCGGTCTCTCCGGAGCGCTGTGGTGAAATCCTCACTAAAGTCCTCTTCTTTGTGTCTAAGCTCGCCGTAGGGTGGGGCAGATCCCCATAGCGGCAGCTCTTTTGAATACATATTGCTATGGCTGAGCCCCTAAGACACCGCAGGAGACCCTCAGGCCACTTCCTGTTTATTACACACGTGCTCTTTCTCCAGTCTCTGAGGTCACCAGGTCCTCTTTACGGACAGGTCGGACGGATCCCAGAGAGAAGCCAGAGAGCAAGGAAATGCTTTTCATGTCACGTACATAGAGAAACCAGAGGCTCGGATTGTCTTTGGGGTTTTTGGGAACATTTTCCTGGAACGTTGTAAAAACTCTCCAATCTGATTGGTCAGATTATTGTTTCAAAATTGGCTCACCATTTCTAAACTCGTTCGCAGGGATTTGGTTCGAGCTTGGCGTCACAATCTAACACATCATTGTTAATTAGGTTTAGAGAGGTTTATTTATTTATTTATGGAAGGAGTCTCCAGTGTCACAAGTCGTTGTCATGGTAACAGTAACTCTGCTTCATTATACCAGTCTGTTGTGGATTATTTTCCTATAACAGAACGACAGACTGTTTTACTCGTTACGTAGGGTATCATAGTGTGTTAATGACACATTGTGCAAGTATAGTGCTTTATTTGTAAACAAAAGGCTCGGGGCGACATGCGCAAGCAAACATCCGGGAAAAAAACAACACCGGTGTAATCAAGCGGAAAATGAACGTCTACAGATTCTAGCACCGGGTAAGAACGAATTAAAGGTAAGACCGCGGTTCTCATTTGGAATAAATGCTAATGAACCTAAGAGACACGAGGGATTTAGGTTGTGGAGGGGGGGGGGGGTCAATTAAAGAACGCCTGCAGCAACAATATCGAGGACAAAGGATGCCGTCTCCCTAATTAAATTCTGTGGCAGACATCTGCCCTTTCACCCCTCCTTCTCCATTTCCCCGGTGCTCATGAGAGGCAGTCAAACGTTCCCTCTCAACTGTCACTCACCAAAGCTGCTTCACACAGACAGAACTAAACCTCAACTCATTCCACTTCTCCAGCTCACTCGAGGTCACTGGGACGGTGCCGTGATCTTCACAAGCGGCATGCCAAAATCCTACGAGTGAACATCTGATGAAGAAGAACTGATAAAGATAATAGTGCTGTGAGATTTAAAAGATGTATTTTGAAGAGGTTTCACCAGGAATTTGAGCTCTGCAAGTTGCTAAGGAGGAGGGAATTATCCTAATTCCGGTTGCCGTGGTAATAAAGTAGCATTCCGTTTGACAACATATCACTTTCTTGATGCTAAAATGAGGTGTTTATTTGTAAGTGTATAAAATTCATATCATTGAGATGCAGGAGACATAGGACATGGTCTTTGCCACAGGTCACATGCAATCCCAACTTTGATGCACCTCCATATATTACAGCACAGTGGAATTTTTTACTTCACATACCCCAGCTTTGGAGATTGGGGTCAGAGCACAGGGGCAGCTATGATGCAGCCCCCTTTGGAGCAAGGAGGGTTAAGGGCCTTGCTCAGGTGTCCATCAGGGGCAGCTTGGCCGTGCTGGAGGTTGAACCCCGAATGTCCGATTAACAGCCCGGAGCCTTAACCACTGCCCCAGATTTGCATAAAGCAGTGGCACTGGACACGACCACATATTCTAAATTTGCTGCATGATCTAAATCATCAATAAACAAGTTTTATACAATCACAGAGAAGAGCTTCTCATATATTTCCCTGTGTGATTCTAAACTAAACAGAATCCTGGGGTTGTGTAGTCGGAGGTTTCACACTGCTCCTACTTTCCCTGGGGTGAACACTGAATCCTGGCTCTTCAGAATCCGCCCTTGTTTCACACTCTACATTCCTAAACCTGGCTCTGCTCATTTGCATATTTGCATAATCAGCGTCCCTGATTGGGAAAATCCGGTGCGCGGCCACTTTAAAAAATGGCTTGTCTCACGCTTTCACTTTTATCGGTGAGGAAAAAGTTCAGGTCTGTGCTTCTGCACTCGAGCAGCTTCTGTTATCTTTCACAGCTTTATCCTCTTTTTTGCTCTTTTTAAGTTTGTCCTCTAGCCGACCAGCTGCTCGATTTCGATCGTCGAAATCAGACTTCCGCTAATTTTTCAGTGTGGCGTATTTCCTCCTCGCTACGGCGCACTTCGGTGATGTTCACAGTGTGTTTTGCCGCCTGACTCCATCTACCGAGCCGTTTTTGTTCGGTTGTTCAACTACGTCCTGGTTTTCACCCGATATGAGGCTGAAGCGCTGTTCAGGTTCTGATCAGTTGTCTGTTGCTAAGTGACTTAACGCTCTATAAGCCAGGGGATGTGGTAGCTTAGTGGTTAAGGCATTGGACTACTGATTGGAAGGTTGTGTGTTTGAATCCCAGGTCCACCAAGCTGCAACTACTGGGCCCCTGAGCAAGGCCCTTAACCCCAAAAAAATGCTCAGTTGTATAAAAAATGTGATGAAAATGTAAGTTGCTCTGGATAAGGGCATCTGCTAAATGCCAGAAATGTAAATGAAAAAAAACCCAGCTATACTAACCCAAGTGTGAAACCTTCCTCTAGGGTTCAGCCGTACAGCGCAGTGTACAAAGTTCTATACAGTACAAATAACATAACATGAATACACACGTATACAAACATCTAGTTTCAAGCTTCGCTCCAGAAGTAGTAAAAGATCTCTCCGAGTCTGTAACACGGAGCTCTTAAAGGTGAGACATCATCAAGAGTGAGTGTGTGGAGTAATGGCTCTGAAGTTAATAAAAAAGGGGGCCAGGTAATAGAGTTTTAAATCACTGGCCAAGTTCTTCTCCTCTGACTGGGAGACAAGTTTAGCTAATGAAGCCTGACAGCCCCATTCCAGAGTGACTGCACGCTTCGAGCAGTTTCGGCTCGGTCTGTGCCGCCGGCTCGTCCCCCTCGCTCCCTCGTCCCCCTCGCTCCCTCCACCACAGTGGGCCGCGGCAAACAGGGGAAAGTTTAGAGAGACTAACTACCACCCATTTCCTGCTTATTTAACACCCAATCTCACTTCAAAGCCTGTAATGGCAACAGGATTCGCTCGACATCAAACATGCCAGCTCTACTGTGCTGCGCTCTCGCTCGCTCTCTCTCTCTCTCTCTCTCTCTCTCTCTCTCTCTCTCTCTCTCTCGGTGGCACAATTAACTCCTACCATCAGCACTCATAGATTCAACCGTGAACTAAAAATTCACTAAATGCATTTTACTTTTTTGGACTTTTGAATGACTTTCTAAGAGTCAGAGGTCAAGCTGTAAGTTTCTTTTTCCATTTTCAAGACAGTGAAGTTTACCTGAAGAGAGAGAGAGAGACAGACAGACAGAGATACAGAGGGATAGAGAGAGAGAGAGAGAGAGAGAGAGAGAGAGAGAGAGAGAGAGAGAGCAGTAGAATAGGTAGTTGTAATCGGGAAGTAAACACAACGCAGGTGATTCAGACGTCAGGTGAATGCTATAATCTCTGGGACGGATTTGGATCAGGATCAGGAGCCATGCTTTCTGGATCAGAACAGAATCTGGATGTGAAATATGTAAAGTCAGCCTTTTAAAAGACATGAGATTACAACTGTTAAAAAAACCTGATGTAAATGCTACTGTTAGATTATTTCTAACGTATTACTGTCGATGAGAGAGAGAGAGAGAGAGAGAGAGAGAGAGATATACATACATAGAGAGAAAGAGTGAGAGAGAGAGAGAGAGAGAGAGAGAGAGAGAGAGCGGTGGAGGGGAAGACTGTTTATCGCTGCTATATTATAAGTGAGTTTTTTAGTTCGCAGATTAAATGGATAAAATGTACACAACATCACATTATTTACCAGATTTATTTTATAAATATTTTATTTTTTTGGTTGCATGAAAGCACTTTGTTCTTGATTATTTTCTTAGAGCAGCATCATGTTTTATTTCTTAATGAATGTCTAAATTATTTATTTGTTCATTTGTTGTTTATATGAACACGGTGTCTTGTAAGTAGACGTGGTCGTAACATTTAAGCAAACTTAAAACTCCCCAAAATCTCACGCTTTTCATTTTAATAAGGGATTTATCGCACGTGCTCGAGTCTCACGTCCGCGTCATCCAGGGACGTTTTTCACGTCACAAAAAGATATTTGCGCGAACCCGATTCCTCGAGACATATTTCACTCCAAAACGAAGAGAGAAATCCGAAGAGATCCGGGGCTGGGGTTAGGAAACGAGGTGCTGTTAATTTGCAACACATGGCAAAAGCGTAGGAATTAAGATGGATGAAGAGAGAAAGAGAGCGAGAGAATGATGAGTCCCTGCTCTCTAATATTCCTCAGGCTTCTTCCTCCCTGCCGAGACTGGATTTTCCCCAACTTCTCCTCTCTTCTTGTCCGTTTTATACGCTTCCAAGATGACCTGGAACTAATGCGCGGCTTATTTCCCCCCGAAGATCGCATATGGGCCGAGCAGCTCACGCAACCTGTCTTCATCCACACACAGGTGGAGAGGCGATGGATGGTGGATGGAGGGAGGAAGGAGGAGTGATGAAGAGATGAAGGATGGAGGGATAATTCCTCACTGCTTCGAATGAAAGATTTCTCATTCACGTTCAATGGCTCGGTCAAGGTCGTTTTACGATGTAGAGGGAAATATTTTGTTAACAGATCCTTATTAAAATAATCACACACACACGCACATACATACACACACACAAACAAACGTACACGTTGGTCACACACACACGTCACTCACACACTCACAAATATACCACACACACTCTCTCTCTCTCTCACACACACACACATATCATTCACACACACATTGCTCATGCACAAAAACACAGCACACACACACATATACACACAAACACACACATCCACATACACCCCCCCACACACACACACACTATACATAATACACACATTGACATTGACATTGACATTGACATTGACAGTGGGAGGGGGAGCACGGTGGCTTAGTGGTTAGCACGTTTGCCTCACACCTCCAGGGTTGGGGGTTCGATTCCCGCCTCCGCCATGTGTGTGTGTGGAGTTTGCATGTTCTCCCCATGCCTCGGGGGTTTCCTCCGGGTACTCCGGTTTCCTCGCCCAGTCCAAAGACATGCATTGTAGGTTGATTGGCATCTCTAAATTGTCCGTAGTGTGATTGCGTGATTGCGTGAGTGAATGAGTGTGTGTGTGTGCCCTGCGATGGGTTGGCACTCCGTCCAGGTTGTATCCTGCCTTGATGCCCTTGAGATAGGCACAGGCTCCCCGTGACTCGAGTGTAGTTCGGATAAGCGGCAGACAACGAACGAATGAATGACAGTGACACACACACACCTCTGTTAAATCCTTCAATCTGATTGGTTGATTGGTCATTTTATGTATTTGTAGTGAGTCAGAGCTAAAGTTTAAATCACTGACCCAATCACAAACCAGGAACTAAATCTTATTTATTTGGACGGAATGATTTATTATATTTTTCCCTCAGTTATAAAGGAAAGACGAGTCAAAGACGATATCCGGCAGACGGTCCGAGTCAGATTCGATAAAGACTGACAGCGACTGTCAAAGTGCCTGCTCTTTCAACAGTCCAGCAGTGATCGCGTCGGATTGTGTACCGTAATAAAAGTTCCCCCTGCACACTCTGTAGGAACACAGGGGGACCTTTGATGTGGAGACACTAGGGATGCAGCCTTCCGTGGGTGTCTGAGAACGGAGAAAAGAGAAAACCTGGGCCTGTCCTACTCTCCTGTCCTCCTGAAGATCTGTAAATAAAATATCAAGGCTTCGAGACGATCCTGAGACGATCCCTTTCTCCAAGTGTGAGGTGAGAGAGCGAGAGAAGGAGAGAGAGAGAGAGAGAGAGAGAGAGAGAGAGAGAGAGAGAGAGAGAGAAGAAGAGAGAGAGAGAGAGAGATGTAGGTTGCTGTACCTTTTTGCTTTTTTTAAGCATTAATGAGCTTGTGCAATCTCATTTTTTTTCATCTCTCAAACTCCCCCCTCATCAGCCCCCCATTACCCCCCCCCATGTCCCTGCGAAAGGTGCTCAGTGTAATCTGATTTCATTTTCTCCCTCTTTAACCGGGACCAATGTATTTAAACGCTTGTGCCTTTGACAGATGCTGGGTTCAAATTATTCCTAACTGGAAATTTGCTGGAGCGATATTAAATATCCCCCGGGCCGAGCCTGCCTAAAGAGAACGGGCAACATCAAAAGGCTGAACACTTCAAAAAAAAGAAAAAAAAGAAAAAACTCAAAATAATGACCCCTGCGTACCTCCAGAGGGGGGAAGAAGAGGAGAAGAGCGCTAACACAGTTCTTCTGTCTTCAGATCCTAGTCCACCAACATTCCTGTCCTTTAAATGTAGATTACGAGCGCTCCCCTGACCCCGGTCTTTAGCACGGAATACGGAATGAGATGCGCTTCCGCGATCAAGCATCGGCTCTAATCTATTCACAAGACCAGTCGTTTTCACCTTGTCAGCCTCTCTATATTATCGCCTCGCTGTGTGCCACACTGTACTAGCTGTACAAATTTCCCCGGGGTATTGCCCCCAGAGTGCCCTGTGGGGTCCCGTTTTCACCCCCCCCCCACACACACACACTTTTACCCCCCTTCCTTCTATCCCCAGCACCTTCTAACCGGCTGAGCTCTGCGAAAGTAGCCCAAGAGTCCAAAAATGAGGCTCCATCCCCACCACGAGGACAGGCGAAGAGTCGCACCCTTCCTTTGCATACGAAAAAAATAAACTCACAGCTGGCAACACTCAGTCCGGCTCGCCGATCAGAGCCGACAGGAGTCATTAAGTCATAAAACCGCACACACTCCCACACTCCAGATGAGCTAGGGTTGCTTGGCGTGGCAGAAACAGCCGCTCAGGAAAAAAAGGGGGTTCCCTTTCTGCCCTCGGGAGAGTGACGGATTGCTTAAAGCTGGACAACAGTCCAAACCCAGCAAATGAAGACCATATACATCAGGAGTGTTCTTTAGATCCACGGATAAAAAACATCATAAGTGCTATTTCTCCTCGAGGCTCCTTATCAGGAAGCGTACGCAATACACGGGATGAGAAAACCGTGTTCTGAAAAAGAAAAAAAAAAAAAAAACTTTACGTGTATAAACTATTCAATTAAATATGACACGGGAGTCCAACTTTCCCCATATATGCATTATAGATGTATATAAACCTGCCAAAAAAAATCCGGAGCAAAACCCATCAAGCCGTAGTATAAAGGACAGCCTAAACACATTAGTGACATTTTTAAAAATATTAAAAGTGAAATTAATGGCTAGAAACCATGGGGCCATACCTCCTCTCTCTCCCCTTCTCTCTCCCCCTCTCTCTCTCTCTCTCCCCTCTCTCTCTCTCTCTCCTCTCTCGTCTTAAGCCACCCGTCTCCGCTTTTGATGTTTTTTCAAACCGCGGGGTTAAACAAAAAGCAAAGGGTTAAGCACCGATCCTCTGAACTTGTGCCTTGCTTTGAAAAAAAAAAACCTGGGTTTTCTCGCCCAGCCCCATTTCCAGCTTTTTTGCAAGTCAAATCCGAATGTCTTTACATATCGGCACTTGCGATTCATGACTGAAGTTTTTTTGATCCTTAAATTTGGGGACCCACGTCCGAGACGACCCAAAAGAGCTAAAGATATGTTATTGTGGAGGATATCCAAATGATCAACTGGATGGATCTTGGACAAAAAGCTAAAAGCAGGTCAGGGACTTTATTCAGATTTTCTATAAATAAACAAGCAAACAAACAAACAAACAAACAAACAAATAAAATTCCTTGTTCACACTAACAGCGTTTGTACTCCGCGCCGTAAAGTGTTACGTCAAACCCCCAAAAAAATAACGTTCATATTTTATAGCGAGAGTGATGGATTATGGAGGAGTTTTTACTAACCCTTTACAATGGACTCAATCCGTTTTAAAGAAGCGAATGTTTTTTCTGATCAAAAAAGAGTCTGTTGGCTTTCAGTGTTTTTTTAGACGTGTTTTTTTTCCCCCTCTGTTGGAGAACCTTACACAGAATTTTACTGGTTGAAGATCAAATCTGAGCTGCTTTTTAGATGAACAAGCACTTGGAGCATCTCAGAGAGCAGAAATGGGTTTGAGATCAACATTTACTTTGAAGATACACACATGTAGGGAAAAAAAAATAATCTTTTCTATGAATATATATCCCCCCCTGGTGGGCTAAAAACAGAAATACTTCTGAAACACTGGAAATTATTAAAGTCCTGAGTGTCTACTTTCATAGGAGCTTCATATTAACCACCACTGTGGAGTGAGACATGAAAAAGGATGCTCAATCATCAACATGGACACAAAAAAAAACGGGAGGAAATTACATTTTTTTGGACTGAAGAAAAAAGGGGGAAAAAATCTGTAAACTTTCGGATGTGGTCTGAGTGGCTCAGTTTATTCTGTGTTCCATGTCTAGTTCCCAAAGATAAAAGATAAAGTGCTAACTACAAGAGAAACACCTCTCTCTCTCTCTCTCTCCTCTCTCTTCTCTCCTCTCTCTCTCTCTCTCTCTCTTCTCTCTCTCTCCTCTCTCTCCCCTTCTCTCTTTTCTCTCCCCTCTTCTCCCCTCTCTCTCTCTCTCTCATCCTCTCTCTCTCTCATCCTCTCTCTCTCTCCCCTTCCTCTCTCTCTCTCTCTCTCTCTCTTCTCTCTCTCTCTCCCCCCTCTTTTGATGCTATTTTAAGGATCTTCACATCTGAAAAACGATGAAATATTACAATGCTATTAATTACAGAGAACAAGGCTGACTCGGAAATAAATTTCTTCCTGTTTGGGTCTGTTTCTCTTAAATGCCGTCGCTAGAACTTTTTTGCTCTATAGCATACAGAATATTAAAAAATCGTTAAGTGTACGCTTTGGGGTTTTTTCAGTAACAAGACAGTAAACATAAGTAAAAACAGGAACTAAGTTTGTTTCCCATGAAAAGGATAAGAAGTATAATGGGTTTTTATTTATTAATAAATACATTATGGCAATCACAGGCAAGTTTCTGTAATAAAAAAAAAATGAAACTGGGATTTGCTTCATCACGCCTTTAACCACATGATAAGAATGATTCTGTGAAAGATAAATAAATAAAGAAGCCTTAAGATGTAGAATAATCAAGAAATTCCCCAAAAATAAACCCGCTGAACCTGGTGTAAAACAAAAAAAAAGAAAAAGGATGTGAGAAAAGTTTTTTTAAGTATTGCAAAAGAGCTAAACTGGGGTAAAAAAAAAAAAAAAAAAAAAAAGTGAACAAAAATTTTTAAAAAAATCACAAAAATTTTGGAAGAATTCTGGAAAAATTTTTTATTTTGCTTGTAAAATTTGCGAATTATAAAAGTAAAAAAAAAATTTCAAAAGAACATAATGTGAAGACATAGTTCAATGTATTAAGAAATAAAATAAATAAGAGACAGAAGGAAAAAGAGATGTTTTTAAAATTTTAAAGTTTAATATGGATTTTTTTGCACGATAAAAGCTTGAGAATTTTTTTTTTTTTTTTAAAAAAACAGTTCTATGACAAATAAATGAAATATAAAGAAGCCTTGAGATTTAATAGAATTATCAAGAAATTACCGGAAGCTAAACTATTGAACCTGGTGTAAAAAGAATAAAAATTTAACAAAACTTTTAAAGAATTTTTGATTTTGCACTATAAAATTCAAAATTAGAAAAACAAAACAAAAATTTAAAACAAAAGTGACGTGCAGACGTAGTTCAGTGTATTAAAAAAATTATAGAAATAAAATAAAATAATAAAAAACACGAGACGCAAACAAACAGAGACGTTTTTAAATTATAAGGTTTAATATGGGTTTTATTGCCCCCATAACAGCTCAAGAAAATTTAAAAGTCTTTAAAAAAAAAAAACGTTTCTTTGAAAGTTACATTAATATATAAAGAAGCCTTAAGACATAAAAAAAACAAAAAATTACGGGAAGCTAAACTGTTGAAATTTTTGAACAAAAAAAAGTGAACAAAATTTTAAAAAGATCACAAAAATTTGAAAATGAAAATATTATATGATTTTGAGTCATAAAATTCAAAAATTTGAAAAGTAAAAAAAAAAATTTTTTAAAACAAATGGATGTAGTTCAATGTATTAAAAAAAAAAAAAAAAAAAATAAAACAAGAGGAAGAAAGAAAAAAAGACGTTTTAAATTGTAAGATTTAATATGGATTTTATTGCACCCTTTAAAAGCTCAAGAAATTAAATATATCTTTTAAAAAAAGAACGTTTCTATGAAAGATAAATAAATACATAAAGAACCCTTAAGAATAATCAAAAAAAACTGTTGAGCCTAGTGTAAAAAGAAAGTGAACAATTTTTTTTTTAAAACACAAAAATTTGGAAAAAAATGTTTTGGGATTTCGAATTAAAAATTAAGGGAAAAAATAAATAAATAAAAATAAACGTGACGTGAAGATGTAGTTTTAATGTATTAAAAAATAAATTTTAAATAATTTTTTTTTTTTTTAAATTTTAAGATTTAATATGGATTTTATTGAACCGTAACAGCTTAAGAAATTAAATATATCTTTTATGTATTTTATTTTTTTAAAAGGGGGGTGGAGTTGAAGGCACAAAGAAAACAAGCTCAGCACGGTGAGAAGGATGACCGTAACCGTACATGCGCTGACCCTGAACAATTTTCCCTGTGGCCTGAGCGAATAAACCGGCGTCTCGTTCCCCTAAAATTTCTCCTCAGCCGTTTATTCCCTCCATCTGCTGCCTTCATGCATGCACGCTTTCCATCCCCTCTGCACATTCTTCACAAATTCAGTAGCTTCCTTCTTCTACATTTGTAAATGCTGTTGACTGTGGAAAGGCTCCATGTTTACTTTGAATCCCCGGCCATCCCAAGGCCTCGTCTAATCACCTACAGCTGTTGCTTTCTCTCTCCTGCTTTGCTTGGCCGCTTGGTTCAAACACGCAGGCCTTATTTTCGCTCTAAATTATAGATTTGTAACAGACTAAATAGAAAGTCAGATTGTTATTGCAAGCAGCACGGCTCTGTGTAATAATGATATTTCAGAGTTTATTTTTCGTGATTATTATCTCCTTTTCTTTCTTTTTCCTCCAGGACGAGATGCCAGCTTTTTTTTTGTTGTTGTTGTTTTTTTTTCACTTGTCAGTTTTGTGAAGCAGGAGGATAAACTGTGCTGCGGTGCTTTAAAACACTCTAATAAAAGGTTATAAGCTAACACGCATAAGCTGGACATGTCAGTGGATCTCGGAACGTTCTCTCTTATCTCCTGCCAGCGCCACGGCTCTCTGAGGGCACACGCCCACCGCACCTGCGATATAAACCACTTCAGGATCATCACCGATGTGGAAACATACAAGAACTGATGGGGGAAAAAACGACATTATCGCATTTCTTGACTCTTTTTTGGCGTTTTTCTCAGAAAGGACTTTAAATTTAAACGGCTGTGTTGCTGTGTCATGATCATTCTGTGTTTTTTGGCCTAAGATTAAAAAAGAGCAAACGTTTTGAGGCATTTAAAGAGATTTATTTATTTCTGCCAAACCAAACTACTGGGATATTCCATAACAATTTATTTCCTTTGCAGTTGTCTTGCATCAGTTGCTTTGTGTGCAACTTCTTGTTTTTTTATTTATTTATTTTGTATTATTTTTTCAATTAAGTTAGGATTTCTTTCTAGTTTTGTAGATACAGTCTTGTATCTTGTGGTTTATTATATACAGTAGAACTGATGGGTGAATGAAGCAATAAAATGAGAGGGTTGAGATGTTACAGGAAAATAATGAACAAAGTTGTGGTGTGATAAAGCAGAGATTCGGTTCTTAACCTAAACTTGGTTATTTTCTGCTAACAGAACATCCTGAAGAATTATATTCCTTTTATACCATAACCATGCTTAACAATTACACTGTTTATTTATTTATTTATTTATTTGTTTGTTTGTTTATTTATTCCTAAAGCTGCCTCGTTACAATGTCCATTGTTCAAAGTGCTGTACAAATAAAATGGAATTGAATTGATTACACGTCATACATTTTTATCCATTTATAGTTACATTTGCCTTTCTTTTGATGTTATTAATTTTTTTTTTTTAAGGCAGATTTGTTACATTACCGAGAAACAGCATAGCGTATTGAACAACTGCTAAGTACTGAAGATGTCGGGCAAAAAAAAAAAAAAAAAAAGAAAAGTTACAGCGTGTTAACTCTGACTGACACTGGAGACTCCTTCCATCAACGTCAAGTAAACATCTCAGATCTCGTCTTACAGAAAACGTCACAGATAAGCACGTTTTTACTTCGCAGAGGTTTTGCCGTACAAGTACCTGTGAGCCAGCTGTTACCATAGCAACGATAAAAAAAAGGTATAAGAATGTAAACCTGCTGATATAGAAAATGAATCGACAGCTATTGACCGAGTGAACTGTTACCATGGAAACTATAAAGTATAACAACGACGTTAACATAACGTTAACATAAAACATAAAAACCAACCTCCTGACCAATCAGAATCCAGACATACTCTATTAAACCACTCCTCTGAACTGAAGATATCTGACCGACACTAGACACTCCTTCCACCAATGTTAAACAAACATCTCCTTACTGAAAACGTCACGTATCACGATTAACAATTAAGCACGCTTTTAATCTGCTTCTTATTCACGGAGGTATTGCCATATGAGTCCCTGCGAAGAAGCTGTTGCCATGGAAACAATAGCGATAAGATGATTGAATTATAAAAACAAAAGCATTAACATTGTAGAAAATGAATCCAATTTATCTGACCAATCAGAATCCAGAATTCAACATCGCTGCTTTTTCATATTCTAGGAAACATCCTCAGAATTCAACAGTGCTGACATTTAAACTATACGATGATTGGACGAGACACCTGTCACTCAGCATATACAGGAAGTCCAGCAGGCTGTAGCAGTAGAAAGTAGATTGGTGTGTGTATGAACGCAGCTCTGCTCTTATAGCATCTTACATCCTTTAATCTGGAATAATTTGGTCTTCAAAACATTCCTGCGTTCTTCAGGTGTGTTTTTAGAGATCGCAAACTAATCTTTACGCCATGATACGCTATCAGTATATCCAAAATCACGCCATGTGAACGTCCTTCCTCAGAGTAGTGCTGAATGAATTATATTTGCTCCTTGTTATTTTTTATATAAATATAAATATATGTATAAGAAATAAAGTTAGATACACAATTTTACGGTGGCCGAGAAGCGGAAAAGGTAGGTGTAGTTTGCGAATGTAATTCTTACCGCTGATTGGACGAGATATCTGTCACTCAGGATATACAGGAAGTAGGAAATTGTGTATCTAACTTTATTTCTTGTACATGTGTGGATTTCTGTGTTCACTTTAAACCATTTTTTACAGTGCAACTTTAAATCTTTTAAAGAAAATAACAAACATATATATTTGTATTTATAATATATTAGAATTCATTCAGCGCTACTCTGAGGAAGGACGTTCACATGGCGTGATTTTGGATACATTGATAGCGTATCATGGCGTAAAGATTAGTTTGCGATCTCTAAAAACACACCTGAAGAACGCAGGAATGTTCAAAGACCAAATTATTCCAGATTGAAGGATGTAAGGAGCGCTATAAGAGCAGAGCTGCGTTCATACACACACCAATCCACTTTCTACTGCTGCAGCCTGCTGGACTTCCTGTATATCCTGAGTGACAGGTGTCTCGTCCAATCAACGGTAAGAATTCCATTCGCAAACTCTACCTACCTTTTCCATTTTGTCTGAACTGTCCTTGTGTTTTCTGATGTTTTTTTTTTGTTTTTGGGTTTGTTATTTTGTTTGCACTTCTCGGCCACCGTAGTTTAATCATTTTGTAAAGGAAAATAAAAGAAAGAAGGATACAGAAGGATTAAAAAAAGGTAGTCGGTTGTTTCTGCCCAAGGATTCGGTGTCCTCTCACCTGCTCTGTAATTGAATTAAAGCACATTGCCAGTGGCATGAAACGCTGAGAGGAAATCAGTACATTAAAGAAAAAAAAGTTCAATAGACGGAGAAGCAGGAAAGCATCTGGAATTCTTTTCGGCCGGTTTGGCCTTCCAATGTGGAGGTGGATAGACAGAAAATCTGTGTGAATTGTAGGATTGTTAAGAATTCCGTGTCATATCCAAGAATTCATCAATCTATTCATTTAAACTAGAAAACAATGAATGTTCCTGTGATGGTGGTGTTTAGTTTCCTGGCTAACGACTTTCCTGGCTAACTTTCTGGAATCTTCCTGATATTGTTCCACTCTAAGCCCATGTTCAAGCATCGAATGTCTTTGTCACGTTCCACTCCACACTGGTGGTTAATATGAAGCTCATAGGAAAGTAGACACACAGACCTTTAAGAATTTGTAATGTTTCAGAAGTATTTCTGTTTTTAGCTTAGGGCTGATATATTCATGGAAAAGTTGCCAAAAAAAAAAAAAAGTTGTTTTTTTTCACACAGATGTTTTTATCTTCAAAGTAAATGTTGATATCAAACCCATTTCTGCTCTCTGAGATGCTCCAAGTGCTTGTTCATCTAAAAAGCAGCTCAGATTTGATCTTCAACCAGTAATATTCTGTGTAAGGTTCTCCAACAGAGGGAAAAACACACGTCTAAAACACACTGAAAGCCAACAGAGTCCTGAAAATCATTTGTTTCTTTACTCTTATTGAAAACATCCCATAAATCTATTTCCATGCTAATCCCAGTCTACTGGATTAAAGGGTTAATCTAGGGCTAAATCTGGATCTAGCGCTTCATGTCTTTTCTACCTGTAAAAATCAGCTCTTTAATTGGAGTTAATTCTGCAGTTTTGTGTGTTATTTTCTTTCAGCAGTGCTCAGACAGGATCTAGACCACTTCCATGAAACACACATATTTACCTCTCGTACCAGCAGCACTAGCGAGCAGAAGTGATTAATTACTGGTCTGGAAGATATAAATACGCCTTTCAGCCAGAGACGGTCTGAGTAAGCCCTTCAGGCCAGGCTCTTCACAGCACAGTGGGGCGCTTTTCATTTTCACCGCCGGTAAACTAATTCAAACAAGACCTCAACACTGCAGGCCTGGACTGGAGAGATTCTCAGACGTACAGAGGGGAACTAACCGAGAGAGCCAAATGACAGCTTACACTTATAACGCATCTACCAATCACATTTTCAGCAACAGCACGAGACGATTCCAGACATCTAGAAGAACGGGTCGAGGGATGAATCATGTGGTCCGCCTTTTTTTCAATTCCCTGCTTGCAATTAGTTCCCAGGTCCTCTTATATACGACTTCATGAACGATTCATGAACACAACCTTTACAGTTGTGTTCATTTGTGTTCAACCTTTGCAGAGTACGAAGCTAGCATAAAGCTGAACAGATTAATTGCAACCAATTTATCTAGTAAGCAGCTTAAGAAGGTATAGATGGCTCATTAGAAAGAAAAAAAACACTACACAGGACAGGACAGGCCACACCCACAGCACACACTAATCAGAGTACGAAGCTAGCATGAAGTAATTGCAACCAAGTTTATATCTAGTAAGTACATTTAGAAGGTATAGACAGCTCATTAGAAAGAAAACAAAAAACACGCTGGACAGGACAGGCCACGCCCGCAAGTGACAACAGTAGCAGTTGCTACGGCAACAAAACTACAAATGGGAACAAAATGCTAGTGTGAATGTAGAAATCTCAGGTTGTGACTTGAAAACTTCACTACAGCAGAACTGGTATTAGATACATGAATATAGAGAGAGACAGACAGACATGCTGATTCCATCAACCCTCCTGCCTCTCACATAAAGTAGGCCACGAAGAGCCTGCAGTGTTCTTCTCCAGAGCGAGCATTTGTGGTCAGAACATGAGTGCTTCATGTCCACTCCAAAAACCGCAGGGCCTCACGGATTGTATGTAATGCCTTTACACACGTATCGGTTTCATCTCGGGCACAGAGCTAAATAGAAATGGCAAGCGTCCAACTCTATATGGGAATGCGAAGGGTGGAAAAGGAATGCCCCTGCAACCATGTGGATCTCCAGAGACTTCCTTAAGGTCTAAGAATAACAGAATGTGTATCCACATACACATTCTATTTATGTGTGTGTGTGTGTGTGTGTGTGTGTGTGTGTGTGTGTGTGTGTGGTGGGGGGGGTTCATCGAAGATTCATCGAAGTGCCGTTTCAAATCATTATTATTATTATTATTATTATTATTATTATTATTATTATTAATTATTATTATTATCTGTGAAGTTTTCTATTTAATGTTTATGGAAGGAGTCTCGAGTGTCAATAACCATAGATTTCCAATAATTCTTTGCACCTCTTTGTACACTTTTCTTTACACAAGGTTCAGAATCTTCAGGACTTTAATCTAACTGACTTCATTTCTTCTTATTCTTATTCTTCTTTCGACTTTTCCCTTCAGGGGTCGCCACAGCGAATCATCTCTCTCCACCTATCCCTATCTTCTGCATCCTCAACACTTGCACCCACTAGCTTCATATCCTCATTTATTCCATACATATACCTCCTCTTTGGCCTTCCTCTTTTCCTCCTGCCTGGCAACTTCATGTCCAACATTCTCCTACCAATATACTCACTCTCCCTCCTCTGAACATGTCCAAACCATCTTAATCTGGCCTCCCTAACTTTGTCCCCCAAACGTCCAACATGAGCTGTCCCTCTGATGTACTCGTTCCTAATCCTGTCCAATCTTGTCACTCCCAAAGAGAACCTCAACATCTTCAGCTCTGCTACCTCTAGCTCTGACTCCTGTCTCTTCCTCAGTGACACTGTCTCTAAACCATACAGCATGGCCGGTCTCACCACTGTCCTGTAGACCTTCCCCTTGATTCTCACTGATATTTTCCTCTCACACAGAACTCCCCACACCTTTCTCCACCCATTCCAACCTGCCTGCACTCGCTTCTTTACCTCTTTCCCACACTCTCCATTATTCTGGACTGTTGACCCCAAGTACTTAAACTCCTGTACCTTCTTCACCTCTTCACCCTGTAACCTTACTGTTCCACTTCCCTCCCTTTCATTCACACACATGTACTCAGTCTTACTACCACTGACTTTCATTCCTCTTCTCTCTGGCGCAAACCTCCACCTCTCCAGGTTTTCCTCCACCTGCTCCCTGCTCTCACTACAGATCACAATGTCATCTGCAAACATCATTGTCCAAGGAGACTCCTGTCTGATCTCCTCTGACAACTGGTCCATCACTATAGCAAACAGGAAGGGGCTCAGAGCCGATCCCTGATGCAGTCCCACCTCCACTCTGAAGTCCACTGTCTGACCTACAGCACACCTCACCACTGTCCTGCTCCTCTCATACATGTCCTGCACCACTCTGACATACTTCTCTGCTACTCCTGACTTCCTCATACAGTACCACAGCTCTTCTCTTGGCACCCTGTCATACACTTTCTCCAAGTCTACAAACACTCAGTGCAACTCCCTCTGACCATCCCTATACTTCATTCATTCATTGTCTACCGCTTATCCGATCTATCCTCGGGTCACGTGGAGCCTGTGCCTATTTCAGGTGTCATTGGGCATCAAGGCAGGATACACCCTGGACGGAGTGCCAACCCATCGCAGGGCGCACACACACACACTTTACGGACAATTTAGAGATGCCAATTAACCAAAAAGATGCATGTCTTTGGACCGGGGGAGGAAACAGGAGTACCCAGAGGAAACCACCGAGGCACACGGAGAACATGCAAACTCCACACACACATGGCAGAGGCGGGAATTGATCCCCCAACCCTGGAGGTGTGAGGCAAACGTTTTAACCACCAAGCCACCGTGCCCCCATCATCCCTATACTTCAACAAAATTCTCAGAGCAAAAATTGCATCTGTTGTGCTCTTTCTGGGCATGAAGCCATACTGCTGCTCACAAATTTCCACTACCTTCCTTAACCTAGCTTCCACTACTCTTTCCCATAGCTTCATTGTATGGCTCATCAACTTTATCCCCCTATAGTTGCTGCAACTCTGCACGTCACCCTTATTCTTAAAGATCGGCACTAACACACTTCTTCTCCATTCCTCAGGCATCCTCTCACTCTCTAAAACCCTGTTAAACAAACTAGCTAAAAATTCCACTGCTGCCTCTCCCAGACACTTCCAGACCTCCACCGGGATGTCATCAGGACCAACTGCCTTTCCACTTTTCATCCTCTTTAAAGCCTTCCTGACTTCATCCTTTCTAATCTTATCTACTTTCTGTTCCACAGAGTTCACCCCTTCTACTCGTTTTTCCCTCTCATTTTCTCATTCATCAGCTCCTCAAAGTACTCCTTCCATCTCCTCTGTACACTCTCCTCACTTGTGAGCATCCTTCCATCTTTATCCTTAATAATTCTAACTTGCTGCACATCCTCCCCATCTCGATCCCTCTGCCTAGCTAACCTGTACAAGTCCTTCTGTCCTTCTCTAGTGTCTAACCTAGTGTACAACTCGTCATATGCCTTCTGCTTGGCCTTAGACACCTCCCTCTTCACTCTGCACAGTAAGAACATGGATTCCTGTCTATTCTCTTCAGTCCTGTCCATGTCCCACTTCTTCTTGGCTAACCTCTTCCTCTGGATACTATCCTGAACTTCCTCATTCCACCACCAAGTCTCCTTATCTTCTTTCCTCCTTCCAGATGACACACCCAGCACCTTTCTCCCTGTCTTCCTGATCACTTCTGCTGTAGTTTCCCAGTCATCTGGCAGCACTACCTGACCACCCAGAGCCTGCCTCAACTTCTGTCTAAATTCCTCACAACATTCCTCCTTTTTCAGCTTCCACCACTTGGTTTTCTTCTCTATCTCTAGCTCTGACCTCTTCTTCTTACAGACCATCAAAGTCATCCTACACACCACCATCCTATGCTGTCTGGCTACACTCTCTCCCACTACCACTTTACAGTCACTAATCTCTTTCAGATTGCCTCTTCTACATAGGATGTAGTCTACCTGTGTGCTCCTACCTCCACTCTTGCAAGTCACTCTATGCTCCTCCCTCTTCTGAAAATAAGTGTTAACCACAGCTATGTCCATCCTCTTAGCAAAGTCCACTACCATCTGTCCTTCAAGGTTCCTTTCCTTAATTCCAAATTTGCCCATCACCTCCTCATCACCTGTGTTCCCCTCACCAACATGTCCATTAAAATCCGCTCCTATCACCACTCTCTCACCCGTGGGAATACTCTCCATCACCTCATCTAATTCACTCCAGAATCTCTCTTTCTCCTCTAATTCACAACCTACCTGTGGGGCATAACCACTAACAACATTCAACATCACCCCTTCAATCTCTAACTTCAGACTCATCACCCTGTCTGACACTCTCTTCACCTCTTCACTGTGACCCCCATGGCTAATATATATATATATAAACATTTCATTAATATTTTCAACAGTTGTAATCTCATGTCTTTTTTTCAAAGGCTGACTTTACATATTTCACATCCAGATTCTGTCCTGATCCAGAAAGCATGGCTCCTGATCCTGATCCAAATCTGTCCCAGAGATTATAGCATTCACCTGATGTCTGAATCACCTGCGTTGTGTTTACTTCCCGATCACAACTACCTATTCTACTGCTCTCTCTCTCTCTCTCTCTCTCTCTCTCTCTCTCTCTCTCTCTCTCTCTCTCTCTGTCTCTCTCTCTGTCTCTCTCTCTGTCTCTGTCTCTGTCTCTCTCTCTCTCTCTCTCTCTCTCTCTCGGTCTCTCTCTCACCCTCTCCCTCTCTTTCTCGGTCTCTCACAGTTTTCAGTTACAAAGTATTATAAATTGTCAAAGCATCAATATAGAAAAGAATAGAGTGGAAAAGACTCAGGGTTACAAAGGTGAGGTACATCTCTCTCTCTCTCTCTCTCTCTCTCTCTCTCTCTCTCTCTCTCTCTCTCTCTCTCGTCTCTCTCTCTCTGTCTCTCTCTCTCTCTCTCTCTCTCTCTCTCTCTTGTCTCTCTCTCTCTCTCTCTTTCTTTTTCTGTCTCTCTCTCTTTCTTTTTCTGTCTCTCTCTGTCTCTCTCTTTTTCTGTCTCTCTGTCTCTCTCTCTCTCTCTCTCTCTCTCTCTCTCTCTCTCTCTCTCTCTCTCCTCTCTCTCCCTTACTCTCAATGTTTAGTTTCAAAGTAGTTTATTAATATGACTTTTATTGTACATACAATACTGTATGTAAAATAATGAAGAAAAAGAAGGGGACCATAAGGTTTACAAGAATTATGTACATAGATCTCTCTCTCTCTCTCTCTCTCTCTCTCTCTCTCTCTCTCTCTCGCTCTCGCTCTCTCTCTCTCTATCTTCATTTTCAGATCTTCAGTACTTTATTAACGTGACTGTTAACATACAATATCGCCAAAGCATCAAGAAGTGAGAAAAACATTGGGGGAAATAAGCGGGGGAAAGAAAAAATAAATAAAAATAGAAGTAAAAGGGCTCCAATAATTATGTACATACATCTCTCTCTCTCCCTCTCTCTCTCTCTCGATCGATTCTGTGTTTTCCTCCATTTTTCTGTCTGCCCCATCATTTCCCATTCTGTATTTTTAATAAAGATTAAAATCCAACTCATGTCAGTATTTTGCAGTGGAGAATAATTTGTCGATTCTCTTCAGTTTTATAAAGTTAAGAGGTCTACAGGCTACATCTCCTACCTTATTTCCACCTCGTGATTTCATCTTTAATCATCCCAAGTAGATTCTACCTTCATTACTTCGCATCACACATCACACATTTGATCACAAAAGATCTTCCATAAGTGACAGAACCCAAGTCCCTCACTTCATTTAAACCTTCATCCCTCCCTACATTCCCAAGGAAGCAGACGAGCAGAAATCCGGGCAGAAATTTGGCCGCCGGCTTCTCCTCCTGCCCATTCTTCTCACTCTGCGCCGGCTTTTTATTAATTTTATTTAATTATCCTGTGAAGCTCTTTTTACACCGTGCCACTGCTGCCGGTGCCCGAGTCCCAAAGTGTGCGCTGTGTAATTTAATAAAACCCCATTTAAGAGGGAATTTGATTAAAAAATTAAGCTGCCATGATTACCCCCTGCTCCTCAGGACGAGATCTAATATTTCACATTATGAACATGTCGTGCAGAAATTATCACCGCAGGACAAATTAATACCTCCTATAGAAACACTGTGATGACAGGAATCATGTGACAATGAGGGGGGAAAAAAGACGGGAAGTGCAGACCTCTCTTTTATCACACGAGCTGTTTTTCAACATGATTTTCAACGTTATTCGGAATTCTGCCTCGTTTTATTACAAATGATGTTGATTTTCTTTAGTAAGGAATAATTTAGTGCTTATGTAAACACACACATGCATGCTGTTATAACAGGACTTCAGGTGTAATGACACAGTGAAGGACGAATCACGTGTGTGTGAAGATTTGTGATCGTTTTAGCTAGTATTTTTATTTTAATTATGACTGCGTAAGAGCTACGCAGAGAGGAACTGGTTGTTTTGTGTAGAAATAACATATCAAATGAATTAGTGTTAAGATACAGTAGTTAAAATGAACAAGAAAGTTCTGTGCATTCAGAATCGGGTTACACACGGCTCTTTTTTGAGTCGAGTTTCAGTATTTACATCTAAGAACTGAAATTTTGCAAGAAGTCTGCATCGGCATATGAAGCATTTTCAGAACACGAACGAACCGAACCGAACCGAACAGCGGCTAAGTTGCGTGTATGTCCGGGATCCGTTCAAAACATGTTAGCGTCAGTGGAAAGTCAAGCAAAGCCAACTGAAGCAAGTTTACGAATTTTACAAATTTCTTTTCAGTCAGTGAAAGCTGTTTGGAAAGAGTCAACCCACGATACCAGCGTTGCTTCAAAAGCTAGGTGATTTTTCAGGTGTTTTTTTGTTGACAGATCTGTGGCGTGGGCGGTCTGTTCTATTTTTAGCCCAAGCTTGGTGGCACGACTTCCTGTGAGGAGCCTTGACATGGAATGCTTGGCTCGGTTCAGTTCTTTGTAAGCAGCCGTACAGTTTACATACGCTTGTTGGGGACGATGTTGTTCATTCATGAATAATGTTATATTCTCTGTAGCTATTTGGTATTAATCTCTGCATTGTTTTACAGACATACATTTCAGAGATGATTTCATGTAAGAAAAACATGCTTCAGTTCAAGATCTGATCTTCATGTATCTGAGCCACGCCTCCGGTTCGAGATAAACTCCACCCTCATGTCATAACTCTCACCTAAAATCTGAATAGTTTCACAATAGAGGTGTGAATACTCAGTCTCCGTAGTTCTCTATCAAATTCTAATTATTTTCCACTTCCACCCCAATCGGATCTTCCAAAAAAAAAAAAATCTGATCTAATAAAAGTCCTGTTATTTCACACAGATTCACAACAATGCAGTAGATTTGCTGTTAAACAATAAAAAAGAAAAAAAAGGAAAAACAAGGCCCCTATTGGTTCATTATACGTTGTGGAAACGCTTTCCAGAGTCTTCTCTCCTGTCAGGACGACACGCTGCCGGTGAATCTGCAAGCTGTGAATTCAGCTCATGCATCCGAAATGGAGAGAAGGAATAAAATAAACACTGCGAAGAAAAAAAAAAGAGAAGAGAAGCTAAATGGAATATGTACAGCTTTAAAAAAAAAAAAAAAAAAAAAAAAAAAAAAAGAAAGAAAAGAAAAAGCGTAAATGGCTTTTTTGGCATCATGATGTTGCAGGAGAAACGTAATCCGCACAATTAATGCCTGTAAATTATAGCCTGGATCTAGCGCAAGGTTTTTGAGGCATAAGTTATTGATTTGGAAATGAAAACCTGTACGCTTCAAGGTTAAATCCAGTCCAAGCCTCATTACCGCTCTGTCCTTGAGAGGCCCCACATTAGGGGCCGCGGCGAGCAGGAGACACGGGGCTGCTTTAATGAAGGTGAATTTAATGGGATTTAATGTAGCTGGGGGCAACGGAGCAGCAGAGATAGGGCTTTAACAAAGAGCCAGGGAGCAAAGGTATCGAGGTATAGCCCGGAGAGCAGCCATTTTCCATTCTTTTTATTTATTTCGCCATTCAGACGGGATGAAAGCGCACAGTGTATTAGTTGTAAGTGGGTCCCGCGAGTCAGCACTTATGTTCCGGACTGGAGTTGAGATAAAAAAAAAAAGAAAGAAAGAAAGACCCAGGTTTTCCACCCCTGCCATCTACACCGGCTATTGTGCAGTTCCATATAACACGATATGATTTAGAGGAAAAGGATTTTGAAAAATCTGCTCCATATAGCTAACTTTTCAACTTCTGAGAACAAGAGAAAGAAAATAAAACTCATGGTTTTGAAGGTGGGGGGGGTAGGGTGGATGGGGGGCGGTTTGGGGCAGCTGAGATAAAAATGAAAAGTATTTCAGAGACTGTAAGGTTTTTATATTTTCCATTAACTAATAAAAAAAATTGTATTAATAAATAATTTGTTTTTTTAATTTTATTATCTTATTTTATTTCTTTTGTCCCACCAAATAATAAATAAACAATTATAATATTTAATCACAGAAAGAAAAAAAGCTCATACTCTTGGAAGAAAAAAAGGCTGAGAGAGAAAAATAAAAAGGATTTCCACATCAGAAAGGATTTAAATTTTATATTAACTAATATAGTAATCATAAAGTTTACTATTGAGCAATTTTTTTTTATTTTATTTTATTTTATTTTATTTTATTTTATTTTATTTTATCCACACTCTTTATTTACCATTTAGAATAGCACTTGATCCATTCGTTTAGTTTTTGGAGGTTTTTTTGTTAGTTGAGCTAAACATATTTTATTTTTATTTTATTTCACTCTATTTTATTTTTTTTTTTTTTTTTAAGTCTTTTTAAGTAATTTAAAAAAAAATTCACCAAATTGTAAACAAATATTATTATTTCAATTTTAATTTAATTATTGAGTACTGAGATATGGAATGAAATATTATTCAATAAATATTTAATAATATAAATACAACAAAACTCTCTATGGATCCAATAAAATAAATAAATAAATAAAAATTACAGTACACTTTTAAATAACCAGTCTAATATTTGAATAGTTTCAGGATAATCCAGGTTTGTGAGATTTTATTTATTTCAGGAAAAGTTTGAGTTCACATGAAAATTTAAAACTTGGTAATAAACTAATTATAACACAAGTAATATGTAGTTTACTAATGAAATATTAATAAAAATTTGATGTTAGCTTTCAATTAATATAGATTTAAACATTTAAATGCAATTTATAACTGTTCGGATTTATGTATCTGGTTAAAAACGTGCGATTATTTAATTAATCATTTCAATAAATTCAACAAAGATTAAAAATGGATTGAAAATCAATGCAAAATATTTCTTTTCATGCTTCATTCATCTTTTTAATAAATATTCACGAATCTATAGACTACAAAGATCTCAAGTCAGAGCTTCAGCACAAACGCCTTCGTGGTCTAATCACACGTCTGATAATATTTTGTCGTCCTTCTGATCTAACACGTGCAGAAAAAACGACTTCCTGTCTGAAGCGCTGGTGAACGACTCGCATGTACCAGAGCACATCTTTCCTTCTCTGATATATGACGGAGAGATGGAGCTTAGTCTCTGATCCCTCACACACACACACACACAGCTGTGCCCTCGATTTCTGGTGCACTTGATGCGAACAATGTGTGCTTTCTGAAAATAACATTAAATACCCCACTGCTTCAGTAATGCCCCATAAATATGCCTAAACCTCGAAGAGCAAAAATAATTACTTTCATACCTTTTTCCAAGCCCAGAGCACCGAATCATTTTTCTCTCCTCTTCCTCCTCCTCCTCCTCTTCCTCCCCCTCATCATTCGATTCACTCAGTTCCTAACCCGGTTGCTTTCGTTCTTCTTCCTTCTTTTCTTTTCCTCTTCACAGATGATCAGCTGCTGCAGAAACACAAACAGTCGATTCATTAAAAAATCTCAGCTGAAAACCCCGTCATAATCAGACGCCTGTGAAAGGGTTTTAGGGATCTCGGTGCGGTGAAATGATTCCCAGCTCATCCCCGACTTCTAGTAACACACAGGAGACAAGAATATATGTCCGTTTTATTTAAATGTGGAAATCTGAAAATTATTTACTTATTTGTGTATTTGTTGGATTATTTATTTATTCATTTGTCTGTTTGTTTGATTTTTTTTTTTATTGTTTGTTGTGTGTGTTTATTTCTTTTTTTTATTTATAAAATGATGTGTTTTTATGGGTTTATGTGTTTATTTCTTTTTTATTCATTGTTTGTTCACTTGCTTATTGAATAATTGATCGTGCAAAACTATTTGTTTGTTTGTTTATTTTTGCTTCTAGGATTTAAAATTTTCCAGATGTTTATGTTTGAAACAAAACAATAAATAAATAAATAAATAAATAAATAAATAAATAAATAAATAAATAAATAAATAAATAAATAAAATACAAATATTTTTGTATTTAGGGACAGGTATTTTTAGACCTTTTTTACTTTAACTAAAGTTTTGAGTTTTTTGTTTTTTCTTTTTTGGGTTTTTTCATGTTTGTTTGTTTATTTGTTTGTTTTTCTGGTTTTTGTTAGTTGATATGAGTTTAATTAAATTAATTTTTATTTATTTTATTCCATTTTATTTAGTTTTTGTTTAATTGGTTTTTGCAAAAATATTTATTTATTTATTTGTTTGTTTGTTTGTTTGTTTGTTTGTTTGTTTGTTTTATTTTCCATGATTTCAGATTTGACATATTTCCACTTTTAAAACAAAACAAAACAACACAAATAAACCATTTTTATCTCTTTGTATCTCTTCTTTGATACGGGAACATATTTATTCTCTTTATGTACTTTTTTACTTTTAAAAAAACATTTTTGTTAAAAATGCTTTAATAAATGTTCAAAAAAAAAGTCCTAAATATAATTTAATGTTTAATTAGAGTCTAAATGTTTTATTTAATTGCAAATTGTCGCCACACGATCCTACACAACGTTCATGTGAGCATTCCAGCGTTCTTGGAATACTTTATAAGAGAAAAAAAAAAATCTGTTCAGTTCTAATTCATGTCCCTCTTTTCAGGGTTTCCTCTCCCTGCTGCTCGTGTGTATTAGATGTACATCTCTACAGTGTGTAGTGGGTGTTGTGAAGGTTACACAAAGTGCTTGTGAGTCTGCAGGAGGTGAAAGTTGTGGAGGTGGAGTTACATAGGTACGGGATTACGGAGGTTTTATATAACCGGCATGGAAGCAAAGCAGCAAAAGCCATAACCTCTGTAACCCTCCACCTGTAACTACACCTACACACACACACACACACACACACACACCACTTCATGTGGATCTTCACATGGATCTTTATGGATCTCTGAGGGACACCAGCAAAGAAAAGCAAAACCGCAACTGCGAGGTCAAAGTCCGGGTACGTAATTAAAGACAGCGGTGCGTGTACACACACGAGCGGCCTAATTAATGTCGAGCCATGCTCCTCCGAGCCACTGATCTTCTGCCAAGTTCACCATGTGTGGATGCGAAGCTCCAGCTGCGGGCAAACGGTAATGAAGGAGGGGCAAAAAACCTCCGTGAAGCCTCACCTCTGCTGCCTGGAGAGATCCGGACAAAGGTCAAAGGTCAAAGGTCCACTAAACCCTCGCCCAAGTTCTCAGAGCATCTGAGGAGAAGACTCTTCACGCTCTAAAAGAAACAAAGCAAAGTGGATCCTTTTTTTTTTCTCTTTGTTTCACGTTGTGTGAAGACTTCTTTTTTTTTCCCCCACTCGATGTCACAAAAACTTATTTCCAGATACGACGTCGCTAATCATACATGTAGCATGAAGGCGCGAAGCGGAGGCGGCGATGTCGTCTCGAGTCGAAAGAACAGACGCAGAATCGAGGTCGAAAGCACAAACCCCTGTAATTATAAGAAATTACTCCTATAATGAGAGCCGAGCTGGAAGAAAACATATTTTCCACGTAGAAAAGCAGAACTTTTGAACTTTCCCATGCAGGCCGCGGGTAAATCCGCACGCCAACGCGGCTCGAGGGTGTCGGCTTTAATTGCGGAAGAAATCAGGAAAAGCTTGTCCAAGGCGGTAAATTTTTTATAATTACTAATCGAGCGTGATGGCAATAAAACAAGGCGCATTGTTCGCACATCTGTGTTTTCCATTCAATCCTCCGCTTTCGGCCGAGCTGCCTGTAAGCCCTCAGACATGACTAATGGGAAAGATTAAGTACAAGTACAGGAACAAGTGGTTTTAATTAAAACGCTGCTTCACAGAGGTCCTTCAATCCGAAGAGCTCGTCTTTCTCTCTTTCTTTCTTTCTTAAAGAGACGTCTGCATATGTTTTTCCTTTTATTAGCCGTCATGGATGGATTCGGTTCTCTCTCTGATCAGGAAAAAAAAAAAAAAAAAAAGGTGTCGATCACTTTCTCCCCAATTCTAGATGCTAGTATCTGATACAAGAAGAAAAAAAACTCAGCCAGTGTTTATGTCCAAGCTGTAAAATGCAACCGGACGTTTTTCAGATTTTAACAGAATCAGACACGCAAGAAGTTCTTCGGAAGCTTCATCTGTTTCTGAAATTGTTTCGTGTTTTTCTTTTTTACGTTCATTTTTGATCGACTTTTGTTTCCTATCCTCAGAAGTTAGTTGTCCGTGCAGATTCTTTAAGGATTCTTCGGATTGATGAAAGTTCTAAAGAAGGAAACTTCTGAAAGGAGGAAAGTTTGACATTTCCATCAGAGGAACGAAGAAAGAAAGAAAGAAAGAAAGAAAGAAAGAAAGAAAGAAAGAAAGAAAGAAAGAAAGAAAGAAAGAAAGAAAAAAGATTTGGAAACACACACACCCATCACTCACACATACACACACACACATATACATTGCTCACAGACTCATACTCACTCTCTCACACACACATATATACCACACACACACATCGCTCACACACACACACACACACACACACCGCTCACAAACATGTTGTTCACACACACACACACACACACACACACACACACATCGCTCACACACACACACACACCGCTCACACACACACACACAAACACACACACACACAGTCACACAAACACACACACACTGTGTGTTGCTCACACACACTCACACATACACCACACACACACACACACACACACACACACACACACACACACACTTACACATATACCACACACGCACACACACACACACACACACACACTTACACATATACCACACACACACAAACACACACACACACACACACACTTACTTTCTCTCTCTCTCTCGCTCTCTCTCTCTCTCTCACACACACACACACATACACACTTACTTTCTCTACACACACACACACACATATCATTCACACAATACGCACATATTGCACATACACAGAAACATACTACACTCCCATATACACGCAAACACACACTGCCACATATACCACACACACTCCTACACATTTCACACACACACACACACCACAAAAAGCAAACAAAAAAGGAACACTTCATCTGGATCGTGTCTTATCTTCCTAAAGAGCTTCCACACAGAACCTGTAAGAGTTCTCTTAAAGGAACAAGCTCCATCAGCTCTTTTTGATCACATGTGTATGAGGTGAATTTTTTCTTCTTCACATGAGAATCTGAACCACGTCTGTGTCATGACCGAGTCAAAACGGAGCGCCCATATATGGCACTTCCTGTGGCCGTAAAGGAGGACAGCCTGCTGAGTGGCGTGTAAAAGCCTCCTGTGAGGACCGAAGGAGGAAACGGTGCAGAAACTCGGCTGGGTTCTACACGGGAAGCGTCCGTGACCCGGCGCTGACAGCGTTCTGTTCCTCCCTCATGTGAAGTTTATAAGAGTTAATGAAGAGTCCACGCACGCCAGCGTCGAGCGCCGGGCTGTGACACCATGACCTTTTAAAGAGAGCTTGGGTATTACATATGGGTGCAATCAAATGATTCTGCTCAGACTCTCGGCCCGGTTACGCTGCACCTAAAGATCACACGGATCCCAGAGAGCATGTGGCTGGAACTTTCACTTCCAATCAACTTTCCCAGGCAGGTTTTTTTCCCTCGCTCTCTTCACTGATGCTCCTGTACAGTACACAACAAAACACACAGGCTTTATTTCAGGCAGCGAGTCGAGATCTAATGAAACACACATGTTTTATAAATGCCACATGTATTACAGGGAACTTGATGAAGCCGTAAAGGACGGCGCCTGTTCCTCACGGATAATTATTTAATTCAACAAAATGGCATCGTTAAAAAAATACTGCAAAAAATCTTCAGAAAAATGATTTATGTTATTATATTTATATATCATTATTTTAATGGTTTAAAGATGCTTAGTACAGATACAGGTTCTAAAAGAGGTTCTAAATAAAATCTTATGTAAATAGGAAACCCTCTGAGATAGGGTTCTGTAGAGAACCGTTAAGGGTTCCGCGAGAGGAGAAAAACATAATGCTTGGTTAGCACTGTAATTTCTTTATGCTTATGATGATGATGATGATGATGATGATGATGATGATGATGATGATGATGATGGATTAATAAATTGATAGATTTTTGAGGGGATGGTGTTGTTGTCACTGTTGTTTTTGTTGCTTGCAAGAAAGAAAGAAAGAAAGAAAGAAAGAAAGAAAGAAAGAAAGAAAGAAAGAAAGAAAGAAAGAAAGAAAGAAATGCAATTTCATGCAAATTTTAACATATTTTTAAAATACACATGCATATATTTAGAGTCAACATTTTTAAAATTGAATGAAGTGCAACTTTTTGCACACAAAAATAATGAAATTAATAAAAAAAAATATTCTACAAAGCTCTTCCAGGATTTTAAATGGATAAATTTCTGTATTAATAATTAATCATAGTATTAAAGTATATTAAAAATAAATAATAATCTAAAAAAAATAATATTTATTAATTAATATAATTATTTATTTATTTATTTATCTATTTATTTATTTATTTATTTATTTATTTATTTATTTATTTATTATTATTATTATTAATAATAAGCTTTAAATGCATATATAATTAATAATTAAATGGAAACTTTATTGGGGAAAAAACATAAATAAATAAATAAATAAATAAATAAATAAATAAATAAATAAATAAATAAATAAATAAATACCTATTTTCAGGTAGGTTTGATTCAGTGACCGATTCGTAAGATTAGATTTTCAGATTTAGATAATCAGACCATGTTGACACTCAATGACTAAAAGTTTGAATCAGACATTGATAAAGTCTTAAACAATCTGATGTTTTGTTTTTAATATCGATTTAAAAAAATGTTTTAATATATAAATACAGAAGATTATTCAATTCAAATCAGACGCTGTGGAACAGAGCTGAGCTCCCAGGATGCACCTCTGCATCTGTGGGTGTGTATGAAAAAGCCTTTGGTCCGAGTTGGTTTTAGGGGTTAATTTTTTTTTTCATGTGTGTGTGTGTGTGTGACAGACTCCTCTCCTGGTGAGCTCACTTCCATGATGAATGGCCACCTTTCCATTCTTTATTGCGCCACTAAATCATAAGGCTGCCATGCTTTTATAACCATTCTTTGCTGCTTTTTTAATCCCTCTCCTCTTTTGGAATAAACCTACAAAGTCATTTTTTGTTGTTTTTTCTTTTCTAATGGAGGGCAGGCCTTTTCTGAAGAATGCTTTTCATCTAAAAAAAAAAAAAAAAAAAAAAAAAAAAACCCAGCTCAATCAGACACTCTCCTGTGGTCCTGTGGTCATCCCAACCCACTATAAAGGTTTAAAGTCTCAGTCTATAGTGATAAAATCAAGCGAATTGCGTTGTAAGAAGGAAAAAGATCTGCGTCCTTGACAGTTACGAAGCCATTTTCGTCCCCCGTTTCCCCGCCCTGCATTTTCAAGCCCAGATTTATCCATTAGGCCACTACAGGGGGACTGATACAGGACGATACGGAGTGTAGAGCGAGGCTGTAATACTTTCACCCCTCATATCCTTTTGATATAATGATACTATCTCCCACCTTATTACCTGTAACTATAGTGAGCCTTGCTGCGGGTGAAATGAGCAAATGAGTTTTCTTCTCTTCATCTCCTGTGATTCATACCCGATCTCCATCCGAGTCTCATCCACAGGAGCGGCGCCTGCCGAGCGAACCTGCATGCCGTATAAGTGTTTACAATTATCCCAGTTTTTATGGTACATTGTCATATCGCAAAAATCTCCTTGTTTTGGATCTAAGCTTTACCCTCAAGCTAAAAAGAATAACAATTCCGCTAAAGGTTCCTGGAGGCCCTTAGAAAAGATGAAAGGCATCGATGAGACAATCTGAATCTCTTTGCTCTGAGATACTGGAGCATTTAGTGTTTTCCAGTGCATGGTTTTTTTCTACATTCCTGTTGGTTTGCATCATTCAAGCGATGAGATAATATACTGAAATCACGAGGTTCTATAGTGATGCTATGAAATAAACCACTGATGCCATGAGATGATATATTAAGAACCATGGCACTCTATTGATGTCCATAAGAAACTATTTTTTGCCAGTCGATAATATTTTGAAGCCATGAGATAATACACTGAGGTCAAAAGATAGTGTATTGAGAACCACGAGATACTATATTGATGATATGAGATAATATGTTAATTCCATGAGATATATTGATGCTATGAGATAATATAGATGTATGATATATTATGTTGATGCTATGAGATGTTGATGCTATGAGATAATATATTAAGAACCATGATATTGATGTCCATAAGAAACTATTTTATGCAAGGAGATAATATATTAAAGCCATGAGCTAATACACTGAGGTCACAAGAAGTGTATTGAGAACCATGAGATACTCTATTGATGATATGAGATATGTTAATTCTGTAAGATATTATATTGATGTCATGAGATGATGTATTGATGCACAATATAATATGTTGGTGTTATGAGATACTGTATTGATGCCATGAGATAATGTATTACTGTCATGAAATAATATATTGATGCCATGAACTAATGTATTAATGCCATGAGATAATATATTGATGCCATGAGATAATATATTGATGCTATGAGATAATGTATTGATGCCATGATACACTGTATTGATGCCACAATATAATATATTGAGGTCACAAGACAACCAGAACCAGAGATGCACTATTGATAGCACGAAATAATGTATTAATGCCATGAGATTATGTTTTGATGCCATGAGATACTGTATCAATGCCACAAGAAAATGTTTTGATGCCATGAGATACTGTTAATGCCATGAGATAATATATTGATGCTATGAGATACTGTATTAATGCCATGAGATAATATATTGATGCCATGAGATACTGTATCAATGCCACGAGAAAATGTTTTGATGCCATGAGATACTGTTAATGCCATGAGATAATATCTTGATGCCATGAGATACTGTATCAATGCCATGAGATAATATATTGATGCCATGAGATACTGTTTTAATCCCATGAGATAATATATTGATGCCATGAGATACTATTAATGCCATGAGATAATATATTGATGCCATGAGATACTATATCAATGCCATGAGATAATATATTGATGCCATGAGATACTGTATCAATGCCAGGAGATAATGTATTGATGCCATGAGATAATATCTTGATGCCATGAGATACTGTATTAATGCCATGAGATAATATATTGATGCCATGAGATACTATTAATGCCATGAGATAATATATTGATGCCATGAGATAATATATTGATGCCATGAGATACTATTAATGCCATGAGATAATATATTGATGCTATGAGATACTGTATCAATGCCACGAGAAAATGTTTTGATGCCATGAGATAATATATTGATGCCATGAGATAATATCTTGATGCCATGAGATACTGTATCAATGCCATGAGATAATATATTGATGCCATGAGATACTATTAATGCCATGAGATAATATATTGATGCCATGAGATAATATATTGATGCCATGAGATACTGTTTTAATCCCATGAGATAATATATTGATGCCATGAGATACTATTAATGCCATGAGATAATATCTTGATGCCATGAGATACTGTATCAATGCCATGAGATAATATATTGATGCCATGAGATACTGTTTTAATCCCATGAGATAATATATTGATGCCATGAGATACTATTAATGCCATGAGATAATATATTGATGCCATGAGATACTATATCAATGCCATGAGATAATATATTGATGCCATGAGATACTGTTTTAATCCCATGAGATAATATATTGATGCCATGAGATACTATTAATGCCATGAGATAATATATTGATGCCATGAGATACTATATCAATGCCATGAGATAATATATTGATGCCATGAGATACTGTATCAATGCCATGAGATAATATATTGATGCCATGAGATAATATCTTGATGCCATGAGATACTGTATTAATGCCATGAGATAATATATTGATGCCATGAGATACTATTAATGCCATGAGATAATATATTGATGCTATGAGATACTGTATCAATGCCACAAGAAAATGTTTTGATGCCATGAGATAATATATTGATGCCATGAGATAATATCTTGATGCCATGAGATACTGTATCAATGCCATGAGATAATATATTGATGCCACGAGATACTGTTTTAATGCCATGAGATAATATATTGATGCCATGAGATACTATATCAATGCCATGAGATAATATATTGATGCCATGAGATAATGTTTTGATGCCATGAAATAATGCATTAATTATTAATATTATTATTAATTATTAATAACGCACTCTGTATCTCATGGACACCAGTTATGTTATGATCATGGAACACCAAAGTTATGGCCATAAATTGTGTAACTGTTAATATGTTGTGGAACTACGTTTTTAATTAGTGGCCTCAATATAATTATTAGGTTGGGAAAAAAAAAATTATATTCTCTTAGAGAATTTGCTCAAGGTGACACAGGTTATGGTCACGATATCTCCATTACCATGGTCCTCCAACCACACTGGTCTAAATGAAACACAATATTTGTCATGAGTTCAGTTCCTCGTGGTCACTGAGAAACTTGAGAAACTTGCTTCAACAAACACTGATAAATCTTTTAAAGCAAGAAATAAATAAAGCAGATTTGTGATTCCTGTGATGAACCTCATGGTCAGTAAAGTTCACACAAACATGTTGCCAAGAAGCTCTGAACCCTGCACCATAGATCTCCAGCACTGAGGGCTATAAACCTTACAGAGCAGAGGGCTGAGATCCCCTGAGTTCTCACAAAACGAGAGCAGAAAGTGAGAGTCAAAGCAAAGCAAACATCTAGAGCATGACGTAGTCTCTGCCTTTGTGTTTATGTTCTTGCCAATTATTGGAATTTGACTAATTCAATTCACTTTTATTTGTCAACATTGTCACAAAGCAGCTTTAGAGAAGTTGAAATGTAGAAATTGATCCCAAATATTGAAATGATATGAGGAAGAAACCTTGAGAGGAACCAAATGTCAAAATGGAACTTCATGCTCATCCAGGTGATACCACTGAGCGTGATCATAAATCATTACTCTTCTGTATGGTACATGATGGAAAAAGTGCGATTTTTTTGTGTGTGTAACCAGGATATTCCTTTCCTTAGACTGAGAATGAAGTCTATTTTCTAAGCCATCGTCATGGTTTCTGAGCACCCACCATCCAGACTGACCAGGTGGATGGAGCCATCCTCAGCAGCCTCAGATTCCACTGGATTCCTCTTGTGAAGGAACTCCAGACCTGAGCGAGATCTTTCCTAGATTTTCCCATGTGTTCATCTGATCTGATCTGATCATCACCGAACGTGGACCGAGTGACGGATCTAACGAGTTGTTTTCATCAGTAGCTACATATTTTTCTTTCCTTCCTTTCCCATTTCTATCACTTTCTGTAGATCCAGTGAACCTTGATCACCGTGACACATTGCCAAGTATGATATCTTAGCAAATCTATTCAAATTTATTAACCTTTTATAACAAACATAAGATTAATAAACCTATTTATTGAAGTTATTGTTCAGAACATTTTGTTTTATTCTAGAAATAAATTTAAATTTGCCAGATTCCCCAAACAAGACTTAGCAAGAAGAGCTAAGAAAAGGTTGAATAGTCTTGCACTTGTTTTATTGTAAAATTGAAATAGGAAACAGGAAATATTTTGACTATGTTCAAGATATTTTCACCTGCTAAGACTTGCATCCTTGAATATTTTAAGCTATTTTCACTTTTTCAAGCAAAAAACAGTTTTTTTTTTATTGTCATAGATCATTTTGCTAATTTCAAGTATATCATAATCTTATAATAAAAACATATTTTCTTGGATATGAAAAAGTCGCTTGATAAATTCACTTTGAATTTAACCAACACCCAAAGAAAATGAAACCTTGTGTTAATGTATAAAGGTTTCTTTGTCTAACACCTGTCCCAAACTTTTCTTTTCCGATCTCCGGCTCGGAAAAATCTCTCCATCTATCCGTCACCCATCTATCCACATGTCAGACAGACAGACAGGTAGCTTCACCTCCAGTGCACCTGTAATGAGTAAATTCAGCTCCACTGACAGACTCTTTGACCTCACTGACGTCTTTTTTTTTATCACCCAGGCAGCTTTGAGCCAGATGTTACAGGTGTTTTATTAAAAAAAGCAGATTGAAACACTCTCACACAGTCCTGACTCCTCAAACCTTCGTGTCTATCACGTTTTACACGTTTTACATTGTCCTTTTCAGGACAAGTCATCTGATACAGTGTGTTGTAGTCAGGAACAGTTAGGAAAGTGGGGAAGGGACAGTTGGGTATACGCTGTACTCTGTCTCCCCCTAGTGGTCAGAGGTAAAAACTAGCTGATGACGATTTTGTAGGTGCATGTAAACAAAATTGTGTATATCTAAATTTCACAAAAAATAGTATGAAATAAAATAGTATCAATTCATTCATCCATAAATAAATGTAATAAATAAATAAATAATTAAATAGATATATATTTAATATTTTGGATTATTTTCTCCCAAAAGAGACCCAGAAGGGACAAAAATAGTTTTTGATTTTTTTATTATTATTATTATTATTTATTTATTTAATTTTGTTTTCAAATATGTTTCAAATACTTTTCTTAATAATAAAAAATAAAATAAATAAGAGTCTGCAATTTATGTGAATAATGTTTTTTAAAGAATGACTAATTAAATAAAGGGGATTTTTTTCATCATTAAATATGCGCACATTTAATCATCTAATGCCAAATTTGCAGATTTTAATACAGTTTAAAATTATAATACATAAAAATATAATTATGAAAATCTAATTAAAATATAAATGAGCCAAGGAAATATTTTAGCATGTTTTATTTGTCCTTAACAAAACGGTCTGCATTAAGAATTAAGTTTTTTTTTTTTATTATTAATTTTTAAATATTATTCAGTTTTGGTTTTATGTTACATTTTAGCTGTACAATTCTAAACAAAAAAAAAAAAAAAAAAATTCATAAACATACCGGATAATAAGGTGAAGAATTTGTCCGATGAAAGTCTGGCCATTTTAAGGAATATCAGGGAATTTTAAGGAATTTTAGTGATATTGTAATTGTAAAAAATTCCTGTGATTATTTTCAATTATGAAACGAGGGAAAGGAAATATTTTAGGTCTGGACTTTTGTCACGGATCGCTGCTACAGATTATGGTGGTGATGAAGATGATGATGCAGCCGGTGTAAAGGAAGCAGACCCAACGCGGAGTTAGACAGCGGACAGGGGTTTTATTAAATAAACGACATAGAAGCACACAGACATACACTAAGACGAAGACTGGCAAAGAAAGGGAGACAGACGGCCACTATAAATAAGGAACATAATTACACACACATTAGGAACAGGTGACAAGCATGAACACATTAGGTAAAGGCGTGGCTAGAACAAACACATGGATAAATAAACAAAACCCCTACTGAAGCCCCCTAGTGGTCCATCGGGGGCACTTGCCCCCGTAACAGTACCCCCCCCCCTACGGCGCGGCTCCCGACGCGCCAACCCCTCCCCCTAGTCCGGAAAACCCTTCGGACCAGGGAAACCCAGAGAGGAGCGAAGAACACGGAGAGGCAACAAGGGGGGGGAGCGAGGAGCAAGGCAAGGCAAGTGGGGGGAGCGAGGTGCAAGGCGAGGCAGGAGGCGGGAGCGAGGAACCCGGTGAGGTGAGTGGGAGGAGCGAGGAGCAAAGCGAGGCAAATGGGGGGAGAGACGGGCACGACGGTAAGGCCGGAGGGTCCCAAACGACGTCCACAGCCGAGCAGAAGCGTCGAGCGACATCCACCGCCGAGCAGGGGGGCCGAGCGACGTCACCGCCGAGCAGCAGAACCGAGCGACGTCCACCGCCGAGCAGCAGCACCGAACGACGTCCCCTGACGCGTAGTCGAGATGAGCGACGACCTCAGCCCGGCTGGGCCGAAGACCCCCACAGGGAGGGAGGGAGGGAGGTGTGGCCGGCGATCTCCTCCGCCGATGAGGAATGAGGCGGAGCGAGTCCCGGCGATGAAGAGGAAGAAGAAACAGGTCTCATCAGGGCCATCCTCCGCCGACAGAAGTGAGGCGGCGTCCTGTATGGAAACAGGAAGAGAAAAACGCCCCCCACAGGAAAGAGGCGGAGCAATGCACCCATACCGAAGAAAAACAAAAAAATAATCCAAGCAGGAAACCTCACCGGATCAGGAAAACAGGTCTATAGGGAGAAAAGAAAAAAAAAAAATCCACTCCGGGAAAAACGAAAAACTCAAAAAACTGAAGCGAGGGTAGCCGGTACTCCACTCCGCCGACGGAAGTGAGGCAATACGCTCCACCGGAAACGGAGACGTATTCCTCACAGGGAAAATAGCGGAGCGAGTGCCGGCACAAAAAGAAAAAAAAAAGGCAGGTTAAAAACATCTTTCCGCTATGGAGAGAACAGACGCGGAAAGATGTGCCGGAGAGAACAAAAAATCCAAACGGGGCGTGCTAGGGAGATCAGGGGAAAAAAGGAAGCCTCGCATACCTCGCGCCGCGTTGGGTCTGTACGGTTTTGGCCAGTCTTTCTGTCACGGATCGCTGCTACAGATTATGGTGGTGATGAAGATGATGATGCAGCCGGTGTAAAGGAAGCAGACCCAACGCGGAGTTAGACAGCGGACAGGGGTTTTATTAAATAAACGACATAGAAGCACACAGACATACACTAAGACGAAGACTGGCAAAGAAAGGGAGACAGACGGCCACTATAAATAAGGAACATAATTACACACACATTAGGAACAGGTGACAAGCATGAACACATTAGGTAAAGGCGTGGCTAGAACAAACACATGGATAAATAAACAAAACCCCTACTGAAGCCCCCTAGTGGTCCATCGGGGGCACTTGCCCCCGTAACAACTTTAACAAAAAAAAAAATTTTAACTTTTTTTTCTGACATATTTTAGACTTTTCGTGACATTTTGCATGCTTAAGTGACATGATACATATACGTGACAGATTTCCTAAATAGATTTAAAATCATTCCATTAAGTAATAATAACCTGGCTCATTTGCATATTTTAATACACAAAAATTCAATAGTAAAATAAAATGCATTGTTTTTTTTATTTTATTGTGTTTTATAGCTAAAGTTAATAAATGTTTTTTAATCTCTTACAGCTTTGCGTGACATTTTAAAATCATGCAAATTAAGCTTTGTGGCATAAAAATGATGTAGAAATGAGCGATTTGTACAATTTAACAGAAAAATTGTGACTCTAGAATATTTTCGTATTGTCCAAGGTGTACTCTGAAGTCATAACTATCAGAACAGTGTAGAGCACTGAGCTGTGAGCTGTGATGGACGGATTTTTATGAGCCATCAATCACAGAAAGTGGAGCTCTGTGGAGAAAGGGTTTGGGCTTAGGGGGTATAAAAAAAATTTTTTTAAAGGGGAGCAAGGGTTAAAGGGTGGGGTTCTGACCTGCGGCCTGGGGTGACATTCACATAGGGAGGAACCGCTCACTCACTCACTCAGACCAGTCCATTACACCAAAGCATGATGGATAATCCCTCTAAAATCGCTCACATGTGGCCTGACGTGTAATTTGTTATAATTTATAAAAATGAAAAAAAAAAAATCATATGGCGACTTTCATGTTTTTTAATTTTTTTATTTCTTTTTTTTTTTTAGCTTTTCTTTATAAAACACCCAGCATGTGGAGAGTAGATATGTTGTTTATGCACAAAAAAGGAGATCTGGCCTGCACTCTCTGTTTTTCCTTCTTTGACCCAGAAAAATTTACAGTCATCTGGGAATTTATGTTTCTTTATTAAAAAAAAAAAAATGAAGGACATCAATAACAGATCTCACTCACAGTACATCAATCATAATATCTGTGTCAGAGCCAAATATAAAGTCTTTTAGATTTATGACCTGTCTTTTTTTTTTTTAGTACTTAAAGCAATGATTTTAATAATAGTTCTAATAATATATAGGGGGTTTTTTTCGTGTTTACTGAGTAAACCACTGTAATGAGAACGTTTGCGTTGTGTAATCAAGAAAAAGTACATCATGCATGGACTTCTTATCATTTTTTTAGCTGTAATCAATATTGCTGATAGCAAACACAGGGCAAAGGTGAATGGAAAACCCCTGCGTCTTCCTAGAAAAGGGAAAAAAAACCTGGGTTGCCAGGTCTGTAGTTTTAAAGCAGGCTTAAATAGCAAAACTCTGCACATTGTAAAGTTTTATAGCCAAACGTGAGAAATATTATTGGATAAAATACTTAAATGTTTTTGTTTTGTTGTTTTATTAAATCATGTCATGTAAAAGAATTCAAAGAGATAAGCATGATTTATTTAAATATATAGATTTTTTTAATATTTTATTTTTGTATTATTTTATTTCATATATTAAGCAGAAAAAAAAAAGTCTGTATAAGTAGGTAAATAATAAAAGCTGGTGTATTGATACCTAAAATAAAACAGTTCATTCTCTAAGACTCTTAAATGGTCTTACAGATGTCGTCATACATACAAAAATAAATAAATAAATGAAAATGAAAAAAAACAAAACTGTGAGACGAGACGAAGGAGGGAGATTTTTCCGTCACAATAAACCGAGAAAGGTGAATGCTGGGAAGATTAAAGGTGAGCCGTGGGTGTTTCTTTAAAAATAATAAATCTTCACACACACACACACACACACACACACACACACACTCACACATAAATAAATAAATAAATAAATAAATAAATACATAAATAAATAAATAATAAAAATAAAAAATAAACAGCTGTATTTATCTGCTATGCATATAAGTAGTTTATTCTGCAGGAATAATGTTAAAAAATAAATGAAATAAAGACAAAACAGGTTAAAAAAAACAATATCAAGAAATGTTGTAATTTATTAATTTGCTTATTTAAAGTACAATATTTCTGTATACCGGGGGGCACGGTGGCTTAGTGATTAGCACGTTTGCCTCACACCTCCAGGGTTGGGGGTTCGATTCCCGCCTCCGCCGTGTGTGTGTGGAGTTTGTATGTTCTCCCCGTGCCTCGGGGGTTTCCTCCGGGTACTCCGGTTTCCTCCCCCGGTCCAAAAACATGCGTGGTAGGTTGATTGGCATCTCTAAATTGTCCGTAGTGTGTGATTGTGTGAGTGAATGAGAGTGTGTGTGTGCCCTGCGATGGGTTGGCACTCCGTCCAGGGTGTATCCTGCCTTGATGCCCAATGACCCCTGAGATAGGCACAGGCCCCCCGTGACCCGAGAGTAGTTCAAATAAGCGGTAGACAATGAATGAATGATTTCTGTATACTAATACTTAATTATACAAAAATAATGTATTGATATTTCATATTCATATGTGTTAAAGGGTTTTACATTTAAATATTCCTGAAATAAATAAGAAAAATCCTGAAATAAATTCTAAAATGATCTGTGTTTTATTTCAGGAAATCTAAAGATTTAATTTGAATAAAATGTATTAATAAATTTCCTTGACAGATATCAGAAAGAAACATCAAAACAACATTTTACAATAAAATCTCCCTTTTGAAATATTTGAATTGAAGCAAATGAATAAATTACAATTACATTTATAAATTTAAAAACGGAAATTGTCAGATTTCCTGAAACATTTCCTTCTCCAAACTCATGTGAGGGCAGTTCATTTGTGACCAAGAGATGCAGGTAAAAAGCAAATCTGGCAACCTCTCTGTAATCAGCACACAATCTGGCTAAAATTCTGGCCAAATCAGGAAGTGCACTTTAAACGCACAAACATCATCGCAAGTAAATCCTGTGGCTTGTAGTGACTCCAGTACTTCAGATGTTCTAAAGTGACACCAAAAACTTTGATTCATTCCTAAAAAAAATGTTTCTTGTGTTGTTACGTTCTGTCCGTGTGGCAGTTCTCTGTGAGATGTTTACCTGTGAGAGCCCTCCCCTTTATGATGCTCTGTCCACTGATAAGAGCTAACACAATCTCGGCTTCTTCTTTCCTCACGTGTTTCTGGACGTTAAGTGTCCATAAGAAAGTCAGAGAACATTCAAGGCAAGAGATTTTTATTTTTAATTTTTATGGAGATCACCAGAGAGAATAGTAATAGGTCATGGTGGTGAAAGTGAAGAGCAGGAAAGTCTTCTAAATGTTATGGTCTCTTGTGTAAATAAGGAAAGTCATTCATCCGGTCTGATTTGGAATTACGGTGCCATGAAGATCTCTGAAGGAACGCTGGACTTGGGCACGACGGATTACGCCGTGGCCCTGGACCCGAGCTACACCATGCTGGAGTTTGACAGCCTCAAAGTTCTGCCAGTGGACACAGGTTTGTGTGACATGACCACCAACATGCTTCAATGTAGGTTAAAGTGCACAAGGATTGCAAACGGGAACGGAAAACTCCAGATTGTCCCAAATGAGGGAAATAATCCTGATGGCGAGTCGTCGATAATTTTATCCATTTTAGCTACATTTGGTGTTGTGGAACGTCTGTGAAATAAGAAGTTTTTGTTCATTTACGTTATAGCAGCTATAAACAGACATAAACATTCAAATATATATATATATATATCTGTCCATCAAGTCACCTGAGAATATTAAGTACAGACACTTTTAACTCAACAAGACTGTCAGACAATATTCGTAATTTTCTCTACTCTGCTTCCTGCTACCGTACGTCCATCCATTCACGTTCATGGCTTTCTCACCATTCCTGTCACACTTGGCTGTCCATGATTTCTATTAAAATCTTATCTCCTGTAACAGTCATGATTTTTAAGGGTGTGTTTAAACAGCGCCACGGTCTCCGGTTTAGTCCTGAGTTTGATGCACCGTCTGTAGTAGGTTTTGGATGTTCTCTGGTGTCCAGTGGTGGATTGGCGTCTCTAAATTTCCCCTTCATGTATGAATGTGGGGTATGTGTAATAAACTGGCCTCCCATCCATGGATATATTCCCACTGCGTATCCAGTGGTCCCAGGACAGCAGTGAAGATCCAGAGTCCTGGTTCCGTCCTGAACTTCTCTGGTGATGTTCTTCACTCTTTATGTGGGATTCCTCTGGGTTCTCCAGTTTCCTCCCATCTCCCAAAGAGAAACTAGTACATGGAAAAGTCACTCTGGCAGAAATCCTTCTGCCGTGTTTAAATTGTTCATTGTTCCCAGGATAGACTCCAGATCCATCATGAAGTGGTTACTGAAGATAAATGAATAATGTTGCAGTTGAATCTGCACACCTCACCCTTCTAGCTGTCTAATTTCCTCTACAAACTCTACAATTTACCTGCAAGTTCTAGACTCAGGGTCTTGAAAGAATCTAGCACACTCAGAACACCTCAAGTCACGGTCTCTGGTGGCATGACAGACTGCGAAAATAAAAATAAAACAGAGCTAGAATGCAAAATTAAGCTCATGGTCCATGAATCCATGAACCAGTATGGGTTTTGTTTTTATTTAGAATTTCTCCCAAGCTTCATCTCGACCACCACATCTGGAACATCTGGAACAGAAAGGATTAGACGGATATGATGGAAGATCTAATCAAACTAACTTTCCATCACCGGAGTCAACAGTAGTTCCGGTTACTTAACACTGCTTAATGCTTACTTTTCTGAAGCTTTTGTCACTCAGAGCCTTAGAACCCACTTGGGAATTTTGATCCAGAGTCACAAATTCTGAAAATGTAGTTCCAATTATAATCAGATTAGATTAGATTTCCATTTACAAACACAATATATAAAAAAAAAATTGTTCATAAATGTTCAACATCTGCCCTTTGACCTCCATTATAAGCAATTTAAAGTAAAGGTTTTATCTTCTTTTCTCATTACAGGCTGTAAATAAACCTGAGATTAAGATGAAATAACACCGAGGTTTAATTTGAAACTTGTTTAATGTCACAGAGCCTCTGAGGCCCGAGCTGTCCCCCATACCCACAGGTGGGCTGCCCCAAGCGACGGTGACTCTGTGCTCCATTTGCGCAGATAAAGCCACCGGGAAACACTACGGCGCGTCCAGCTGCGACGGCTGCAAGGGCTTCTTCAGGAGGAGCGTGCGCAAGAACCACGCCTACACATGCAGGTGAGAGCATGTCGGATTCCAGAAGTTCCAACAACTTCCTAAAAAAAATTCACAGTGGAGACTCCTTCCATAAATTTTCTCGCATAAACATCTCCTTACACATTGATTTTTTTTTACTCATGTATGAGAATCATCCTGTGTTGCTATAGAAACAAGTCCTCTGTTGCTATAGAAACGTGTAATACTATAGATGGGTATTAGAACGACGCTGTCAGAGCTGCTGTTATAGAAAATTAATCAACAACTTCTGACCAATCAGAGCGGAGAATTTAGAGAGTGTCCAGAAGGAGATGAGATTTGAACGGGAAGCTAAAATTGGATTAGCTCAGCTCAGCTTAGCGTGTGTGTGTGTGTGTGTGTGTGTAGGTTCAGCAGGCAGTGTGTGGTGGACAAGGACAAGAGGAATCAGTGTCGATACTGCAGACTACGGAAGTGCTTCAGGGCTGGCATGAGGAAAGAAGGTGAGATGCTGAGCAATGAAATGGTTCAGTGCAAAAGTTTATGCACCCTTAATGAAGAAATGTGATTAATAGCAGGAGTGTGTTGTGTTTTATAGACGAGCTTTCATTGCAACAAGCAACAAAACGGATTATATAATGTACATAATATAGTATCAGCAAAGAATTAATTACAAATATATAAATAAATATACTGATGAATTAATTTATTAATTATTAATTAATAACTAGATATAAATATTTAAAAAAGTAAATAGAAATATGAATAATAACAGAGTGATGAATTGCTAAATAATAATAATAATAAAACTAAATAATAGATAGATAGATAGATAGATAGATAGATAGATAGATCTTATTTCATGTTGTTTATTTATTTTGGCTTATTTGTACTATTTGTAAATATTTTCATATATATATTTTGCTCCTCCATGTGTTGTGAATATTAGTGTAGAGATGTGTTTTAGGGCTTTAGGTGGAGTTTTTCTTTTTTTTTTTTAAGAGGTTTGGAAAAGGCAAGTGGATTATCTTTATTTTCAGTCTCGGATCTCTAAAGGAGAGAGACTTTAAGCATAATCTTATCTCCTTGTAGAGTTACTGATAAGCGAGAGGGGTAAATTAATCAGGACAGAAGGAGTGCTTTTTTAGGTCAATAATTAACACACCTTTGTATGGTCAAATATTTTCTGAAGGTTATTTGGGTCAAAGACGTAAAATAGATCAGACATCATACATGGCTATCTACAGCATTATGACGGATTCGTCTCGCCTTTTTTATTCTGTGCATTCAGCCAGTTTGGAGGGTGTAAAGTGGGTCTTAAACCGAGTTTAAAATCAGTGTGGTCAGTTTAAAATCAGCATTCGGCCACCAGAGGGCGTGATTTTCTCACAGGCAAAGGTGAACTCATGGCAATGCTGAGTAGCGGATCTCTGTGTTGCAGAAGAAGTCGAGAAGTTATTCCTATCATTGTGTAGTTCGATTTTAAAGAGAATATGCCATTGTGAGTCAACAACACACCATCATCCACCATGGAGTCTAACAACTCGGTTTGAGATTAACCTTTAGCTGTGTTTGAGGTTAATATAGTAACCAGGGTTAAAGATTTTTGGACAAAAAACCTGAAACTAGTCCAAACATGTCAGCATCAGAAAATGCTTAATGTTTCTTAATTGTTTTAGCGTAGCTTAGTACGGACATATTCCTGATGTATGGACATTACCACTCCATAATCTACTTTTCCCTTTGCTTTCTCTTTCTTTATCTTTTTAGCATATGCATCTCATCAATAGAAACGGTTCTGTACATCACAGACATCATAGTCACACCATCTGCACTTTACTATCACACGAAATTTATTACAGTTTATTCTGATTTTTTCTTATAAAACAAGATCTTAAAGGACACTGTCACGGGTCGCTGCTACAGATTATGGTGGTGATGAAGATGATGATGCAGCCGGTGTAAAGGAAGCAGACCCAACGCGGAGTTAGACAGCGGACAGGGGTTTTATTAAATAAACAACATAGAAGCACACGGACATACACTAAGACGAAGACTGGCCAAGAAAGGGAGACAGACGGCCACTATAAATAAGGAACATAATTACACACACATTAGGAACAGGTGACAGGCATGAACACATTAGGAAAAGGCGTGGCTAGAACGAACACATGGATAAATAAACAAAACCCCTGCTGAAGCCCCCTAGTGGTCCATCGGGGGCACTTGCCCCCGTAACAGACACAGAGCGTCTAGAAACTAGCCATTACTGAATGAAATGAAAGGAAAATGTTTATAAAGCGAGTGTGCAGGAAAAATCCAGCCATAAGGATGTTTATTAGTGTATGATGCAGTACAAATTTTGACTGTTAATAATAACAATAATAATAATAATAACAATAATAACAACTGTATAATGGAAGCCAAGTGGGAAAAAAACACAAGGTTTGTTTGTAAAAACATAGACAATGCTTGTAAAAATGTCAAAAAGTGTCACCAGTGAATGAGTAAATACATTGATGAAAATCTAAGACTTTTTATGGTGGTTTATTTTTGAGTTAAGTAAAGCAATGTTTAAGCCAGGCTCACAGAGTAAACTACTGGGGGGAAAAAATCTGAATAAAAAGCAGTTTATTTCTGCCAAAGTTATTTTGGCCAAGATCAAACACAACACTGTTTCTTCAGCTGTACAGAACGAGCGAGACAGGATCAGTTGCCGGAGGGAAGCTCAGGGAGTCGGGACTCTGACCATCAGCATCCTACTGAAAGCTGAAGAGAGCACACATCAGGTAGGCATCATCACCATCACCCCAGAAAAGCCAATCAGTGACGAGAAAAGAGATGGATATTCTGAACAAGCTCAGAGCGAAGCTGACATTAATGTGATCCTCAGAGATGAGAAGATCAGTGGTGCGTCCTCGGGTCTCTCAGTGGTCAGTGGAACTGCCCGAGGACTTGTGCCGATTGCAGCCGGGTTAACTGAATGCATGAGCCCAGAACAGAAGTTTTTTTTTTTTTAATGCGTGTAATTTAAAAAAATTACACACATTTAAAATTACCAGGCTTCCACATGACAATGCAAACGAGCACACAGAAAGAGCTAATTGAGTAATGAGGCATGGGATTTTTTCCATCAGTGGCTTCTGTTATATGATGGAGAACTTTGAGAAATTCCTCCACTTGCTCTCGTTAAATCATGTGTGTAAATGTACTGCTTTACCGTCTCATATTGTTTACATTCTCTAACACTTTTCTGCTCTTCGGCCAATTTAAGCTCACTGTTGTGGTTCTTCGTGCAGTTCTCCGCTCTGACTCCGCCCATTAGGGAAGTTATCTCCAAGAAGATCGCTCGACCAGCCGACGTTTGTGAATCTATAAAACAACAGCTCCTCCTCCTGGTGGAATGGGCCAAACGCATCCCCGAGTTCTGCGAGCTGCCGGTGGACGACAGGGTAGGACATGGTTCTGTCTGTTTCATCTCATGCTTAATCTCATGCTGATTAATAAGCCCACAGAACCTTACATAGTGGCACACATCAGACACCATAAGTACTGATGAATATGATTATTAAAACTATCAAAAAATAGATAGATACACAGATGGATAGATGGATGGATAGACAGATGGGTGGAAGAATGGACGGACAGAGAGATGGGTGGCTTGAATGATTGATTGATTGATTGATTGATTGATTGATTGATTGATTGATTGATTGATTGATTGATTGATTGATTGATTGGCAAACTGATGGGCAGATGGAAAGACAGACAGACAGATAGATGGATGTATCATGGATGGATGGATGGATGGATGGATGGATGAACGGACGGACGGACGGATGGATGGATGGATGGAAAGACAGACACACAGATGATAGGTGGATGGATAGATAGATAGATAGATAGATAGATAGATAGATAGATAGATAGATAGATAGATAGATAGATAGATAGATAGATAGATAGAAGTAACTCCACTTCATCACACCATCCTGTCTGTTCTTTCTCTTTTCTACCCGTATGTAAAGAGACACCTGGTGTGTGTTGTGTTTCCATGCAGGTCAGCTTACTGCGAGCTCACTCTGCTGAGCACCTCATCCTGGGCGTGGCTCGCCGCTCGCTTCCCTACAATGATGTCATCCTGCTAGGTAACATACAGATGAGCATTTTACCGTCAAGGCCTTTCTCTTCATGTGAGAACTGATTCTACTTCTGATTCCTCCTCTCAGGAAACGACTTCATCATCCCCATGAACGGTCCAGAGCTGGAGATGTCCAAAGTGGCTGCACGTGTCCTAGAAGAGCTAGTCAGGCCTCTGAGAGAGCTGGACATAACCGACACAGAGTTCGCCTGCCTCAGAGCCATCGTCTTCTTTGCTCCCGGTCAGTCACGGGTCACCGCCGGCTGCCCGTTACCTCACCTTGTCTCGCCTCGATCCTTTTTACCAAAACTATCCTGCTCGGAACGCTCTGGTTTCATGGTGTCTTACGGAAAACTATTAATAACTTGGAAAGTTCTGGAATATTTGCTGTTGGCTGGAGAGACTGATTATAAAATCAGAGCCAAAACGGCTGAGGAGTGTCAGGTTCACACACTTCACTCCACTTTCAATACACACTCAAAAAAAACCTTGTGGTCAAGTTTCCAGGATTTAAAAAAATCTTAAAATAAATTTAAAATTTGAGGAGTAGAATTACATCTGAGCATTAAATATTAAATGATGAGGTTATGATTTAAAGTTTAGCTAGTGATCAGTTTCAGAGCTATTTTAAGATCTTTTTGTGTGTTTCATCTTCCCAAAATAGTGGGTTTGCGTAAATTTGTGCAGCTTCTTTTATCTGTTGATTATAGTACAGAAAAGCAGACAAAAATAAATTTTAAAAATTTTAAAAATAATAATAAATGAATGAATGAATTAATTAATTGATAAAATAAAATAAAATTAAATACATTTAAATTTCAAAATAAAATAAAAATTATTTCCGAATGCAAATCATTTTATCAGATTATAATACAGACATAATATAAAATTATTCAGGAAACTTAAAATGTTCGTTCTTGATATTTAAAAGCAGATTTTCAATCATGCACCTTCCATGTGAATGCAAATTAATCAGTTAGTTAATTAATTAGATAATGTGATTGTGAGCCCCACCCTCAAACAAGCTCATAATCAGTATTGGGCTATTAAAATAATTCATAAATTATTAAATTTACTTATTTAATAATTACATTCAACTAATTAAACTAATAAAATAAATGAAACTAATAAAATGAATTTAAAAAGCACTTAAAAGGAAAATAAGTCTTGGACATGAACCACCAGAATCACCAGGGTATGATGTACAGTATGTATGATGTTTTTAGTTTTATTCTGATGTTGGAATTATTTTCTTTCATTCAGCTCTTTAACATGTTATAAAGGTATTTAGGAAAGGAATTTGATCTTCTGTTTCAGGCTGCCCGGGGCTGGAGAGCGCTCAGATGGTGCGCAGGCTGCGTTTTCAGGCCCACATGTTGCTGGACGAGGCGACGTGCGAGCAGCGCGGCCGGTTTGGGGAACTGCTGCTGCTGCTGCCTCCACTGCAGAGCACCGCCTGGCACATGGTGGAGCAGCTCCAACTCGCTCGGCTCCTGGGAGAAGCCAGCATGGACAGCCTGCTGCAGGAGATGCTGCTTGGGGAGTCAGCCTCAGGTACCAGATGCTAGAGCACATCTGGAACAGTTTCCATCAGACAGACGTCAATTTAGATATTTGTGACTTCAACCTGGAGCAAAAGATAAGAGTTGTAGGGAGAGGGTCAAGGATAAACTAACTAATTAATTGATTTGTTGACAAATAAATAAATAAATAAATAAATAAATAAATAAATAAATAAATAAATAAATAAATAAATAAATAAATATTGTGTATAATTATTATTGTTATTATTATTATTATTATTATTATTATTATTGTTATTGTTATTGTTATTATTAGTATTATTAGTATTATTACTATTATTGTTATTATTATTGTTGTTATTATTGTTGTTGTTGTTGTTGTTGTTGTATGTTTTCCATATGATTTCATACTCATAATGCAAAATAAAACCTATTGTATAAAAATATTAATCAAAACATTTTTGGAATGATAAATTCAAAATTAAATAAACAAACAAAAAAAATTAATTAATTAAATAAGCAACATTATTTTGTAAGTAAATTAAATTAATACAATTTCATATTGCACAATAATTACACAATAATTACACAAGGAACTTCAGATAGAATTAATACATATTAAATAAATAATAAATGTTACATAAAAAAATGGACAAATAAAAAATTTAAATCAAACAATTTTTTATGTGAAAACTAATTAAAATGGGTTTGTAAAATGGTAATTAAAATATAATTTAATTCTCAATTTAAAGAAATACTATTATAAATTTTATTTTAAAAAGTTATATTAAATAGTGGTATAAAAAAGAACTTAAGATTAAATGGATGTAAAAAAAAAATTTTTTTTTTTTTTGCTAAATTTTTGGAATGTGTAAATGTTCCATTTTGGTTGTATGGCCAGTTCACAAAAATCCAACCTGAGCCTTAAATCCTGCAGAACCGCGGTTCCTCTGTTGAGATCCTGTTGAAATGCAGTTGCCGAAAACGGATAAACGTGAATTTGTGTTTCTCCTCATTGATCTTCCACAGGCGCAAACCCAGAAGTGCTCGGGTTCAGTTCTCCTGTAGACCCGGTTCTGCCACGGAACCTGCACCCAGAACATGTGGCACTGCAAAACTTCACCTCCGTCATCCTCCCTGTACCGTCTTGTGAGTACCGCTGCTGAAAGAAAAATCAAATTCAGACTGAAATTAACCCTCTCTTGAAAAAGAACAGAGTTCCTCCGGGGGTAAAGTGATATTTGGGGAGTTCTTAGCTATCTGAAGGAATGTTCTCTAAAGATGATAGCAATGGTGGATCTCTTTATAGTTTAGGGTAAGTAGAACCCTGCAGAGAAGTGTTTGTTTTTTTGGTTGGTTGGTTGGTTGTTTTTATTTTTTGCCCACCATTATCCACTGAATCATTAAATAACCTTACAGAACCCTTCATTATTTTCTTCTTAACATCAAGAACCTGTCAGTAGTTTTATGTTTTTAAATAAATAAATAAAGAGCCTTCAAGGGTCCTATAAAGGCTTACTGGATAATTATGGGTTCTATTTGGAACTGTTTCTAAAGTTTCTATAGAGAACCTTGACAATTCCCAACAAATGAAAAACACTTGGGGGGGGGGGGGGGGGGGGCACGGTGGCTTAGTGGTTAGCACGTTTGCCTCACACCTCCAGGGTTGGGGGTTCGTTTCCCGCCATGTGTGTGTGGAGTTTGCATGTTCTCCCCGTGCCTCGGGGGTTTCCTCCGGGTACTCCGGTTTCCTCCCCCAATCCAAAGACATGTGTGGTAGGTTGATTGGCATCTCTAAATTGTCCATAGTGTGTGTGTGTGTGTGTGTGTGTGTGTGTGTGTGTGTGTGTGTGTGTGTGTGTGTGTGTGTGTGTGCCCTGCGATGGGTTGGCAGTCTGTCCAGGGTGTATCCTGCCTTGATGCCCAATGATGCCTGAGAGAGGCACAGGCTCCCCGTGACCCGAGAGTAGATCGGATAAGCGGTAGACAATGAATGAATGAAAAACACTTAAGGGTTCTACATTTGGGTGTGGTTGTATCATAAACATTTCCCATGTAGAACCCTTTTAAAAAGTGAAGAACCTCAAACTTCACAAAATTGGTACAATCTTTTAAGAAAACAAATAGGGTTCTCGAAAGGTTCTCTAAGGGTTCGTTGAGTAATTAAAAGGGTTCTTAGACACCTAGATAGACTCAACTTGGAATATGTTTTGATTGTAGGGTTCTAAATAGAATCTTTAACATAACCCCAGGAGGGATAACTGAGGTGAAGGTTTTTTTTAGAACCTGTAATTTTTTTAAGGCTTCTTTGTAATACCTAGAACCTGTTTATTATTAATAGACTATTACTGTTTTAGCCGTCTTGTTATTTGATACACTTTTATGAAAAATGAGTTGTTAAGCGTTCTTTAAGTTCTTTAAGTCCTATTTGGATAATTATTCAATTCAATTTTCAATTCAATTCAATTCAATTTATTTGTATAGCGTGGACACATTAATGGACATTGTCTCAAAGCAGCTTCACAAAAATAGAGAAACAGAAAGTAGAGGGGAAAAAAGAATCATTAAATTATTAAACTATTTATACCTATTTATCCCTAATGAGCAAGCCTGCAGCGACGGTGGCAAGGAAAAACTTCCTGTGATGATATGAGGAAGAAACCTTGAGCAGAACACACACACACACACACACACACACACACACACACACACACACACACACACACACACACACAGAGCCCAGTATGTTACTGATTCTCTCCTATACTTAATACTTGTTCCACTATTTCTGTTTCTGATTATTTTGTTTGTTTGTTTGTTTGGAGACAACATGGCTGACATCTCAAGCTCACTCCTGTCTCTCTCCTTCCTCTTTGGCAGCTTTAGCTGGAGTACCTCTACTTGCCGTCCAGCCTGGTACTCAACTCTACACACACACACCTTCTGCAGAAATGCCACTGGATATAGACAGCTGTCTCACCAAGCCTGCAGTCCACACATGTCTCTGAGCACACACACACACACACACACACACACACACACACACACACACACACTACACACCCGTCTTGCTAATGCACATGTTTACTATAACACATTTTAGTGCTCTATGTTCCCCTTTTATACCAAGACCATGAAAAACACTCATTTCTAATTAGCTGCTGTTCAACGAGCACGACGTAGCCGAAAACATTCGCACTTGCTAACAGCAACATCATCATTATTCGATGACTTATTAGCCTGAAACAAATACACGCCGAAAAGTACGAATGAATCATTTGCATGAAGGAGACATGAACTGATTTTGTCACAAAGAAAACGATCACCAATTAAACAAACGATCACAAGCAGGGGGTGGCGGTGAGCAGAATCAACACTCAGCAGTCAACAACGCATTCAAATCTCTCGCAGCTCGTCTGAAGACGTTGAGACAATCATATTTTATCACTATTATTAAAATTCTGATTTCGTGAGCTTTAGCGGAATCCGATTAGCTTAATTCAAGATTTTTATTTGGACAAAAAGCTTCAGGATGCGCACTGTTATAGGAAATTAATCAACGTTAATTAACAGTGTTGTATTTCCTATAATAGCACATCATGTAGTGTGTTCTTCCTCTTATTCTACAGCAATTACACAAAACACAAGGTTTATGTAAATGTAGCGGGTTTATTTCCTTACAAAGCAGACTCCTTGCTCACGTGCTCAGTTTATAATCGGATCGGTTGCTTTATCGTCCTTAAATCTAATCCAAATCCAATCATTCTGTGCATGGTGAGTTCTCTCTACTTCTGATTTCATACACTTTACCTGTATATCATCTGGTTTTTTTTTTATAAAATCAGGACATTTTATTAGGCATTATACTGTATATACATACATGTATACTGTATACTGTATATACACACCTACACACACCTACACACACATACACCTACAGACCTACAGACGTACACACATACACATACACACATATACAGACATACACACTGTAATTATGACATTTTAGTTGTTGAATAAAGTAAAGTAAAGTAAACGTCTGTTTACAGAGTGTTTAAAAATTCCATTCTTAAATGCACCATGTATTAAAATTATAGGATAAAAATGTTTTCTGTCTGTCTGTCTGTCTGTCTGTCTGTCTGTCTGTCGGTATCTGCTTCTCTCTATCAGCCTATGTCTCTCTGCCTATCTATTTGTATCTGTCTGCCTCTTTATCTCTCTCTCTCTCTCTCTATCTGTATCTGTCTGCCTCTCTCTCTCTGTCTGTCTGCCTCTTTATTTGTCTGCTTGTCTATCTGTCTGCCTCTCTATCTGTATCTGTCTGCCTCTCTCTCTATCTGCCTCTTTATGTGTATCTGTCTGTCTCTCTCTCTCTGTCTCTCTGTCTGCCTCTTTATCTGTATCTGTCTGTCTGTCTGTCTATGTCTCTCTCTCTCTCTCTGCCTCTTTATCTGTATCTGTCTGCCTCTCTATCTATATCTGTCTGCCTTTCTCTCTTTGTATTTCTATCTGTATCTGTCTGCCTATCTGTCTGCCTGTCTCTCTGTTTGCCTCTCTATCTGTAACTGCCTCTCTGTCTGTCTGTTTCTCTGTCTCTCATCTGTATCTGCCTGTCTCACCAGCCAACTCCCTCTCTCTCTCTCTCACTCTCTTTCTTTTTCTCTTTCATTCTCTTTCTGTCTATTTTTATCTGTCTCTCTGCCTGTCTGTCCATCCCTCTCTCTCACACACACACACACACACACACACACTTTTTGTCTCCCTTCCTCTTTCCGTCTGTCTCTCTCTGCAGCATCAGATCTGACTCCACACATCTTTCCTTAGCGACGAGTGAAATGACTGTGTGAATGTAATAAAGCGAACAAGCTGGTGAATATTTCACCCGGTGATAAAAAACACAGCAGTAAATTGTTGCTTGGGGATGTGGCAAAGTGACGGGTTCATGGTCCACACCGAGACGGCATCTTTTCCTGAAATATCTTATCTTTATTAGCCATCTAAATGTTTTATAGAAAATGTTATCAGGAATATGATAGCATGTGTTTCTCGAATTTCTCAAGCAATGGTTCTGCTGCTGTGTGGAGAGAAAGCAGTTCATCAAACTTTCTTTAGCTTCTATCAAGGAGCATTTTAAAAAGAGTGTTAGCATCTGAAAATAGCACAGGTATTGGATTTTAAAAAAAATAGAGATTTAAAAAAGCACATTAAACAACCTGTATAAACCCTTTAATGATAGAAAAACACAGATTGTCGTTCATGTTGTCAATCATTTTTGAAGCCGTGAGCTTTGAAGCTAATATAGCTAATAGACGCTAGCGTAGCTAATAGACGCTAATATAGCTAATAGACGCCAATGTAGCTAATAGAAGCTAACAGCCTCCAGCTTAGCAGCGTGTGAAGCAACTTGACGTGTCAATCATAAAGTTCATAAATGAGCTGAAAATGAAAACTTGTTTCTATACGTTTGATGTTTTTATCGAAATAAACAATTAGGCTAAATTTTGTTCCGTTAAAATATTTTTTATCCTGGACGCGTTGCTAAGTCAGTTACAGCAGATGAGCAGCAGATGGCGCCAAAGACACACCAAAACACATTCTGGCTGTCCTCTGAAGGAGTTTCGAGTTTCATTTCTACACATTAAGTCGTGTTAATATTAAATCTGACTCGTGTTGATTTATATTCGTACATTTATTTGTTTATTTATTTATTTATTTACATTTCATCTTATTTCTGTGTGCAAATTTATAATTCTCAAATATGCTTTTGTTCTACCAGCCCACAGTTTCTTTAGAGCATGCACATGGTCTGTCTATCTGTCTGTCTGTCTGTCTGTCTGTCTGTCTGTTTGTCTGTCTGTCTGTCTGTCTGTCTGTTTTCCTCTCTTTCTTTCTCTGTCTCTTACTCACTCTGTCAGTTAAAGTTCGAGTTAAAGATAAAGTTGAAGTGTTTGGCTTTGGGTTAAAGTTGAACGGAGTTAAACCCGGTGCTGTAGGGGTCAGTGGAATGTGTGAAGCTCTCAGCAGGACGATTGTGACTCATCCCGAGGTTTTGGGGAGTGAAAGACTCACATCTTAATTACCTCTCATATTTCTTTTAAAGCTAGAAAAGAAATAATAAAGATATATAAAGAATCAGAAATATTCACCTGGGTGTAAGAGTTACCTCTGATTTTATCCACACTGAGGAGCCTTCATCTATTTTATCATAGTCCCTGTGTCTTATAAACAGTTCATAATGCATTATAGACATCCATATAACTGTAATGTGTTACAATGTGAATGATAACTAAAGATATAACTCAGGATTTACAGAGAACTGTTTCTGTCTCTCCTCCTTTCTTTGTCTGTCTGTTTGTCTGTCTGTCTCTTTCAATCAAAATCTCTCTTTCTCTCTCTCTCTCCCTTTCTCAATCTCTCTCTCTCTCTCCCTCTCTCTCTCACTCTCTCTCAATCTCTGTGTCATTCTCTATCTCTCTGCTATAATCTGTGTATCTGTCTCTCTCTCTCTCTTTCTCTCTCTCTCTCTCTCTCTCTCTCTCTATCTGTCTCTCTTTTATAATCTGTGTATCTGTCTGCCTGTCCGTCTCTCTCTCTCTCTCTCTCTCTCTCTCTCTCTCTCCTCTCTCTCTCTCTCTCTCTCTCAATCTCTCTCAATGTCTGTCTTTCTCCGTCTCTCTTTATAATCTCTCTCTCTCTCTCTTTCTCTCCCTCAATCTCTGTGTCATTCTCTATCTCTCTGTTATAATCTGTGTATCTGTCTCTCTTTCTCTTTTATAATCTGTGCATCTGTCTGTCTGTCCGTCTCTCTCTCTCTCTCTCTCTCTCTCTCTCTCTCTCTCTCTCTCTCTCTCTCTCTCTCTCTCTCAATCTGTGTCATTCTCTATCTCTCTGTTATAATCTGTGTATCTGTCTCTCTCTGTCTCTCTCTCTCTGTCTATCTGTGTCTCTCTGTCTCTCCCTCTCTCTTTTATAATCTGTGTATCTGTCAGTCTCTCTCTCTCTCTCTCTCTGTCTGTCTGTCTGTCTGTCTGTCTCTCTCAATCTCTGTATCTTTCTCTGTCTCTATTTTATAATCCATCTATCCGTCTCTCTCTCTCTCTCCCATTTTTTCCGTAGTGTGTAATTCATAATGCATTATAAACATTGTTTTACACTGTAATACATTTTCTTTCTAATTAATCATATATTAACAACATGTATAATGCTTCATAAAGGGGCACTGGTGTCTCGCCTACCATGCGGAAGGCCCAGATTCAATTCCCAGCCACTGGATGCAGTGCCAGTCCCAAGCCCGGGAAAAAATGGGAGGGTTGCGTCAGGAAGGGCATTCCGGCATAAAACCTGTGCCAAGTTGTTGTGCATTTATAAATGCTTTATGGATGTATTACACACTATGAGAAATTACTAATGCCTTCGGAGTTTGTTGATAATACAGATGGGCTTGTTGAAAACATTAGCAATGTTTAAAAATCTGATAATAGATTTATGAATCACGAGAGGAATCATTTCTCATCACATGAAGAAAAATAGCACCATAGATACACTTTCTCAAATTGAGGTCAAATCACTGCGTGTGTTTGTGTGTGTTTGTGTGTGTTGGAAATTTCAACTTTCTCCTCCAACCAATGTATCCAAAAAAATGAATTATTTGGGGTTTTTTTTTTTGCATTTTGTCCTGCAGAAATAATTTATTTAGTGTATTTCTCTGAATCGTCCCTTGTTCAGTTCCAGGAAAGAGTCATCCATTTCTCCAATACTGAACAGAGCTTCCTGAAAGGCTCAAAGGCCATTTTTTTAACGTTCAGACCCGAGCACAGATCAGAAGCTCCACATCTGCCTACCTGCCCCTGGATCGTTCTACTCTCCCTCCTCTGCTCCAGGTGCTTGGGGCTTTTCCATGATCCTGCCCTCCAGGAGTTGTGGAGTAAAGGGGAGGGGGGGGGGGGTGTTGGGGGAGGAAACCGCACGGCCACAGGTAGCACAGACCAAGTCTTTCAGTCTCGCCTTCGCCCTCACTGACCCACAGCCTCAGCACCGGGACGTGTAAAGCATTCCTTCTGTTCTCAAACGTCGAAACGTTGAGCCATACGTTTGGGTTTCAAGTAACATAATCAGCACTGACTGAGATTTGGCTCCGAACAGAGCGGCGAGGGCCGGCGAGGGGAGGCGACGTGCCACATGCACTTTGCCTTTACATTTTGCGGTTATTCCTGAACATGACAAGTTGTGTTTTTTGTTGTGGAAAAAAAGGCTGGTAAAAGAACAACTGTGTTCCAGCTGCTAGATCCTGTTTCACGGATGTTCCATAACATGACATTAAACCTTAAATGGATAAAAAGCATGTGACATTCTCCTCCTACTATATTACATCATAACATTCTTGCATCATAACACCGTCCCATCAACGTTGGTGCATTTAAAGGAATCACAGAAGTGAAATTTCGACTTGTTTTGCCATTTTTTTGAACGTTAAAATCAACAAGGTGAAATTATGTTGAGATCATTTGCATGTTGCACAAATCTGAACACAGACTTACAGGTAGAGCTAGACTTCAAGTTAGAGTTAGTGTAGGGTTAAAGTTCAAATTAGAATTAGAATTCGGGTTAGCATGAGAGTTTGAGCTAACGTTCAAAGTAAGTTAGAGTTTGAATTAAAGTTAGATTTCAAATTGCAGTTTGTTTTAGAGTTAAAGTAAGAGTCAAAATTCAATTGGAGTTCAAGTTCAAGAATTAGAATTAGAGTTTGAGTTAACATTAAAGTTTGAGCTGAAGTTAGAGATAAGGTTTAAGTTCAAATTAAAGTTTGTGTTAAAGTTGGAGTTAGGGTTAAAGTTAAAATTCAATTACAGCTAATGTTAGAGTTAAAGTACAGTTCAAATTACAGTTAGGGGTAGAGTTAAGGTAAGAGCTAAAATTTGAGTTAAAGTTAGAGTTAGAGTTATAGTTCAATTACAGCTAATGTTAAAGTTAATGCTAAAGTTAAGTACAGCTAATGTTAGAGTTTAAGTTTGAGTTAACAGTAGAATTCAAGTTTAAATTTCAGTTAGTGTTTGAGTTAGAGTTAAAATTAAAGTTAAATTACAGTTAATGTTAGAGTTGAAGTTTGAGTTAAAGGTAGAGTTAACATTAGAATTCAAGTTTAAATTTTAGTTAGTGTTTGAGTCAAAGTTAGGGTTAAAGTTAAAATTCAATTACAGCTAATGTTAGAGTTAAAGGTAAAGTACAGTTCAAATTACAGTTAGTGTTAGAGTTAAGGTAAGAGTTAAAATTTGAGTTAAAGTTAGAATTAAAGTTCAATTACAGCTACTGTTAGAGTTGAGGTTTGAGTTAAATGTAGAGTTAACATTAGAATTCAAGTTTAAATTTCAGTTAGTGTTAGAGTTAAAGTTCAATTATAGCTAATGTTAAAGTTAGAGTTAAAGGTAAAGTTATAGTTAGTGTTAGTGTTAGTGTTAAAGTAAGAGTTGAAATTTGAGTTAAAGTTAAAATTAAAGTTTAATTACAATTAATGTTAAAGGTAAAAGTTGAAGTTAACTTCTTCAAATGTAGAATTTGAGTTAAAGTACAAATTACAGTTAGTGTTAATGTAGGAGTTAAAATTGAAGTTAAAGTTAAAATTAGAGCTCAAGTTAGTATTAGAGTTGGAGTTAAAGTTAAAGTTAGTGATAGAGTTTAAGTTCAAATTAAAGTTAGACTTTAGAGTTAGAGTTTTGACTCTAAGTTAAAGTTAGAATTAGTGTTAGTGTTAGAGTTGAAATTAAAGTTAGTGCTAGAGTTAAAGTTGACATTTAGTCTAAGTTTCAATTATAGTTAGTATCGGAGTTTAAATGAAAGTTAAACATTATAATTAGTGTTCGAGTTTAGAATTTAAAGTTAGAGTTACACATGGAAACACCAATCGGATTTGACTTCCAGTTTAAACGTATTTGGTCAAAATCTGAGCAGGATCCAGTCCAGAGACCCATTTAGCTCCTGACCGAGAAGCTTCAGCTAGCTCACGATCAACGATTCCACCAGCGATTCTCATGGAAACGTGCATCATCGCGTTGAGCTCAACGCTTCTGTAAGTTATCGTCAGTTTCTCCTCCCTATTCTCTTTACTTCATTATCAGGAATCTGAGCGCAGCCTGTTACTCAGAAACACTTGAAGTTTCTGTGCTTAAAGAAGATCGAGACTCTTACACTCTCAGGCTGTTAGTCACTCGTCCGTGTTTATCATTTATCAGGAAATCCATTTCCTCTCCCTCAAGTCTGATAAAACGCAGGACACGGATAAGAAACCGATGGCATAGATGAGCATTCCAACTGAGAAAGTGATTCCCAGAGAAATCATTTTGCAATTCCAAACGCACTCCTGGTTTTTCCCAACTCTCTCTGGTGGCTGTACGGAATCTCCAGTATAACGAGGTAGGACAAACGAACTCAGTCTCATCAGCTGTTAAAATCATGACATTTTGCAATAAAGCTGGAAAGTTCTCAAATCCCTGCATTTTCTCATTACAGTGAGAGAAGCTCATGCTAAGAAGCTTACATAGAAGCTTAGTGAGTAGCTCATATATCGTTATAATGTTTCTTGAACGTTCTACAACCTTAAATGTAACTGTAAATGGATAAAAAGTAAATATTAATATATAAGAAATTGCTTAATTAATTTAAAAGATGTTTTTAAGATGTTTCGTGCACCCAGAGTGTCCGTCGGCCATGTTGAAATTTTTTTTGTCTTATCCAGTGTCGTCACCTGCTAACTCCGCCCCTTTTTATTTACATAACTAAAGCTGCAAGCATCAAGTGTCCAACATTTCGCCCTTTTTTTTTTTTTTTTGGTTTAATAAGTGCATCATCCTGCTACTTGAAGTGCACTTCTTCTATTTTTACAGTATTCACACTATACAGTGGTGTTCAACAGTGTATAAGTGTGCAATTTGGGACGCAGCCTGAGTGTAGTAACAGTGCTCGTGCTTGCTGAAATTTTGTGATCAATTGCTGTTGTTTGGAAATGAGCTCTGTTGACTGTTTCATTAATCATTTTTAATTAAAAATCCTTTGCCAGCTGTGAAGGTTATCAGCCTGATCTGGTGTCCTGGCTCCATTTACAATCGATAAAAAAAAATAAAAAACACAACAGTCTCAAGGCGTCCTCTTCGTCCTCAATCCCAAGATGATGATCGGAATCTGCTTGGATTTTTGGGTCACGACGTACAATAGCTACATTCCAAACAAAGGAGGGTTACGCAAGGATGCAGGAACAGCTGTATTTAGTGTCCTCTAACATCATCTAACTTATTTACTCTTTAGCAAATGCACAATCCTACATTTATTCTAGTTATAAATGCTGTATGTGCAGCAGACCCTCACTACAGCATCCATCTCAAATCCTGCATATCAGATCATATGGGACAGAATTCCCATGCTTTATACTTTAGAATTCAAAAGGAATATTTATATTTAGTTGTTTTTTTTTTAATCTAAGGCAGAATAGGAGTGACCCAAAGGAGTGAATTCTTCACTCTGATTGGATGAGGCATCTGTCACTCAGGATATACAGGATGTCCAGCAGGCTGCAGCAGTAGAAAGTAGATTGGTGTGTGTATGAACGCAGCTCTGCTCTTATAGCATCTTACATCCTTTAATCCGGAATAATTTGGTCTTCCAAACATTCCTGCGTTCTTCAGGTGCGTTTTTAGAGATCGCAAACTAATCTTTACGCCATGATACGCTATCAGTATATCCAAAATCACGCCATATGAACGCCCTTCCTCAGAGTAGCGCTGAATGAATTCCATTTTCTTATAAAGATAAATATATATGTTTGTTATTTTCTTTAAAAGATTTAAAGTTCATTCATTGTCTACCGCTTGTCCAATCTATTCTCAGGTCACAGGGAGACTCAGGTGTCATTGGGCATCAAGGCAGGATACAACCAACCCATCACAGGGCACACACACACCAGACAATTTAGAAATGCCAATCAACCTACAATGCATGTCTTTGGACCAGGGGAGGAAACCCCTGAAGCGTGGGGAGAACATGCAAACTCCACACACACGGCAGAGGCGGGACTCAAACCCCCAACCCTGGAGGTGTGAGGCAAACGTGCTAACCACCATGCCACCGTGTCCCCCCAGATTTAAAGATGCACTATAAAAATTTTGAGTGAGAGATGTCTCGTCACATCAGCAGTAAGAATTCCATTTGCAAACTATACCTACCTTTTCTGCTTTGTCTGAATTCCCCTTCTGGTTTTGGGTTTGTTATTTTGTTTCTCACTTCTCAGTCACCGTAGATTTTACGTCAGCAACAGAAATGGTGGCAGCGTAGGAGACGACTTCATTATTTATCTTGCAAATGAGGTGGAAACAGTGGCAGCGGGACATTCTACAACTTCCTCATCCATTAGATTCTGAATTATGCCGTGTTAATTTCTGAAGACATTAATGCAGGATACATGTGGCAGCCATCTTGGATGGATTTATTTATTTATTTTAATTTAGAATATTGAAAGAATAAAAGTACAAGATTCAGGTGTAAAAAAAATGTAATTATACATTTAACTATCCACGGATAAATAGAAGATATACAGTACAGGCAAACTTAACGAAAATATGTAAATAAATCATTTTGGATGGATATATTTTAAGTGACACGCTTCAAACAGCACAGAAAGTGTTTCCGTGCAGCGTCATTTGCATTTCTGAAAACAAGATGTATTTTGAGGGGGTTTTTATGATCCTTTTGGCGTTCCATTCTATTCTATGCACTGCAACACAAGTGACGTCATCACATAGGCTAATTGCTCAGGCCTCACTGCAAAATCTTGATCAAATTTGTTTAATTTGATCACATGATTTTGGAAATCCTATGAAAATGACACGACTGCATCAGAATGAATTTTGGCTATAAATATAAAAACGGAGCAGAAAATGACTTTTTATAAGTATTGGAAGACCAAAACTCTTAAGATTAAGATTTTTTTTAACATCTAGTTCTTCTAGTACCACGAAGAACAGATTAGGATTAGATATGACGTTATTTTGAGATTATCCAAATAAAATCTGAAGATCCTTTAACGATAGATGAATTCAAGAATTAAAGAACTTAAAAAACTACACTCTGAACTACACCATTCAACACTCTTTCCTTTTCCCAGCCATTTCAACTGCTTAGATGTTAAAATGTGCCTTTATGAACACACACACACACACACACACACATCTTTCAGAAGCTGAGAATGGGTGGGGTTGAGGGAACACAGGGGAACAGGGTCTTGGCAGCAGGGTGATGGTCAGTGAGACGGAGGCCTCCTGCACACCTGATTACATACCCAGACCCACAGAGGCAAAGCCGCAGAAGCGAAAGCACGGCTCGGTGCTGGAGAGAACTTTTCCACTTGGGTGTGATGTAGGAATTAAATGGAGGAATTGCTAGAAGTTTGAAGTGATGTACGCAGGATTAGTGACATGACCAAATAAAATCATATCACGGTACTCCAAGACATTTCCTACGATACCCAATATGTATTGCGATGAATAAGGGTTTGCTAACAATGCAGTGTGTAATTTAAAAAAAAAATTAAAATGTCTATAATGTCTAGCTGATATATCACAAATAAACACAATCATATATTACAATACTAAAACTGTTTTCTTTTTAATTTTATATCCGACACTTGATGCCTAGGTTCTATGGAATACCATAAAGCAAATTATAGTAAATTTCTTTTTTTTTTTTACTGTAATTTTATTTCAGCAAATTGTATTATAGTAAATTCTCTTTTTAGTAATAGAAGTCACACATTTATTATAGAAAATTGTATTATATTACATTTTATTTTTAATATATTTTAATATTTTTATATCATTTTTATTTTATATGTTTTAGAATTTAAAATCATTTCCAATAATGAAATTACAATAAAAATATCATTTGCTATAATAGTACTAACATAATAATAGAATTTAATGCAATATAAATTGCATTAAATTTCTCCCTAATTTTTTGCAATTTTTCTATTTTATCATAAAATAAAGAAAATCTGTCAGTGTTCTAGATCTTAGATCCAAAATGAAACAACTTGAGCACAAAAAAACGATTTGATTAAAGGATCAACTTTTAAAGGTTTAATGAAAAACAGTTTTAACATTTAAACGCAGTCTTAATTTCTTATTGCTGACATTTCCATGCTTCTCAAATAAATCAAACATTAACGGGATTTTTTAAAAAACTCCTGTTATTTACACATGGAGCTAAAGGTCAAGCAAAGGGCAGTGAACTTTAGAAAGCCCTTTACGCAGGTACGCTGCCGTCTACCTCACTACATATTTACGCAGTCACACCTGACATCCCCATGGTGTTTCTATAAGATAGAATTAAAGCAGATAAAGAGTAAATATGAAGTTATTCTGCCTGATGTTTCACCTCAGCCGAGGCTAAAAACAGAGTCCGAGCCGCTTGCTGCTTCTTTCAGACATAAACACAGCCGTCACTTGCGGTGAAAAGACCTGCAGCTCAGACACAAGGAGCTCTTTAAGTTTTGTAAAGTTAATAAGTTATGTCGAGTTTGAGCAGTAAGAAATCCAAGTTTTAAAAGCAAAAAGGTAAAAGTCAGGCAAATCATCAGCAGCACTTTCCAGCAAATGATTTGTGTAACTCTGTAAACTACCATAACAGAATTTCTGATCGTTCCACCTGTGTAACCTTTAAACAGGTTCAAATATTTGTCCATATTTGATGGAGCTCCCAAGCAAATGGAAACTTTTTTTTAAGTGTTAAAGTCTCCCCTACAGCCTTAAAGCCTAAAATGTATACAGGTACCAATCATGCTAGTGGATCATTAAGTTCACCAAAAATATAAAGTTTTCCGAAAAGGTAACATGTCAAAATGACAATGTAAAAATGTAAAGAAACACAAGGTAAAGAAAATAAAACAACTTATTAATCAAAACTTCTGCATTAGAAAATATTTACCTTAAGAAACTTATCAAAAAAAAAAACTAAGCAACTTAGAAAAAAAATATCAAAAGGAATCCAAAGCAGGAAAAAACTTCTATCACATAATTTATTGAAAAAAGAAACAACTTATGCTAAATTGCCTATAAAGAAAAATCTTTCTTTTATGTGACTCCTAAAACGACATATCATAAAAACGACATATCATGGGTGACTCATGAAAGAAAAGCTACTTAACCCGAGTGAATAGAAAAGAAAAACTACTTATCACGAGTGATTTATAAAAGTAAAACTACTTATCCTGAGTCACTTATAAAACTACTTATCCCGAGTGACTCATAAAAGAAAAACTACCTATCCCAAGTGACTTAGAAAACTACTTATCTCGAGTGACCTATAAAAGTAAAACTACTTATCCTGAGTGACTCATAAAAGAAAAACTACCTATCCCGAGTCACTTATAAAACTTCTTATCCCAAGTGACTCATAAAAGTAAAACTATTTAGCCTGAGTGACTCATAAAAGAAAAACTACTTATCCCAAGTGACTCATAAAAGAAAAACTACCTATCCCAAATCACTTATAAAACTACTTATCCCGAGTGACTCATAAAAGTAAAACTATTTATCCTGAGTGACTTATAAAAGTAAAACTACTTATCCTGAGTGACTTAGAAAACTACTTATCCTGAGTGACTCATAAAAGAAAAACTACTTATCCCAAGTGACTCATAAAAGAAAAACTACCTATCCCAAATCACTTATAAAACTACTTATCCCGAGTGACTCATAAAAGAAAAACTACCTATACCAAGTGACTTAGAAAACTACTTATCTCGAGTGACTTATAAAAGTAAAACTACTTAGCCCGAGTGACTCATAAAAGAAAAACTACCTATCCCGAGTCACTTATAAAACTACTTATCCCGAGTGACTTATAAAAGTAAAACTACTTATCTTGAGTGATCCCGAGTCACTTATCCCGATTGACTTATAAAAGTAAAACTACTTATCCCGGGTGACTCATAAAAGAAAAACTACCTATCCCGAGTCACTTATAAAACTTCTTATCCCAAGTGACTTAGAAAACGACTTACCTCGAGTGACTTATAAAAGTAAAACTACTTATCCTGAGTGACTTATAAAACTTCTTATCCTGAGTGACTCATAAAAGAAAAACTACTTATCCCAAGTGACTCACAAAAGAAAAACTACCTATCCCAAATCACTTATAAAACTACTTATCCCGAGTGACTCATAAAAGAAAAACTACTTATCCCAAGTGACTCACAAAAGAAAAACAACCTATCCCAAATCACTTATAAAACTACTTATCCCGAGTGACTCATAAAAGAAAAACTACCTATCCCAAGTGACTTAGAAAACTACTTATCTCGAGTGACTTATAAAAGTAAAACTACTTATCCTGAGTGACTCATAAAAGAAAAACTACCCATCCCGAGTCACTTATAAAAATGTTTATCCTGAGTGACTTGTAAAAGTAAAACTACTTATCCTGAGTGACTCGTAAAAGAAAAACTACCTATCCTGAGTGACTTATAAAACATCTTATCCCGTATGACTAATAAAAATAAAGCTACTTATCCCAAGTGACTCTTAAAATAAAAACTACTTATTCTGAGTGACATTTACATTTCTGGCATTTGGTAGATATTTTTATCCAGAGTAACGTACAAAAGTGCTTTGACGTTTCTATGAATTAATACATTACAACTGGCTCACTAGGTCACAGACTTGGGATACCATCAGCCTAAAAACTGTGTTTGGAAGAAATATAGCACTTTTTTAAAAATACAGAAACAAACAGGGCAAATAAGAGCTAGTTTAAGTGTTTAGGTAGGTCATTTGAAGACAGATGCTTCAGGACATCTAGGGGAAGTTCGTCTTGATGAGTCTTGATGTATCTTGACCTACCTCTTACCCTGAGAGATGGTGGGGCCAGTCGAGCAGTGCTAGTAAATCTGAGGGAGCATGGTGTAGTTTGAGGAGTTTTGAGGTAAGAGGGAGCTGGTCCATTCTTGGCTTTGTAGGCAAGCATCAATGTTTTGAATCATGGGTGCAGCTAGACTTAGGCAACATGGGAGTGTCACATTAGCAACATAGGACCCCAAGGTTGCGAGAGTTGTCCAGGTATGACACAAGATCCTGACCTGGGCATGAGTCACGTGGGCTGACCAGCAGTTCAGTTTTGCTGGGATTGAGTTTCAGCTGATGAGTCATCATCCATGATGATATGTCCACCAGACATGCTGAGATCCGAGCAGAAGCCATGGTATCCGAGAGAGGGAAGGTGAAGGTAAGTTGAGTGTCATCAGCGAAGGAGTGGTAAGAGAATCCATGTAAGGATATAACTTTGCCAAGAGAGGGAGTATAGAGGGAGAAAAGAAGAGGACCAAGTACTGAGCCTTGTAGGACAGCAGTAGAGAGTAAAAATCCTAGGCTGGAGCAGCTGTCGATCCCCTACATATTACCTGAAATGAGTGACCATCCAGGTAGGAAGCAAACAATTTCCATTCTGTTTCATGAATTCCAAGACTCCTGAGGGTGGACAAGAGAATTTTGTGTTTGACTGTGTCAAATGCCACCGAAAAGTTGAGGAGGATGAGGACACATGACAGCTTGGCTGACCTAGCAGCAAGAATTTTAGTAAGAAAAGAAGAGAAGTGATAACATTCTGTAGTTGCTGATGTCTGAGGGATCCAGATCAGGTTTCTTCAGGATGGGAATAACCCTTGCTCTCTTGAAGGTAGTTGGTACATGACCAGATGCTTATGGATCTATTGATGCGAGATGGTCTTGAGCATAGTGGAAGGGATTGGATCCAGTGGGCGGGTGGTAGGATTGCAAGACAATAGCTTTTCATTTATGACTGACTCATAAATGAAAGCTACTTATCCCGAGTGGCTTATAAAAGATAAACTACTTATCCCGAGTGACTAGTGAAACAAACTACATATCCCCAGTGAATCATTAAAAAAAACCTGCTTATCCTGAGTGACTCGTGAAAAACATTACTTATCCCGAGTAACTTATAAAAGAAAAGCTACTTATCCCAAGTGACTTATTAAAGATATACTACTTATTCCGAGTGAATCATTAAAAAAAACTACTTATCCCAAGTAACTCAAAAGAAAAGCTACTTATCCTGAGTGGCTTTTAAAAGATAAACTACTTATCCCGAGTGACTAGTGAAAAAAAAACCTACTTATCCAGAGTGACTTGTGAAAAACAACGACTTATCCAGAGTGACTCGTGAAAAAAAACCTACTTATTCCGAGTGACTCATAAAAGAAAAGCTACTTATCCCAAGTGGCTTGTGAAAAAAAACCTACTTATCACAAATGACTCATAAAAGAAAAGTTACTTATCCAACTTTTCAAACACAAAACAACCCAAGGATAAAAAAAAAACTTTGAAACTCATAAAATGACTCTAGAAAGGGCAAATTTCTTTATTAAAAAAAAAACATTTTTTTGCAAAGAAAACTTATCGCAAAAAAGAAAAATCTTATTAAACATTGCAACCTGTCCAAAAAGCAAATTATTCCAAGCAAAATGTTTCCCAAGCAACTTATTCAATATTAATTATAATATAATATAATACAATAATATAATAATTAATATTATTATAACTTTTTATCAGAAAAAGCTTTATAGCTTCAACTACCTACAACCATAACGTTGATCAGAACCGATCCAAGCAGTTCCGTTCTTGGTAGCATGTGAAGATCAGATCCAGGACTGGACCATGAAGTTCAACTGAAATCCTTCCTGAGTTCAGCTTCTTTCCAGACGACGGATAACCTGCATGAGACTGTCGAAGGGAAAATAAGGAAACCGAGGGATTACTTCTGAATTCCAAGGATGGAAATACAGTGAGTGGAAGTGTGGAAGTTTTGGTTCACTTCACATTTCTGGTCTATAAAATATACACAGATTTCGACCGTTCTGTCAATTTGGCCAAGACGACCCGGAGCAAAGCAGGAACGAGAGCTTCCAGTACTGACATGGGACATTTACTGGGATCCCCAGTGTTCCTACCACGCTCAAAAACTAACAAATTCATGACTATCATTTTATAGGGTTGAAATAATAAAGATCAGTGTGCGCTGTGTGTAAGAGTGCACGTTTTTTGCACGTTTTGTTCAGCATTTCACTCTTTTTGCATAAGATATCAGTTTCAGGAACAGGTTCTTGGCAACGAGTGAGGAGCCTGGTTTCTCCTCTGCCAAAGTACGTCACGGGTCCATAGCGACGGCTCAGGAATCGTGTCGTGACTGTTTCTCTAAAACTTAAAAAAAAGGTTCAATAAGGGTTTGCCACTACAAGACTAACCTCGAAGCGTCAACGGTTGCCACAGTAAACTCCACAGCAGGTCCAGACGTCGAGAAAAACCGCGGGCTAGAAGTGTAATTTATGGGTTTTAAGTGGAGACAGTTGGAGACGGATTTCTTCCCGTTTATATACTTTCCTTTTTTTGTTTCAAAAATTCTCTTCCACACTTACTAGAAATGCTTCCTTAATACCTCTTCAAATAGTTCTTTGGCTTTTTAAAAATTGGGTTGATTAAAAACCATTTATATAAAAGGACTTTGGACCAACAGGCTGATTTCTTTGATCAGCATGATTTCTGATTTCTTTGAAAGCATTCCACAACATGGACTCAAGTGAAACTGACATTGCAGGAGACAGTTTCATGCACCGTATCTAAAAAAAAATAAAAAATAAATAAATAAATAAAATAGTACAATCCATACACTTGACATTTCCAATCTGTAAGCTGATTGGAAACAGTGCTTTGGAGGCATGCAGCCTGCTGCTTTATCTAAAGATCCATCTCTAAATTATCTCTTGAAGTCAAGAATCTACAGTCAGGATTTACTCCTGGCCTTTGTGAAAACAAAATATTAACTCAATACCGTGGTTATATTGTGCAAGATCTTTCTCTCTACCATGTTAAGGATCTTGGTCCATCTTGCATGCGCAAACTTTTGAGCATCTTTTTATTCCCACATTTATCCAAGTTCCTTCATTTTATTTAACCCTCACACTTTAGTTGTTGTTGTTGAATTTTGTTCTGCAATTATTCTTCTCTTGAATCTGACATATAGTTTGGCTCATCGTATCAGGAACTTAGTGGAGACCTTCAGAAGTTACATAAGGTATACAGAACCTTGGGCTGACCTTCTCAATGTACTGCCACCATGACGCTGGTCATCTGGTTATGTTGTTGTTCTTGTTTACCTCCTGGCAGACGGAATTTCCGCTAAGAAATCCTTGCAAAGAAAAAGACGTTTCTATCTTCAGTCCACATTTTCTCTACTCATATTTTTCAGGAGTTTAAAAGCAAGTGCTTGTCTTTAACCGGTGGCTTAGATGCTATTGAAAAACCACCATCTCAGGCACTGCTACTCAAAAAAAAAGAAAACATGGAGGACTGAAATGCAGACAGACAATTTTTGGAATCTGAAAAGGATTCCCAGGAAGACAACTTTTTTCCCCAGAGTCAAAAATAGAGTTTCCTCTATTTTTTGTTGTGTCCATGTTGATGATTGAAGGTCTTTTTCATGGTCCACTCCACAGTGGTGGTTAATATGAAGCTCATCTGAAAGATACTCAGGACTTTAAGAATCTGTAGTGTTTCAGAAGGATTTCTGTTTTTAGCCTACCAGAAGCGATATATTCGTAGAAAAGATCCAAACAAACAAAAAACGGTTATTTTTCTCCACACAAATGTTTGTATCTTCAAAGTAAATGTTGATATCAAACCCATTTCTGCTCTCTGAGATGCTCCAAGTGCTTGTTCATCTAAAAAGCAGCTCAGATTTGATCTTCAACCAGTAAAATTCTGTGTAAGGTTCTCTAACAGAGGGAAAAAACACACGACTATAACACACTGAAAGCCAACAGACTCATTTTAGATCAGAAAATCATTCGCTTCTTTATACGGACTGAAAACATCCCATAAGTCTATTCCCATTATCAGCAAAATGTTCCAGTGTACTGGTAACAAAAGGTTAAATACCTGAATATCAGGAATTTTCCATCTCTAGACAGCTAAACTGAATATGACCTTTTGTGTATTTTTATCACTTTATTCACCACCAATCTGTGTTTTTAGCATTTTACTGTAAGATTTTTGAGCATTGCTCAACTCTCCTCTCCTGGGAAGGCTTTCCACTACATGCTGGAGTGTAACTAAGGGGATTTGTATTCATTCCACCACAAGAGCATTAGCGAGGTCAGGCACTGAGGTTGAGGATGATGAAGATGATGAGGAGGCCCTGGGGCTCAGTCACATCCCAAAGGTGTTCAGGGGGGATTGGGTAGCTCATAACACAGCATTAAGACTCTCTGTGAATTTGACTTTTCTTGCATTTATTTTAAAACATTTCTCCTCACATGGCATTGGGAGAAAATAGTATTCTTTAAAAAAAAAAAAGGTTGTTCTTATGAGAAGCAAAGGTTTCTGTGGAAAATTTTAATATCCATACTCCTGGAAGAGTCCCAATATTTCTGGAGTGGTACTAAAGTGTACAAACTGTATCCCCAGCTATGGGACTCAAAAAAAAAAAAAAAGGGTGTTTTTCTCTCTCTGAACCCAGTGGTCTGGGAATGAATGCTTTCCCAGAGCAGGATAACAAGCACACGCTGCACCACACAAGCAGGACTTTTTCATGGCAGCACACAAGCCATCCATCACAGGCCTGACGAAAATATTACACAATGACTGACGTGTGTATCGCGGAAAGCTTCGAGTGACGATACAAAAGCTGAGTAATATGGGAAATGACTGGTGGGCATTTTGTTCAGTGATGATCTTAATCAGCCATAAAACTAGTGAGAACCTTTTCCTGTGATAAACTGGGAAATTTCCCATGAGTCACTGGGTTCACGACACCTCATGTCAGGAACAGGGAACTGATTTCTCAAGCTAGAGCTGTTTATTTGCTTTAAAAAAAAAAAAAAAAAAAAGCAGTGTTTGACATGAAAAAGAAAAGCATTGCAAGAAGCAGAACAACATTACAGACGTGGAAAATACCAGGCTTTTCGATTTTGCAGTCTCTCAAACTTGAATGTGATTAATGAGTTGTCATGAACAGACATTTTCAAAGATGCAGATGCTTTGGCCTGCACCAGAGACCTGATTTCTGTTCATTATTCTGATTTAATCCTAATTTTAATTCTGCTGTGGGTTACAGGGTTGGTGCTGGCTACACAACAAAGTCATGTCACCGCTAGTAGGTCGTGTTCAATTTTCTTTTGATTCTGTAAGACAGGGGATTTCAAACGCTGGACCTGCGTCTGGACACGGACGCAGAGATCCTTTCGAATGATCAGACCGTGTACCTTTTAGCGTCCAGGTCCGGTGGAGAGTCGCCAGGTGTCTGTGGTTGTTTTTTTTGTTACAAAGTAGAAAAATCTACGATCTAAGATCTAAGATCATGAATATGATCATTATCATTATCAAAGGTGTGATATTTAGGGGTCCAAGCACCAAAGTCAACTTGGATATAATGTGTTGTACTGGTGGAGTACCTTCAGGAATGGAAAGCTCTAATTTGAATAATGTTCATAGCATAAATCAGATTGAGGAAGTCTGCAGTCTGTTCATTTTACAGTTTATATAATTGGGGCAGTGGTGGCTCAAGTAAGTAGCTTTTATTTGTCACATATACATTACAGCACACTGAAATTCTTTTGTCACATATCCCATAATTAGGGTTGGGGTCAGAGCACAGGGTCAATCATGACCTCGAGCACCCTAGCACCTCTGCGGCCCTTGAGCAAGGCCATTAACCCCTTGAGCAAGGGTTAAGGGCCTTGCTTAAGAGCCCAACAGTGGCAGCTTGGAAGTGCTGCGGTTTGAACCCCAATCTTACAATCAACAACCTAGAGCCTTAAACACTTGAGCTAGCACCATGTCTGGTGCTTCTAGCTTCCAGCCTCTGCACCACCAAGCTGCCAATGTTAGGCAATTGAGACTGTACAAGACTCTTAACCTTCTCTGCTCCAGGGGTGCTACATCATGGCTGCCCCTGTGCTCTGAAATTGGTCCCTGCTACAATAAAATTGCTATGATTGAAAAAACATGAAAAAATGGCAATAGGTCAACGGCTCATTTTCAAAACATGAGTGATTGTGTATTATGTAGCGGATCCTCTGTTGCGGTTTTTATCCAATCAGATGCAGTTATGTCGATTATTTAGCTGTTCATCAACACAGACTAGCTACAAGCCTAGAGATTTTCAAGCAGAAAGTAGAGAACTAGATTCAGAAAACAGATTTGGCATTTTATTCAACCTCTCTAATCTGATTAATGAACTGATCACATCACGTTTAAGGAAGGAGTCTCCAGTTCAAGTTGGTTTTTTTTTTTTGCCTTCCAAAAAGAAGGAAATAAAAGAGAGGCTGGTGTGGGAACGATTGTTTACAGCTGCTATGGTGTGATACACTGATGTTGTGGTTAAAAAGGAGACATTTTTATTTTGTGTCAGATGCTTCATAAGCAAGGAATTTTGTTTTGTCAAGGAATCTTTTACAAATTTAGCTTTTAGTTGGTTTTAATAGAACAGCTCTGTGTAATAATGATTGTTCTTTCCCATCTTTCACAACATCAAATCCATTTATCACGTCTTTGCTACCGGCTCGTGGTGAATGAATCATCTGTTAAACTGCTTTCTCATCTCTACAAAGTGGAAACAGATGCACAGCTGTGCCAGAAGAATTCCACAGAGGGTTTTTTTTTTTTTTGCATATGCTAATATGCTAGTCGATTTGGTTATAATAAACGTCATCCCCGCTTGAGAACGTGGAACCTCACGTGGAACCTGGATACAGCATTATGAGCTGATTCTAGACTAAGTGGGACCGAGCTCCGAGTGCCACGTCCAAGACCTAAATCAAAGCAGGGTAATCTCCCACATATTGGACTGTACACGATGGGAGGCATTTCCAGAAGATCTTGCACCGAACTGTCTGAAGTCACCTGGAAAATATTAGTTAATTCACTTGTGCAGACTGTAAAGCTGGGTTTTAAGCAATTATTCAGAGTGCAGCGGATACGGTGGAGACTTTCTGATGAAAAAAAACCCTTGGATTTTTACCCAGAAACTGGGCATCGTCTCAGAGAGTGCTGGAAAAACAAATACGACTTTGATGTCATGATCTTGTCCTCTGGCTTCCATGGCAACAAGTGTTCTGGGTTCACTTCCTGTCTTGGATGTCGGCTCTTGTATAATCTTTGATTTGATTTGCTATTATGGAACTACAGAGGGACCTCGGCATACGAATTTAATTCATTCTGGAGGTGAGTTCTTAAGGCGAAAATTTGTATTGCGAAACAAACATTACCATAAATAATGATGTAAATGCAGATAATCCGTTCCAACTCCCCAAAAAAATATTACAAATATTACCAATTTCCAAGGGTCAAGGGTCCTCACAGGAAGTCGTGCCACCAAGCTTGGGCTAAAAATAGATCAGACCACCCACGGCACCAATCTGTCAACAAAAATACGCCCGAAAAATCACCTAGCTTTCGAACGCATGCCAAAGGCAACAGTGGTATCGTGGGTTGACTCTTTCCAAACAGCTTTCACTGACTGAAATCAAATTCTTAAACTCTCTTCAGTTGGCTTCACTTGGCTTTCCACTGATGCTCTGACCAGCTCCAGGACATACACGCAACTTCGTTCATATGTCCAAAATGTTTCACATGCCGATGCAAATTTCTTGCAAAATTTCAATTCTTAAGGCACAAATTCGTAAGGGAGGACATTCGTATGCCGAGGTTCCACTGTATATGATTAGTTTGTAAATATATACATAGTCAATAAGTAAGCTTATGTATGTAGCTGTAAAGTAAAGAACAGGTCCAGTTGCTAGTTTTGGAAATATGGTTGGTTATCATTCTAGTGGATGATGATGATGATGATGATGGGTGATGGTGATGGTGATGGGTTTGTGAATAATCACGTGTTCTCTGTGTCAGATTATACCAGGAATATTTCATATCCTCTAACTGTGATATAAAGAAAATGATCACATTCACTGCTGCTTATGCAGAAAACAGCAAAACAAAAAAAGTGGATTGTATCATGATACATAAGTTAGAGAATAAATTACTGCCAGTAATACAGCAGTGTTAACCCTTTCAGTCATTTTGTAATTATAGTTTTATTAAAACCACCTTTCCAGGTATTTGCAAAATCTCAGGAAATTCTACTGTGAAGCAATATGGTATAAAATATATCATCCTATTGAGGATTTCTGGCCAAAAACATTGCAGTAGTCACAATTATTTTGTGAATCAGTGTCCATCATTCCATCCTGCCTCTTGCTCAGAATTTCCTGCATATGTACTCCAAATTCTACTCAACCCTGACTAAAATAGAGCACATACTGGTAATGAATGAGATGAATATATTCACATATGTGATGCTACAGTACTTCACATCGAGCTCTAAACCTTCATCATCATCATCATCATCATCATCATCATTCTCATCAAAATCAAAATAAAGCAAAAAAAACAAAAGCAAAATTGTCCATGTTTTTAAGGTAGAAGGGATTCTCATCATCATCATCATCATCATCATCATCATCGTCATCATCATCCATCATCATCCCAAGCCCTTAGAAAACAGAGTCCAAAAGCGATTGTATTTCCTTCACAGGTTGACGGTCTTTGGTGTTAACCAGAAAGTGTTGCTTCTCTTTTATCGTGCTCTAATCGAGATCATTTTTCGCTATGGCATCTCAGCTTGGTTTGGCAATCTTCGTGTACATTTAAAAGCCCAGATTATAAGGCTAACACACAGAGCCATGAAAATGATGTATGTATGAGTTAAGCAGCATCCCACACTTCAAGCTCAAAAAATTATTTCCGATCCCAGTCATGTCCTTCACTCTGAGTACCAACTTCTTCCCTCGGGAAGACGCCTCAGAGTTCCTCAGTGTAGGCTTAATCGTTTTAAGAACTCTTTTGTCCCACTGTCCATTCATTCATTCATTCATTGTCTACCGCTTATCCGATCTACTCTCGGGTCACGGGGAGCCTGTGCCTATCTTAGGCGTCATTGGGCATCAAGGCAGGATACACCCTGGACGGAGTGCCAACCCATCGCAGGGCATGCACACACACACTCTCATTCACTCACGCAATCACACACACTACGAGCAATTTAGAGACGCCAATCAACCTACAATCCATGTCTTTGGACCGGGGGAGGAAACCGGAGTACCCAGAGGAAACCCCCGAGGCACGGAGAGAACATGCAAACACACACAGCGGAGGCGGAAATCGAACCCCCAACCCTGGAGGTGTGAGGCAAACGTGCTAACCACCAAGCCACCGTGCTCCCCTCCCACTGTCCATTCATTCATTCATTCATTCATTGTCTACCGCTTATCCGATCTACTCTCGGGTCACGGGGAACCTGTGCCTATCTCAGGCGTCATTGGGCATCAAGGCAGGATACACCCTGGACGGGGTGCCAACCCATCACAGGGCACACACACTCTCATTCACTCACACAATCACACACTACGGACAATTTAGAGATGCCAATCAACCTACCATGCATGTCTTTGGACTGGGGGAGGAAACCGGAGTACCCGGAGGAAACCCCCGAAGCACGGGGAGAACATGCAAACTCCACACACGCATGGCGGAGGTGGGAATCGAACCCCCAACCCTGGAGGTGTGAGGCAAACGTGCTAACCACTAAGCCACCGTGCTCCCCCTCCCACTGAGCCATTAAAGCATTAAATGATAAGTTAGCCAGAGGTCAACAATTATAATTGGGGTTTTTTTCTCCCCATCTGGTGTGTGTAATTATATATGATTATGATGACTAAAGGTGTGTTGCACAATAGGTAGGGTGCAATTTAGTTGTTCACTGTATATTGTGAGTAGGGCAGTGATGTGCTATGATGCGCAGTGATGCCAATACGAATTTCTTTCGGGACAATAAAGGTTATCTTGCCTTATCTTATCTTATCATCTGCACTCTGTTCTCGAAAAGGAAGTGCCTCACTAAAGACGACAAAAAAAAGTCTTACTACGTGTTTAACTGTTCAACACAGAAGGAAATTGTTATTACTCACTATACATGAATTACTACGCTATTACTGACTCATGCAGCGACTCTATAGGGTTTAAATCTCTGTTAAAAATTTCATTACTCTGTGTGTGTGTGTGTGTGTGTGTGTGTGTGTGTGTGTGTGTGTGCGTGTGTGCGCGTGTGTGTAGTTTCCTTCTGCTACAGACATCAACAGCGCTGTTAACTGCTAGTAAACCCTCTCGCATGAGTCACGTATCGAGTCCTGATTTGCTTCATGGTTGTCTCACAGCCAGATTTTCACCACATTACAAGTTTGAATCTAGAAAGTAAAATTGTCCATGTTTTTAACTCTCTTTCATGCAATTCTTTTTTTTGGGTGTCTTACACTGAGCTGTGACGTAGCATGAGCAGCTTCCCAGAAGCATGCGTTAGCTCTGACACTGTGTTAGCTCATGTGTTAGCTGGTGTGTCCAAATTTGGGAGAAAATAAAACCTGTGTATTGTTACCATGACAACCCTAATCTTTCCTTCCCTACCAGGTTTGTGCTTCACCAATACAACATCTTTAATCTCTAATGTAATCGGTCCAAAGTTAAACATCACAAACCCAAAGTTAATACTAAACCCTGTGTAACTGGTGTGCTGCGCTTTGTGTTTTTTGTTGTTGTTTTTTGGTTGTGACTCTTCATTTACTGATAAAAAAATAAAGCAGTCTTTTACAATTTCACCCATTTTATTCGCCCTTTACATCTCTGAAATAAATGTTATGTGCAATAATATTATCATGTGTTCCAAGTTCACTGACCCAGACAGAAAGCTAAATATAACCTTGAACGACATGAAAGCATAAAAATAATCAAAGATATTGAGAAAATAATATCTTAAAGAAATGTGCAAGAAATATAAAAACAAAGATGAAATTAGATTAATGCGAGCTTAATGTAAGCCTACTTCTCATATCCTGACATAATGCAGGGAAGAGCTAAGACTTTGCACATAATCTACATTGTCTTTAAACATCACATGATCACAAGCATGCCTAATATCTTTCTCTCTCTCTCTCTTTTCTCTTTCTGTCTCTCTCTGTCGAGCTTTGCATCCCACTCCCGAGCTCCCAGTGTTCGGAGTTCCCAGTGTGATCACTTCTTCTCTCCGGACTTGCCTGATCCATCCTGGTGCTCTACCCCTGGTTGGAGTCCCGTGGCTTGGTGGTGCTCACTGCTGCTGTGGACAGATCTGTGTGGACAGCCTGTGACCCAGGGGACTCCTGTGGACAGAACCATTCGGAGACGATCATGCCATCTTTGACCTGTGGTTGCATCGGTCAGCTTTTGCCAGGAAGGAATTAGTGCTATGTCTATAATGAACTCAGAAATTACACTGACCAATTAGTCCCTCAAGAGCTCTTTGTTGCACAATTCCACATGACTATAAACTGTTGTAGAAAGGACATTACCAACGTTTACATTATTTATTGTCCAGTGTCAGCCAAATGAGGATGAGGTTCCCTTCTGAGCCTGGTTCCTCTCAAGGTTTCTTCCTCATATCATCTCAGGGAGGTTTTCCTCACCACTGTCACCTCAGGCTTCTCATTAGGGATAAATTTTAGAGATAAATACCAACGCAACTTTAAACTTTAGCATTTTTCAATGTTTCTATACTTCTCTAAAGCTGCTTTGAGACAATGTCCATTGTTAAAAGCACCATACAAATAAACTGAATTGACACATACAGACAAGCATACCATGTAAACATTTTATATTTGATATATTCAGGCTATAAAACAGTGCACTTTCCATACCTGTTACACCTGCCCCTCAATCCAGTTAACAGTTCTCCAGTTTGTAATCAGAATCTTCATCCAAGACGAGTTACTGATTTAAACATCATGTTTTGAGTTCAGGGCTACTTTAAAAGAGGCCTGAATGGTCCTGAAGGTTCCCCTGTGGTGCTCTGGCTTGTTCCAATGATTCAGAAGAGGAGGAGGAGGAGGAGGAGGAGGATCTGAACTTACATTAACCCTCACACTCTTTCCGTCAACCTTTCCATGGCCCCTCAACAACTCCTCTCTTCATTCCTTCATCCACAGGGATCATCCACCGTAAATCCTGCTCAGTAAATAACTCAGAATTCGTATGTCCTGATGTTTCAATTCATCATCTTTTACTTTATCACAGCAGCCTGAGGTTTGTTTTTTTTGTATCAGCGTTGTGGTTTCACCTTCCCAGCACATATTCAGCCAAAACACACACAAGAAGAAAATCCATCCACTAAACTCACTAAACCTCTTCATCAGGCGTGTGGCTCTGTCCATCTGCATAATTCAGGGTCCTGTTTTGTCCTAAAAGAGATCCCTTACACAGCGTGGCACAGTTACACCGTAACTTATTGTCAAGCCAATAACAAGCCTGTTTGAGGTGCAAACAGAAACAGAAGCAGAAACTGTGACAGAAAGAGGAATATTTCCAGTGTATAATACTTGGGTGAGCCATCGTCCTGATTGTGATTCATTTCTCTTTATCCTCACTGAGTGTTGAGGATTTAGATGTCAGACGCATTCAGAAAGAAGAAACAGACTGTACTTGAAAACAATGTTCAATTGAAACAATGTTCATCAAAATCAAATAGTCTTATAACAGGGATGAGACATTTCAAAACAATAATAGTAATACTTTAATAAATAGCCCATGTCAAACTTTGCATATTTAATTGAATTATATATATATATATATATATATATATATTATATATATATATATATATATATATATATATATATATATATATATATATATATATATATATATATATATATATATATATATATATTATATATTATCTATATATAGAACTTCTAATAAAGCAGCTTTGCCTCTGGTGGTCCAGCGACAGGATCCAACGCTATCACCGCAGTGGCATGGGTCTGATTCCCGAAGCAGGAAGCAGGTGTTTACTCTCAGCGCAGGTAAGCCTGGATAAAACAGAAGGTCGGGTCAAGAAGGGCAATGATAACTTTTAAGAAAGAAGCTTTACAGAAATCCAGATATAGGTTTCAATTTCCTAATGAACAAGGCAGCAAGGCAAAGCTGACAGAGGTAAGGAAAAACCTCCTGAGACTACATGGTGTCTGACAGACACCCTTATCCAGAGTTACTTACATTTTTTCTCTTAATTTATAAGGGGCCAGAGGTGGACATCTGAACTCACAACCTTCTGAGAAGTGGTCTAATGCCTTAACCACTAAGCTACCGAACACCCATGAGCACCAAACCAGAAGGGAGCCCATCCTCATCTGGGTATACTACAGAGAACATCCTTTTGGGGCATGTGGTAGCTTAGTGGTGAAGGAGTTGGACTACTGATCAGAAGGTCCCCACTGCTGGGCACTTAACCCTCAGTTGCTCAGTAGTATGAAGTTGCTTTCGGCTGCGCCCTGTTCGGGGTCACTACAGCAAACCAACTGGTCTGCACAACAACTGGGCACAGTTTTTTCGCCGGAAGCCCTTCCGGACGCAACCCTCCGATTTTTTCCGTGCTTGGGACCGGCATCCAGAAGCTGGGGTTTGGGCATTGGCTGGGATTGAACCCAGGCCTTCCACATGGTAGGCAAGAAGCCTACCACTGAGCCACCAAATTCGTCTGTCGCCAGCATGTTGATGCATTCACCATGAATGACAATGGTGTCAGCTGCCACCCCAAAAAAAACCTAAATGCTTATATCTAATCCAGAATAAACAGATTTTGTACAGAAATCTGCATAGACAGTCTGTCTGATCAAACCCGGGGAGTCATGTGGTGGTTTTTATTTAACACAACATCACAGAGGACTGAAGAAGCTTTTCTTTAAGATTAGTTTGGTTTGGGGTTTAGCGGCATCCTGCCAACATTTCAAAGGAAAACGACCCATGGTACAAATACAGACATTTGATGTGATTTTTTCTGAGGGCGGCTTGAGCTAACGTGAGCTCCTTGTTATGCTCAGACAGCATTCACACAGTTGTTGTTGTTGTTATGGTAATGTTTTCTTTATTGAGACCTACTGAGATTTTCAACAGGTTGAAGAACATGGGGTTCTCGTAAACATCTCATTTGGAAACTGCTATGGAAAAGAATTTATTCCGGCTGATGTAAACACAGCTGCATGTTTTCACGTCTGAGCCAGATAAAGTCAGTGACACAGCAGGCTTTCCATTCTGAAAACACACACATGTAAGAATTTGTTTTAGGAAGTGTTCACAACTGTGTTGCCTCATTAACTCCTGGACACAATGCTGTGATGACAGCTAACATGCCCAGAGGTGCTTTCCCTCACTTTCAACCCAACAGTGTGCTCGGTAAATGACTTACAGCTTGGACACACATGCTGACTGAGCCACAGTCTAGCATGAAGTGCATCATGGTGAGAGAGCTTTGTTTCTTCCACCTTTCCTCCCTAACTCCTGTCTCGAAGAACAGATTAACAAGATCTACTTAACATACTTTTATCCATAAGAGATTCTGCAGCTATCTTAACCCACATCACCCCTTGTCCCCTAGATCCTTCCCACACTACACTACAGTCATCATCTATGAACTGCTGTGAGGTCAGCACAGGTTAAAGTCATCCTGAGAAAACCCCCACTAGATAGTTCAGACGTTAGCCACTACTTTCTGGTATTACCTCCAAAACATGCTGGTTACCATAATTTGTCCACCCTCCTCATCCTTCAGTGACCTTCAAGATCCTAGTCTTGCTGGTTTGAGAGCACTTCACAGAAAATGGGGTTTTTTGGCAGAGAATAAAACAGCTTTATGCTGTGAGATCAGCCAAATTATCATCACTTCTTCTCCTCTCAGTAGCCGTCAGTCATGCACACCATCAGACCGCTGCAGCTGATCCAGAATGTCCCTTCACCTAATACTGTGTTCCCTCCCCTGCCTCCCTGTAGCTTCCCACATCAGATTTTAAACACTGCTGCTTGCCACAAACACCGACTACCTAAAGGCACTTCTCAAACCATGCAAAGTACCAAGTTCCCTTTGAGCCACAAGCATGGTTTGACTTACCGAATCATCTGTCAAGACTCAAAGAGGTTTTGCGTTTGTCCTAACACCAAGGTAATGCAAATAACCACCCCAGTTGTCCTGCAAAGGGGTCCAAAGCTGGAGAGTCAGAGTTGAGTACAGGGTCCCAAACCACTGAACCTGACAAGACTCTGGACTGAACTCAGGCTTGTGACCCTGGAGACCATGAATTCTTATAAGTAGAGTCTGAGTTGAGACCAGGGACCAGACTAGAGTTCAACGCTATAGAGCTTGAAAACATTCCAGGGTCCCAAGCCATAGACCCTGTTTGAGTTTTAAAGGCCAAAGTTTCAGAGTCTGAATTAATCTTGAGTTCTTAAATCTAGAGTTCAAATTTAAATCTAGTCTGGTGGCCCAAGTCAAAGGAAGGAATTAGTGCTAAGTCTATAATGAACTCAAAAACTACCCTGATCTATTAGTTCTTCAAGAACTCTTGGTTGCACAATTCTTGTGACTATAAACTGTTGAAGAAAACATTTACTGTCCAGTATCACCCAAATGAGGATGGGTTCCCTTCGGAGCCTGGTTCCTCTTAAGGTTTCTTCCTCATGTCATCTCAGGGGGTTTTTCCACACCAGCATTGCCTCAGGCTTCTTATTAGGGATAAATGTCAGAGATAAATAGTAACTTTAAACTTTATAATTTTTTCTATGTTTCCGTACTTCTGTAAAGCTGCTTTGAGACAATGTCAATTAATAAAAACGCCATACAATTGAATTGAATTGAATTGAATTGGGGGGCACGGTGGCTTGGTGGTTCGCATGTTTGCCTCACACCTCCAGGGCTGGGGGTTCGATTCCCGCCTCCACCATGTGTGTGTGTGTTTGCATGTTCTCCCTGTGCCTCGGGGGTTTCCTCCGGGTACTCCGGTTTCCTCCCCCGGTCCAAAGACATGCATTGTAGGTTGATCGGCATCTCTAAATTGTCCGTAGTGTGTGATTGCATGAGTGAATGAGAGTGTGTGTGTGCCCTGCGATGGGTTGGCACTCCGTCCAGGGTGTATCCTGCCTTGATGCCTGAGATAGGCACAGGCTCCCCGTGACCCGAGAATAGATCGGATAAGCGGTAGACAATGAATGAATGAATGAATGAATGAATGCCTACCAAAGCTTCTTTTTGACTGCTGTTTTGACCTTCTCATTCCTCCACCAAACTTGTTTGTTTATATATCTGTTCCTTGGCTTCAACCTTACAACAGTTTTTTGGGCTTCTGCACAGTCCAGGATGTGAGCTATCATTTTTCTGCCAAGACCTTGCCATCCATGGCATTGAGCATACACTGTGTCAATCCAAAGTGGTCATTTACATCACCCCCAATCATTTGATATTTTAGTATTGGAATATTATAACACTAGTATTTTCGAGCATTTGATATTTCCATGGAACAATCAATAAATCCCCAGTAAAATCCCTACAAAATTTCAACCCAGATTCTTTAGTCGTTTTTTTTTTTTTTTGCAAGTCTACAATGTCTCACATGTGATACTTTTATACAGACATTTCAGTAATTATTCTGTTATCTACACACATTAATGTCTATGTTTGCTGGACCTGTTGTCTCTGTGAAATCTACATCTGCAGGGCCAAATGAAATATCCCCACAGCCATGCTAATATCACTTTGCTCTTAATTACAGACATGTGGAAACACCACACATTTCATTAGCGGTAATGGTAATGTAAGGTGATGATTCTTCAGCAATAATCTCACGTTAATATTTGTTTGTTCAAAGCCCAGACCTTATTTATATCAAATCCTTTACTGTACTCAAGCTGTTTAAATGTCTTTCCGTTCAAGCTGTGGTGTCGAGAGGCCTCATTTTTATGACACTATTGGTCCAGTGAACCCAGGCCAAGGTGAACCATTTGTTTTAATATGCACTGTTCCGTACCACACTACGTCCACAGAATGAAAAAGTGGTGCTTGTGGCTTAGGACCAGTTTTCAAGGTTAGCCAGAGTTGCTTGGGTGGTCTTGAATGTACAGTAGTTCACAAACTAAGTCCTGAAATCCCCTGATCCTGCATACTTATTAATCCTTCAGTTCATGTGTTAGAGGAGAGAAATACTCGAGATTTAACAGCTCACATGACTTTTTATGTAAATTTCAATATATATTATGGAGTTTGGGGTTTTTTTAAAAAAAAAAAAAAAAAAAAAAAAAAAAAAAGTTAAATCAAACAAAAGAATAGAGATAATCAACCTAGGCTTTATCATTTAACTTTATTTTCAATTTTGTGCAAAAATAGCTTTCACTACCTGCAGTAGATGCCAAGTGAAAAAAAAAAGAATCAGCGACCAAATCCAACTCCATCACAAACCCTGGAGAAGCTTCATGAATAAATCGTGTCCAAGGTTTCACCGTTTCAGCTTTTCATTTAAACATAAAGGTTATACGGACAGAACTACAACTTATTGGCAATTATAAAGACGTAACGAAGTAATAATCAAAAGATACAAGAGCATAAAAACATACTTTCATAGAAAACATACCTTCGCATCCACAACTATTTTTAAAAAACAGTTAGAAATCAAAATATTTACACCATTTTAAGAATCTGTACAAATCGTTTTCCACAAAACACTCAAGCGGTAGCAAAAGACTGAGGTAGCATATGGAGACAGAGAGAAAGACGGAGAGTTAGATAAAGATGGAGAGAGAAATATCTACTTTTACACAGAATAAACCTTCATCTTAAATTTGGATTGTGGAACATGTCCAGCTATGAAATATGAAAAAATTAACCTAATTCTCTTTTTTTTTATTTTGCTTTTTCCATTATGACATTTAACTTTCTATACTATTCCCAACTTAATTGAAACATTTTTTTGTTGTTTTTTTCTAAGAATGCTCATTAAAAATTTAATAAACATTTAATAAACATGTAAAATTTATAAGCATCCCAACGAAAATAATATGAACAATTTCAACTGTAGTGACGTTAACACGAATAGTTCCGCTCTGTAACGGTGTGTGTGTGAGAAAGCGTACGATTACATGCTCGAAATGGTTATTCTTGAAACTTTTTAGGACTTTTAAGATTCAGTTTTTTTTAGATTTCAGTGTTTTCAGGTCATGCTGGTAGAGGAAAATAATCAGTCATGGTGGTGTGATGTGGCGTATTATTCCTCGCAGGTAATTATTAGTCCCTGTGAACAAGCTGTTGCTATAGAAACGAGAAGATATTAGAATATTATGACGAGCGCGTTAATATCACTATATCCTGTGATTTGCAGCTGCTGTTATAGAAAATTAATCAACGTTTCTGAATGGAGAATTCGTTAGCTGCGATGCTACCGAGGCAGAAATCCGGCTCACGTGCGCTCGGTTTTCTTTTCTCCTCGGACTTCTGGAAAGCTGCTTCATTGTTTTTACGCCTCGGGTGAAACTTTTACGTCATTGATTTTGGAAAGCTTTAACACAAGCGTACAGGAAAGGTCTCTTTAATTTGGAGCGTTGCCTTTTCTCCTCCTTCCTTTCCCGTCCCTACACAGAGAATCTGTCTACCTCACAGTTCCCAAAGGTTCCTCTGGCCAGGAGCACAAAGCTCACGGTGATGTGCTTTTCCCCAGACGCTGAACGCTGCTGCCTGCTCGTCTGCTGCCCTGCACTACGTAAACTGAACAGGGTCATTAAAAAAAAAAAAAAAAAAAAAAAGAATGCTAGAAGACAAGCTAGGAGTGGGAAAGTCCAGCAGAAAGGAAAGATGATAATCACAAAGGAAAGCTGTACAAAACAAAACGATGATTAAAGACAGTGTGATCAATATATTTATATTCTTTCATAAAAGATCAGAAAAGAACTGAATATATAAAACCAGCACTGCTGGTAAACATCTTCCTTTCAGCCACCACGTACGGGTAAATAGTATAAAAATAAACAAGTAAGAAGATATCGGGAACGACGGTGATAAAGGAGGAAGGTCCAATGGTGGTGTAGGTCCCCTCGCTGTTGCACTGAGAGAGAATTCCACACGATGACGGTAGAAATATGTGTTTTTTTGTCCTGATGGGAAGACTGTGTGTCCCTGGAGAAGTGGACGGGAGACCCTGTGTGTTCACACATCACTCTCGCACGGTGAAGACACGGAAGGACCCGCCCTGCGACTGGGATTTACTGGAAGAGAGACAGTTAACACTTAGCCAACCATGGCAACACTCTAACCAGGCTAACTAGCATAGCTTTTTGAATTTGAACGCGAATTCAAAGTCATAACAGTGCTAGAAATTGTAGCTAATCTCCTACTATACCGCTAACCAAGGTTTTTGGAACGTCGTTTCATTGTCTGTTTTTAAAATCTTGCCTTTTATGCATAAGAATAAATATTTTTAGAATATTTAGAATTTATTTCTAGAGTGTTTATATAGAGCCATTATCCTTAATCTATGAAGCAAAACCAGCAAGTGTAAAGATTTTAACTGGAATAAAAACAGTTCCCCTCCTTGAACCGCCACCTTATTGTGGTGGAGGGGTTTGAGTACCCGAATGAACCTAGGAGCCATGTTGTCAGGGGCCTATTGCTCCTGGTAGGGTCTCCCAAGGCAAACGGGTTCTAGGTGACGGGTCAGACTAAGAGCAGTTCAAGACTCTTATGGAAGTAAAACCAAGGACCGTTACGTCGCCCGGACTGGCGTCACCGGGGCCCCACCCTGGAGCCAGGCCTGGGGTTGGGGCACGCAGGCGAGCGCCTGGTGGCCGAGTCTTTGCCTGCGGGACTCGGCCAGGCACAGCCCGAAGAAACGACGTAGGCCCACCTTCCTGTAGGCCCACCACCCGCAGGAAGGAGCATAAGGGTCCGGTGCCATGTGTTTTTGGTAGCGGTCATGGGCGGGGGCCCCGGCGACCCAAACCCTGGACAAAGAATCTAGCTTTTGGGACATGGAATGTCACCTCACTGGGGGGGAAGGAGCCCGAGCTGGTGAGGGAGGTTGAGAGGTACCGGCTAGAGATAGTCAGGCTTGCCTCCACACACAGCCTGGGCTCTGGAACCCAACTCCTTGAGAGAGGTTGGACTCTCTTCTTCTCTGGAGTGCCCCATGGTGAGAGGCGTCGGGCTGGGGTGGGCTTGCTTATAGCCCCCCAGCTCAGCCGCCATGTGCTGGAGTTTTCCCCAGTAAACGAGAGGGTTGTTTCCCTGCGACTTCGGGCCAGGGATAGGTGTCTCACTGTTGTTTCGGCTTATGGGCCGAATGGCAGTGTGGAGTACCCAACCTTCTTGGAGACCCTGCGAGGGGTGCTGGAAGGTGCTCCGACTGGGGACTCCATAGTTTTGCTGGGGGACTTCAACGCCCATGTGGGCAACGACAGTGATACCTGGAGGGGCGTGATTGGGAGGAACGGCCTTCCTGATCTGAACTCGAGTGGTGTCCTGTTGCTGGACTTCTGTGCTAGTCACAGCCTGTCCATAACAAACACCATGTTCAAGCATAAGGGTGTCCATCAGTACACATGGTACCAGGACACCCTAGGCTGGAGATCAATGATCGACCTTGTGATCGTGTCATCTGACCTTCGGCCGCATGTCTTGGACACTCAGGTGAAGAGAGGGGCGGAGCTGTCAACCGATCACCACCTGGTGGTGAGTTGGATCCGCTTGCGGAGGAGGATGCCGGACAGACTTGGCAGACCCAAATGTATCGTGAGGGTCTGTTGGGAACATCTTGCTGATCCCTCTGTTAGGGGGGTCTTCAACTCCCACCTCCGGGAGAGTTTCAACCAGATCCCGAGGGAGGTTGGGGACATTGAGTCTGAGTGGACCATGTTCTCCACCTCCATTGTTGACGCAGCCATCCAGAGCTGTGGCCGTAAGGTCTCTGGTGCCGGTCGTGGCGGCAATCCCCGAACACAGTGGTGGACACTGGAAGTAAGGGATGCCGTCAAGCTAAAGAAGGAGTCCTATCGAGCCTGGTTGGCTCGGGGGACTCCAGAGGCAGCTGAGGCATACCGGCAGGCCAAGCGAACTACAGCCGTGGTGGTCTCGGAAGCAAAAACTCGGGTCTGGGAGGAGTTCGGTGAGGCCATGGAGAAGGACTATCGGACGGCCTTGGGGAAATTCTGGCAGACCGTTCGGCACCTCAGAAGGGGTAAGCAGCTCTCTGCCAACACTGTTTATGGTGGAGGTGGAGAGTTGCTGGTCTCGACTGGGGATATTGTCGGACAGTGGAAGGAATACTTTGAGGATCTCCTCAACCCTACTGACACGCCTTCTGTAGAGGAACCAGAGGCTGAGGACTCAGAGATAGATTCATTCATCACCCAAGCTGAGGTCACTGAGGTAGTTCAGCAGCTCCTTGGTGGCAAGGCACCGGGGGTGGATGAGATTCGCCCTGAGTACCTTAAGTCTCTGGATGTTGTGGGGCTGTCTTGGCTGACACGTCTCTGCAACATAGCATGGCGGTCAGGGACAGTGCCTCTGGACTGGGCGACCGGGGTGGTGGTCCCTCTTTTTAAGAAGGGGGACCGGAGGGTGTGTTCCAACTATAGGGGGATCACACTCCTCAGCCTCCCAGGGAAAGTCTATTCCAGAGTACTGGAGAGGAGAGTCCGACCGTTAGTCGAACCTCGGATACAGGAGGAGCAATGTGGTTTTCGACCTAGTCGTGGAACACTGGACCAGCTCTATACCCTCCACAGGGTGCTCGAGGGTTTGTGGGAGTTTGCCCAACCAGTCCACATGTGTTTTGTGGACTTGGAGAAGGCTTTTGACCGTGTCCCCCGTGGCATTCTGTGGGAGGTGCTCTGGGAGTACGGGGTCCGTGGCCCTCTGTTAAGGGCTGTTCGGTCTCTATATAACCGGAGCAGGAGCTTGGTTCGCATTGCCAGCTGTAAGTCAGATCTGTTCCCAGTGCATGTTGGGCTCCAACAGGGCTGTCCTTTGTCACCGGTTCTGTTCATTGTTTTTATGGACAGAATTTCTAGGCGCAGCCAGGGGCTGGAGGGAGTCCGGTTTGGGGACCACAGGATTTCATCGCTGATTTTTGCAGATGATGTTGTCCTGTTGGCCTCTTCAGGCCTGGACTTACAGCATGCAATGGGGCATTTTGCAGCTGAGTGTGAAGCGGCTGGGATGAGGGTCAGCACCTCCAAATCCGAGGCCATGGTTCTCGACCGGAAAAAGGTGGCTTGCACCCTTCAGGTTGGAGGGGAGGTCCTTCCTCAAGTGGAGGAGTTTAAGTATCTCGGGGTCTTGTTCACGAGTGAGGGAAGGATGGATCGTGAGATTGACAGACGGATCGGTGCAGCGGCAGCAGTAATGCGGTCTATGTACCGGTCTGTTGTGGTGAAGAAGGAGCTGAGCCGGAAGGTGAAGCTCTCGATTTACCAGTCAATCTACGTTCCTACTCTCACCTATGGTCATGAGCTCTGGGTCATGACCGAAAGGGTAAGATCCCGGATACAAGCGGCCGAAATGAGCTTCCTCCGTAGGGTGGCAGGGCGCTCCCTTAGTGATAGGGTAAGGAGCTCTGTCACCCAGGAGGAGCTCGGAGTAGAGCCGCTGCTCCTCCACATCGAAAGGGGGCAGTTGAGGTGGCTCGGGCATCTGTTTCGGATGCCTCCGGGACGTCTCCCTGGAGAGGTGTTCCGGGCATGCCCCACCGGGAAGACCCAGGACACGCTGGAGAGACTATATCTTTCGGCTGGCCTGGGAACGCCTCGGGGTCCCTCCGGGAAGAGCTGGAGGAAGTGGCTGGGGAGAGGGAGGTCTGGGCATCCCTACCATGCTGCCCCCGCGACCCGGCTCCGGATAAGCGGAAGACAATGAATGAATGAATAAAAACAGTTTAAAATTAATTTTAAAACTTCCCTTATTTAATAAATAGTCAAAATAATGTTTAAATAATGTGACTTTTTTTTTTAATAGTTTGTAAAATATTGCTGTACTAAGGGAGTCTGTAATTTATTTTATTTTTTATTTGAATCATTTTAAAAATTATAAACAATTAAAAAATTAATAAATTTTTAACAAATTATAGATTACATTATTTACATTTAGTAAGATTTCTTTTAAAAACTCAAAATTATAGTTTTTAAATGTTTCTTCTCGTTTTTACTCGGCTGTTTGTTATAGCTGTGTTTAAATACCTAAATATCATCTGTTTGTTTTGGGAAGTCAGTTAAAAAATCTGAAAATAATTTGTAAAAAAAAAAAATTTTTTAAGTTGTAGCTGGAGCAACTTTTATATACATAATTTTCTATATATTTATTTTATATATTTAAAAAATTAAAAAAATAATAATTTTACAATTTTATAATTTTATAATAATATAAAATAAATAATAAAAAAAATAAAAAGCAGCAACAGTGCTGTTGTAGGTTACAAAAGTTAAGCATTTTGTATAACAAATAAAAGCAGTGAGTCTAATATTTGGATTTTTGACACTAATGTGTGAGGTGTAGCAGGTGTAAAGGTGTGTTATTGTGTGGAAACTAACACTAGCTCGTTGTTACTGGTCTTACGATCTTATTTAAACCACCTGCTTTTTTTTTTTTTTTTTAGCTATTGTACTTGCCGTGATTGCTTTGTTATGAATTCGTTAGTGGAGTGGCCTTCGGGCTGCACCACATTGGAGAAAACGGGGATAAAAACAAGGCATTTGGTTTCAGATAATTATGTAATTATCTGGTGAGTCAGTGCGGGACAGCAGATGGAGCAGGTAACTGGAGAGCGTGTGATACTGTTTTTGTTAATGAGGCAGAGTTCACGCGAGCGGTGACGAGCCTCACGTGAGAAAAAGTTCCTCAGTTCCACGAGGCTGGATTTCGTCAATGCAGCATTATTGAATTCTGCTGGACTGAGCTAAAGGTTTGTGTGTGTGGTCTGGCCACATGCTATTACTTTAAACCTGCTAGTGTGTCATGGACAAAGATGTGATGAAATCTCAGAAGAATAGATGAGAGGCAGGTACCTTTCAGACTGGACGCCATTCTTCAGGCTGCCTGTGTAGCTGTTCTTCTTATCCATAGCCAAGATGTCTATATATCCTCCTGAAGCTTTGAGCACACCGGCATGGAGAGCAGCCCGGCAGACACTAGAGGTCTGGAAAGAATACGAACAGCAGATTTTAAAGATGCACCATTTACTCAAACCAGGTCTGGGAGACAATGCCTAAAAAGAGTCAGCTCTGGGTCGACTCAGAGTCAACTCGCAATCGACTCATAGTCGACTCGATACACTGATTTGGTTCATATTTAAGCAGAAACAACAGGCCTCGTTTATCAGGCTGAATAGAATTCACACAGAACTCCTGAAATTCAGAAAGACGTTCAGGAGCTGATATACTGTTAAAGAATATATTTTTTTTACATAGTTTTTACATAGACACAAATCATAATAAGCGTCACTTCCCAATCTGAGAAAGGCCGCGTCTCAATCAGGAAGCATCCGTGCTTATTCATGATGTTCCCTTACTGGAGATCGGAACATCACATTTTCTGAATCCGATCAACTAAAACGGCGGACAAACCAAACTCTCGGCCAACTTCATCTACAAGCATAAGTTCTTCTTGTTGTTGTAGTTCTCAAATGATTACATAATTGTTTTTAACTTTATTTGAGGTTCTCTATACAGAGTCTGACTAATGTTTGATATGTTTGTGTTTTTTATAGTAACTGATAAGGAAATTCAGTGATCAGTGACCCAGTGTGTTGTGAGCCAGGGTGCTTACCAGTGCCCCGTATAGTGATTCACTAATCAGGGAGCTAGGGAGCTGATTGAGACACATCCAAAATCTTTTATTGCTGTTTAGTCGTCATTTCAGGTGTGTGAGCTTTGCCTTTTATGGAGATTTGCTTGCATCACCAAAAGCAAATCAGCTGTTCAGGTGACTGGCATCAGCATACACGTGAGTACAAAACTTTTTAACAAATTTATTTATTTATTTATTTTTGGTATTCAGGTGATTTGTACACACATATATAATCAGTAGTGGTGTGTTTGAATGAAAACATTTATGAGGACATTTTTTCCTATAGGTTCCTTAGCCACCATTTGGTTTTTGATTATTGGTTCATCTAATTATTTATTGGTTCATCTAATTATAAACCAGAACAATCAGAACAAACCCAGGGTATCAACTCGACCCCGATTCGGACTCGTGATCCGAGTCTCCGTCAGTTCCGTTACACTGGCTGATGTTCTGCTGACCTACACGCTGACAGTTTTATATCGTAGCACTTTGTGCACACATCACGCTGTTCCTCACACGTCTTTCACTTTCCATACACATAAAATACATCCTCCATGTTTGTGCAACGGACACAAAAGACCATATCCATAGATACCGGATGGCATTCCTGTGGCTCAACCCAGATCAACTTGACCTTCTAAAGGCAAATAGATGAGCTCAGTGTGTAAAAACGCAGACAGATGACATCACATGACACACTGAACGGGTTTGAGGGCAATGCTGGACCGGACCAGCACATACACTCCTTATCTGGAGTCTAAAGGAATGCTCATTCATCTGAGCTCCTGCCTGGCAGAGGTGTTGAAAGCCACTGGGTCCTAAAGCCCATATTTCTAAATATAAAGCTGTCGTTAAGACCTCATAACAATGCTTTTTTTTTTTCAAATTTAGGATATAAAATGGAATTTAGGGTTCAGAAGTATCAGAACCGACCCATTTATAGATTCACCAGTGGAACAGAACAATAAGTTATACTTGAATATGTATGAACTATATTAATATATGAACTGAATGAAGTGCAGGATCAAATTCTTTTGTACATAATATTAATTTAAAAAAAGGCTTAAAGAAATCATTTGTCTGAGGTGGAAATGTTTTCCGCTTTCCTCCATCCAACATCTCTGCCCAAAACCAGTTTTCTACACAAGCACTGTGAGGGTTTTAAACGGAAAAACGTGCCCCGAGTGGCTGAAGTGCTTCAACCTAAACCTGCATCCAAGAGATATATATCACTTAAACATCACCTTCATGTTGAAGGAAACTGTAAAGTAGCTTCAGGCCCCCGAGGAGGGAGAATTTCGTTTGAGTCCGAATCTCAGGAGAGAGCTCTGATTCGCGGCCAGCTGGACAGACCTGGGGCTTTGACAGTGGAATGCGATAAACATGCCAAAACACAGCAGAGAGTGTGTCCAAGTTCACTTTCAGCCAACGTGAGTGGCTCAGACAAACATAAGTCTGTTAGAGGTTTATCCCTATCAGACAACCAGGATCAGCGAGGGAGAGGAGGACGAGGGACATATGGGGGACAGACGAGAGAGAGACAGGAGAGGGACAGACGAGAGACAAACGAGGGACAGATGAGGGACAGACAAGAGACAGACAAGGGACAGACGAGAGACAAATGAGAGCGAAGAGGGACAGACGAGAGACAGAGAAGGGACAGAAGAGAGACCAACGAGGGACAGACAAGAGACAGTCGAGAGACAGATGAGGGACAGATAAGGGAGTGACAAGAGAAATACGAGAGATCAACAAGGCACAGATGAGGGACAGATAATGGAGAGACAAGAGACAGACAAAGGACAGACAGGAGAAATACAAGAGGGCGATGAGGCACAGACGAGGGACAGATGAGGGACAGACGAGGGAGAGAGGGACAGACAAGAGAGATGAGAGAGAGACAAGGGACAGATAAGGGACAGACGAGGGACAGACTTGTCTCTCGATGAGCGTGATCACCTGAGCACCGCAATCCTTTTCACTTCATTCATTCCTGAGATTCTCTCTAACGTCATCTCTCTGATTTGATCTGATCTCTATACGCTATTCCAGATGACAACAAAAACCTTATAGAAGCAATAATATATATAAAGAGAAGCTTCTATATACTATAACTATAATCAAGCTTCTCTTGAGAGCTCAGGGAGGTGAACTGAGATCGCACTGCTTAAAAAAATAATTCTCTTAAAGTAAAACAACGTCTGATAAAAGATGGATGTTTGTAATATATAATAAGGGATCAATATGAATAAATCTAGGATTATTTCTTAGAAATTTTTACTTGAAATTGTTTTTTTTTTTTTTTGTTTTTTTTTTTGTTTTTTTTTTACAAAATATAAGCATGCTTAATAATTTATTTTTTGTATTTTTCTTTTTTTTTTTTTTTTTTTTTTAATTAATTCGTTTATTTATTTGTAAAATCTGTATCTATTTTTTTTTGGCTTTGCTTTTTATTTTATTCTACAAGAGTCAAAGGAATAAAAATGTTATTACCATGTCATGTAAATATTAATGAATGAATATTAACCTGTGTAGAAATCTTATTAAAAGAAAAAAGATAAGCAAAATAATATTTAATCAAAAGATCCAACAGAACAAGCTATAAACAAATAAGTGAAACATCCAGATTTTACAATTTAAAACCCATTTTAAAATCTGATCATCGAATTAATGTAAGTCAAAAAAATATATGAAAAATTAAATACTATATAATATATATAAAAAAAATGAAGTCTTAAAATAATAATTTTTATTATCTAAAAATTATCTTCTAATGAACTAGGTGATTAAATCTGACAGAGAAACATCAAATAAATAAAAAAATATGACAAAAATGCAAAAATATAATTCACTATTTAATCGACTGACGAACGGTTTAAAAAGCTGTCGACTTTTTGTGTCTTTTTGGAACCGTTTTGTTTTTGATGCTTTTAGAAGAAAACCATATGAGATACAGTTCGAAGCAGCTGCTGACACGTTGTTGGTGTCTTTAATCAGGGTGTGATTAAAGATTAAATAATGATCTGAAGCACCACATATGGCAAGGAATTGCAAGTACAACATATTAGCTGAGCGACTTGGCTCGCTAATTGTGTGCGTTTCATCTCCAGTGGCTGGCGGCATCTCAGTGCGACTCTGTGGCCTTGGTATAGAGTTAAAGCTCTTGACTGATGGATGGAATTCACTCCAAAAACAATGTGTTTTAAATCAGTGTGCCATTAGAATTAGGATTAAAATTATCTGTAAGATGATAGAATTAAAATGATTTCCAGCCTTTTGTTTTAAAAAATCTAAATCGACATTTTTGGCTAAAATTTGTTGTTTTAAACTAGTGACAAAGTCCCTAATAAAGTTATATATTTATTATTTATTATATATTTATTATTTATTAACACTACATAGTTATTCAATTATTAAATCAAATTTAAAAAATTAAATCAGACATGCACTTAATATACTAAAAAAAGTCATTTTAAAAAATCACTGAAATCTCTTTCCACAAGTTACATGTTGATTGGCTCCTTATATTATTATTATTATTATTATTATTATTATTATTATTATTATTATTATTATTAATAATAATAATAATAAAATGACACCTTTTTGCATGGGAATGACCTAGCATGTCTAAAATGTGATTTTTTTATTTATTTTAATATTTGAAAAGCTCCGCATTAAACCAAACCTCCATTAAAACCCAAACACAGAGAGGAGCTACTTACGTCAGCGTAGATGCCGGTGCCGATCACTGGAGCCCAGTATGAGGGCTGATTCTTACAGTCAGCTGGGCACTGAACCCTGAATACGACAAAAAAGGAAAGAAAAAAAAAAAGAAGAAGAATTTCAGTTCTATAATGTAGACGAATAAAAGCTAAAGGGAGTGGATTCAGGTCACATGACCTGAACTTGAGTCAGCTCGATTGAATGGAGAAAACAAACAAACAAATAAATAGCCACGCAACTGACTTAAACCAGTTCAACCGATGTGTCCCATACCACAGGAAATCTTTTTTTTTTTTTTTTAAGTAAGACACACTTTCCTGTTGTCACTTACTTTACAGCAGCTATAAACAGACTTTCCCTCAGCAGCCTCCCTTTATTTCTCTCTCGAAGTTAAAAAGACAAACAAAAAAAACGTAGCTTTTTACTTGTGCTACCTAGAAACCACAAAGACGCATGAAATCCTCTGTCCTGAAAACTTCTTAAACACCTCAAAGCAAAACTGACACTGGAGACTCTGTCCATAAGTGTCAAATAAACTAATTTCTCCTTACAGACAATGTTAAACCTTATCAACAAATATACACTGACAAATCTCGGTGAATTAGCTGTCACTAAAGCAACGATAAGGTATTAGAACGAGCGCATTAATGATGAATAAACCTTCCGACCAATCAGAATTCAGAATACAATCTAGTCTAATTAGTTGGTTGGTGTTTAATTAAAGAGGAACACATACAGACTCAGACTTCCGGAAACTTCCTTGTTACTGTAAAAGAAATTCAGTGCAAATATAAAAGATTTTTCTACAAAGAGCAGAACAGATGTGTGTTACCTCGGGCAGGTGGCGGGCTGGTTACCGAAGGAGCATATATCAGCCATCCTGGTGTAGCAGTCGATGAATATTTCTGTGAGGTGAGACAAACGGAGCTCGTGTTACATCTCAGCCTGCAGAATATTACAGACGACCGATACATCATATTTATCTCAGGAAGAGATGATGTCACTTACTTTCCACTTTCGCTACCATAAAAGCATTCGCGGTTTTATATTTACTGTGAAAAGATGAGAAAAGATAAAGCTGATTATTTCACTTTTTTTTTTTTGCACGTAACAGATTCATACAGTTAAGATAAAGATTCCCAGTTTAAAATGTTAACCAAGTAACCAATAAAAACACTCGGTGTCATGCTGATGCAGGAAAATAATCAACGTCTAGATGGTGAAATGAAGCTGTTATGAAACCATGAGTGTTTTATTCCTTTTACACCACAGGAATTTGCATCATACTATATTCTTGCTTCTTGCTTTTTTTTTTTTTTTATCCGTTTACAGTTACACGTCATTCTGTGGAATGTTCAAGAAACTTTGCTTCTTGCAAAAGGAACTTTGCTGTAAGTTCTTGGAATTCTGGAATTTCTTTTCCCAATTAATATCCATGGCATGTACTCAAGACGTATGACAAAAAGTTTGAAATTGATGTAGACACTTCTGCATGTATCTTTTCTATATTTATGTATTTTTTTATATTTATGTATTAATAGTTGTATGTACCTGTAAGACTCGACTCCGTTCTTTGTGGCTTTAACGAAGAAAGGGACACTGTTTTTCCTTGTGACTTCCACCAGGCCTCCGTTATTATCCATGACTCCATAATGGATGGCAGCGCGGCAGATACTTGATTGCTGGAAGAATCAGAAGGAAAAAAAATCTAGGAAAAAATACAAGTAGAAAAATGAGACGTTATCGTTGTGAAGGATCTGAGAGACGTACCACGTCATAGTAGAGCATTCCCCAAACTTTAGCGGTGCTGTCGATGCAGTTAGCGGGGCAGTTATACCTGCGGGAAAATCACACTGGGTTTAATGAATGCTTGGATTATTAAAAATGTTTGAGGTGAGATCGTCTAACTCACCTGTTACAGGTTACACCTTTGCACTTGTCCCTCATCTTCGTCTCACACTTGATGTTTTGAGCTGCGGGGCGAAAAACAAATAATATGTATAAACAAATCAAGCTAAAGCCCCGCCCCCAAGTGTCACATGATATACACTTGATGCTTTGAGCTGCGGGGCGAAAAACAAATAATATGTATAAACAAATCAAGCTAAAGCCCCGCCCCCAAGTGTCACATGATATACACTTGATGTTTTGAGCTGCGGGGCGAAACAAATGATATGTATAAATAAAACGGGGAGGCAAGGTGACTTGGTGGTTAGCACGTTTGCCTCCTTCCGCCAGGGTTTGGGGTTCGATTCCCGCCTCCGCCATATGTGTGTGTGGAGTTTGCATGTTCTCCCCGTGCCTCGGGGGTTTCCTCCGGGTGCTCGGGTTTCCTCCGGGTGCTCCGGTTTCCTCCCCCGGTCCAAAGACATGCATTGTAGGTTGATTGGCATCTCTAAATTGTCCGTAGTGTGTGATTGATTGAGTGAATGAGAGTGTGTGTGTGCCCTGCGATGGGTTGGCACTCCGTCCAGGGTGTATCCTGCCTTGATGCCCAATGACATCTGAGACAGGCACAGGCTCCCCGTGACCCGAGGATAGATCGGATAAGCGGTAGACAATGAATGAAATAAAACAAGCTAAAGTCCCGCCCCAAGAGTCACATGATATAAACTTGATGTTTTGAGCTGCGGGGCGAAACAAATAATATGTATAAATAAAACAAGCTAAAGCCCCGCCCCCAAGTGTCACATGATATACACTTGATGTTCTGCGCTGGGGGACAAAACAAATATGTATAAACAAGACAAGCTAAAGCCCCACCCCCAAGAGTCACATGATATACACCATGTTTTTTATCTATTTATAGTTATATTCAATGTTACTGAACATCCCGAAGTGACTGAAGCTACTGTATAAACTGTAGTTTCATCACCAGCCTTTCTTTTTTTTCCTCTCTTTTGAAGTTTATAAGGCAAAGAAATACAGATTTTTTTCTTTTTTTAAAACATTACAGCCCTTAGACTCTTAGAAAAGCACTGAAGCTGGAGACTCCTTCCACGAATGTTACATAAACATCATCTTACAGCATCGATTTATTTGTTTATTCTCTTATACAAGTCTCTGTGGATGAGCCGTTACTATAGAAACAATCAATTAAAAGCATTCATCTAAACCCTGTGATTGGGATTAGAGCTGTTGCTATAGAAACTTGATTTAAAATCCACCCCATGGTGGTGTAACTGGTGTGATTAAAGAAACATGCTGAGTTCTTACTCAGGAAGTTGGTTTGAGTGGGCTTAGACGATGTGGGCCTTTTGGGTGAAGAAGGTTTGGGTTTGGGTTTAGGTCTGGCCACAGGGATCTCCGCCTGCACAGGAACCTGAGGCTTCTCCACTTCATTCATGTCTGGAGTCTCAGGACGCTGAGGAGCTCCTGGAGGAAGAAGATCATTTAGAAAACACTGAGTATGAATGAGCAAAGTGGATGAGTAGCTTAAGGATGAGTAGCTTAAGGATGAGATGTTTTCATCATGTTCTTCATCATCATCATCATCATCATGTTCTTTTCTACACATTTTACATCATACAGGAAGCTGCTACAAACCATGGGGGTTTTTTTTTCAAAATTGATCACCATTTCAAGCATCTCTTAACCAAGTCAAGTTTTGGGGAGAAAAAACAAACAAACATGGACGACAAATTACCAGTAAAAAAAAGAGTCTCAGTGATTAAACATGAAATGTATGAGAAGCTGAATTGAAAATATTGAATATTTCATTGCTGGTAGTTCAGTGTAACTAAAAATAACAGCATGTGTGGAATATTCAGTGGCATGGATGTGACGTGATGTTCCACAAGAAGCTCAGATGCTCTTGATGTTTTGCCTTCACATGTACAGCGAAAGCAAGCATCCTCCTCAGCACCACAGTCACACCAACGTGTGTGAAAGCTTTCTAGTTTCAGGCTAGTTAGTTAGCTGAAACTAGCTAGGACCTGTGAGAGCATTGTTATGGTTACAGTAATTTGTTGATTTATATCTGATTTCATCTGATTTATATCTGATATCAAGTTGACCTGTCAATCAAGCTGGAGAAGAGGAGAAGGAGGAGGAGGAGGAGGAAGAGGAAGAGCGGAATATTGTACTGAATAAGTGTAGGTATCAGAGTGAATCATGGGAAGGATCCATCTTATCCAGAGTTCACTTCACTGTGATGCGACAAAGAGGCTAGAAGTCTTTCTGGTGATTAATACAAACAGGAAACAAATGTGAAGTGGGCGGGACAAGCGATGCAAGAATATTTAAATGTATGCAAATGAGACACGCAGTGTGAAGCATGCTGGCTCGCTGGGGTCAAAAACTAATAACTTTATTGTTAATCTTTGTTCTTTTAAAGTCTGAAATTGTATCACAAAGCAAACCTACGGAGTAAATTCTTAATTTTTCTTCATCCTTTAGGAGTTTAAACCCCATTTTTTAAAGTAGGATAAATTATGGGCCATTTTGACCACCAGATAAACACAAAAACTTACCCTTATAGCACAGGTTGTCCTTGCAGACTCCGCCATAGCTGGGAGGACACTGAGAACACGGACGCCCGTGCTGGTAAGGTGCCTCACCGATCCAGTTTCCCCTGAAGGAGACCGCACAGCCAGGTCAGAACCGGGTCAGAACCAATCACGAGGCAATTATATAACCTGTGAATTTTTTGCTTTAATGTTCTCTACAGGTTCTCCGGAAAACACTGTTCAACCAATTCACCATGCAGCAAGCAATTAAATTATTTGCAAAAATCTGGAAATAATCAGCTGGAATAGCATTATTCCAGTCATGTTTTCCACTAGACAGAAAACTATGATTCAGAGTCTTCCACCTTCCAGGCCTTTTTGTCTGAAGAACCCAGGATTAGGCGATCTATTACACTTAATTGTGTTAAATGGACAGATGAAAGGTCAGCGGAAAATGTTAGAAGGTGCACGTGACTTACTTTGGTGAGTAGTTGCACACGAGGTAGACAGCATTCTCCCACCTCTCCCCCCATACGTTCATGCTCGGACACACATGGACGGCACAACCCACGCGGTTGGTGGTGGCCCAGACGATCTGCAAACAACCGGAGACGTCTATGAACACAATGGTCTACACGAAAGGCGTGCATGGGCATTGTGCTGCCACTCAGAGGGCTTCCTGATATTTTTCTCCAGCTTCCTGGCTTTCCTGATATCATGCTTTATCCAGGCTCTAGAGTAAGGAATGGAACCTAAAACAGATCTAAAGTGCACACTCCATTGTGTTAACTGTGTACGGCTGAAAACGTTATGGTATGATTCTGTAATTCGTTGATACAGAGATGGAAAAATCCACAAGAACATGGAGCCAGAACATACAACAACATTACTGCAACTGTCCTTCATCTCAGTTTAGCATCTACAAAAAAAAAGTAGCAAAAACCAAACATCATCTAATTATTGAATCACTTCCTCCAGTGAGTCGATTCAGAGTCAAATCACTTCGTCCAAAGGATTCACTTAAAAGCAGACCGAAGCCGCCAGTCGGACCAGAGCAGGGTTTCTTGGAGGCATCTCCTAATTTGCATACTCATGAATATTCCTAAATACTGGTATTCTAATTATTGAATCACTTCATCCAGTGAATCGCTTCCTCCAAAAGATTCACTTAAAAGTAGAACGAAGCCGCCTTGCTCTTACGCTCTCAAACTAGGGCGTGTTTCCTAGAGACATTTCTTAATTGCATCTTCTTCTTCTTTCGACTTTTCCCTTCAGGGGTCGCCACAGCGAATCATCTCTCTCCACCTATCCCTATCTTCTGCATCCTCAACACTTGCACCCACTAGCTTCATATCCTCATTAATTCCATCCATATACCTCCTCTTTGGCCTTCCTCTTTGCCTCCTGCCTGGCAGCTCCATGTCCAGCATTCTCCTACCAATATACTCACTCGCCCTTCTCTGAACATGTCCAAACCATCTTAATCTGGCCTCCCTAACTTTGTCCCCCAAACGTCCAACATGAGCTGTCCCTCTGATGTACTCGTTCCTAATCCTGTCCAATCTTGTCACTCCCAAAGAGAACCTCAACATCTTCAGCTCTGCTACCTCTAGCTCTGACTCCTGTCTCTTCCTCAGTGACACTGTCTCTAAACCATACAGCATGGCCGGTCTCACCACTGTCCTGTACACCTTCCCCTTGATTCTCGCTGATATTTTCTGATCACACAGAACTCCCCACACCTTTCTCCACCCATTCCAACCTGCCTGCACTCGCTTCTTTACCTCTTTCCCACACTCTCCATTACTCTGGACTGTTGACCCCAAGTACTTAAACTCCTGTACCTTCTTCACCTCTTCACCCTGTAACCTTACTGTTCCACTTCCCTCCCTTTCATTCACACACATGTACTCAGTCTTACTACGACTGACCTTCATTCCTCTTTTCTCCAGCACAAACCTCCACCTCTCCAGGTTTTCCTCCACCTGCTCCCTGCTCTCACTACAGATCACAATGTCATCTGCAAACATCATTGTCCAAGGAGACTCCTGTCTGACCTCCTCTGACAACTGGTCCATCACTATAGCAAACAGGAAGGGGCTCAGAGCCGATCCCTGATGCAGTCCCACCTCCGCATTGAACTCCTCTGTCTGACCTACAGCACACCTCACCACTGTCCTGCTCCTCTCATACATGTCCTGCACCACTCTGACATACTTCTCTGCTACTCCTGACTTCCTCATACAGTACCACAGCTCTTCTCTTGGCACCCTGTCATACGCTTTCTCCAAGTCTACAAACACACAGTGCAACTCCCTCTGACCATCCCTATACTTCTCCATCAAAATTCTCAGAGCAAAAATTGCATCTGTCGTGCTCTTTCTGGGCATGAAGTCATACTGCTGCTCACAAATTTCCACAACCTTCCTTAACCTAGCTTCCACTACTCTTTCCCATACCTTCATTGTATGGCTCATCAACTTTATCCCCCTATAGTTACTGCAACTCTGCACGTCACCCTTATTCTTAAAGATCGGCACTAACACACTTCTTCTCCATTCCTCAGGCATCCTCTCACTCTCTAAATCCCTGTTGAACAAACTAGCTAAAAATTCCACTGCTGCCTCTCCCAGACACTTCCAGACCTCCACCGGGATGTCATCAGGACCAACTGCCTTTCCACTTTTCATCCTCTTCAAAGCCTTCCTGACTTCATCCTTTCTAATCTTATCTACTTTCTGTTCCACAGAGTTCACCCCTTCTACTCTTTTTTCCCTCTCATTTTCCTCATTCATCAGCTCCTCAAAGTATTCCTTCCATCTCCTCTGTACACTCTCCTCACTTGTGAGCACCCTTCCATCTCTATCCTTAATAACTCTAACTTGCTGCACATCCTTCCCATCTCGATCCCTCTGCCTAGCTAACCTGTACAAGTCCTTCTCTCCTTCTCTAGTGTCTAACCTAGTGTACAACTCGTCATATGCCTTCTGCTTGGCCTTAGACACCTCCCTCTTCACTCTGCGCTGTAACTCCTTGTATTCCTGTCTATTCTCTTCAGTCCTGTCCATGTCCCACTTCTTCTTGGCTAATCTCTTCCTCTGGACACTATCCTGAACTTCCTCATTCCACCACCAAGTCTCCTTATCTTCTTTCCTCCTTTCAGATGACACACCCAGCACCTTTCTCCCTGTCTCCCTGATCACTTCTGCTGTAGTTTCCCAGTCATCTGGCAGCACTACCTGACCACCCAGAGCCTGCCTCAACTTCTGTCTAAATTCCTCCTTTTTCAACTTCCACCACTTGGTTTTCTTCTCTATCTCTATCTTTGACCTCTTCTTCTTACAGACCATCAAAGTCATCCTACACACCACCATCCTATGCTGTCTGGCTACACTCTCTCCCACTACCACTTTACAGTTACTAATCTCTTTAAGATTGCCTCTTCTACATAGGATGTAGTCTATCTGTGTTCTCCTACTGCCACTCTTGTAAGTCACTCTATGCTCCTCCCTCTTCTGAAAATAAGTGTTAACCACACCCATGTCCATCCTCTTAGCAAAGTCCACTACCATCTGTCCTTCTAGGTTCCTTTCCTTAACTCCAAACATTTCTTAATTGCATACTCTTAAATATTCATAAATACCGCTATTCTTAATGACGGTAAATGCATAGAGATGATCCAAGGTCATTTCTGTTCATATTAAACGATGCATTATTATACTAGTCGAGCACGTCCGGATTGATGGGTCCGCAGGGGGCTCTTAAAAAAGACTGCTCCTTTCATTCCAAGCGGAAGGAGATGCACATGAAGTGTAACCGGCATCCGCTTCCTGTGAGCTCGTACGATCTTTTTCATCCTCCGTAGAAATAAAGAAACGCTGGCGCACGGTGCATCGACTCAGATCTTAAACCCGGGCCTTTTTTCCTGTGGAGCGCGTGCAGCATGGAGTTCATCCAGTGCAGCCGCACCGCATGAGCCAGGACTGTTTTACTTGTAAATGAACAGAGTTTCTGACTCAGCGCTTTCTCCCTCATGTACAGTTCAAACTACACAGTGGGTTTGTGTGCAGGCCAACTGAGGAGGGCTGAGAAAAAAAGAGAGAGAGGGAGAGAGAGAGAGAGAGGGAGAGGGAGAGAGAGGGAGAGGGAGAGGGAGAGAGAGGGAGAGGGAGACAGAGGGAGAGGGAAAGGGGGAGGGGGAGAGAGAGACAGAGGGAGAGGGGGAGGGGGGGGGGAGAGAGAGAGAGAGAGAGAGAGAGACAGAGGGAGAGGGGGAGGGGGAGAGAGAGAGAGAGACAGAGACAGAGGCAAAGACAGCGTGAGAAAGACAGACAGAGAGAGAGAGAGACATACACAGAGAGAGTCAGAGACAGAGAGAGTGAGACAGAGAGTGAGAGAAACACAGAGAGGGGGGGGGGCAAAGACAGTGAGAAAGACGGTGAGAAAGACAAAGAGAGAGAGGAAGAGACAGAGAGAGGGTGAGAAAGACAGAGAGAGAGACAGAAAGAGAGATACAGAGAGTGAGAAAGACAAACAGAGAGAGAGAGAGAGAGTGAGAAAGACAGACAGAGAGAGACAGAGGAAGAGAGAGAGAAAAGACAGAGAGAGAGAGAGAGAGGAGAGAGAGAGAGAGAGAGAGAGAGAGAGAGAGAGAGACAGACAGAAAGAGTGAGAAAGACAGACTGAGAGAGACAGAGGCAGAGAGAGAAAGACAGAGAGATTCTCTCATGCTCTGTTTTACTACTTCCTGTACCAGGGCCAAAAAGAAATCACATTTATTTGATCACAGAATACACAGAAATGTCATTTTTCTGCCCAAACATGCAAAAAAAAGTATTGGCACCCCTGTGAAATTCATGAAATATAGCAATTTAACTTCACCAAATCTCTCAAGAGCTTTACTGACAAAAAAAAAAAAAAGAGAGAGAGAGAGAAGAGGACCAAATGCAAGGAAAAGCCCCAAGCCACAAATACAGTGGAGGATTAATGATGTTTAGGGCTCTTCTGTGGCTCTTGTGAACACTGATGGCATCATAAAGGCCTTGTAAATGCTGACTCTGAGGATATCGTAACAGAAAAATCTGGTTGCGTCTGCCAAGAGGTTACAACTCAACCACAGAGGGATCTTTCAACAAGATGCTAAACACCCAAATCAGCAGAGAAATGGATGCACGTTTTGTGAAGGTCATTCAATTCTCAAGATGTCTTACATGAACCAATGGGAGAAATGTCTCTCAGCCTGTAACGTTACAGGAACGGTCTCTGGGGTCAACAGATTGTTTTATCAATTATGGACACATTGTTTACTCATTTAATTTACTCGTATACGTAAAAATTGCTCTAATATAAACATCTGATACCACGTGATGCCATGTGACATAATCCTAGCGTACATTTAGCTAGAAAAAAAAAACAAAATTGTAGTGATTTAGATATATTTTACAAATTAATAACAAAAAAATGTTTAAAAACCTGCGTGAACTGCAGCAGCTGTACATGATAACCTGATAAAAATATCTTAATAGCACGAAGAGTTTATTGCTAGCAGAAGAGAATAAAATGGACAAGTGATGCTAGGCGAGTAAAAAATAAATAAATAAAGCGTCTTAGTAAAGTGTTTGATGTAAAGAATGAAAGAAAAACGTCTTCATTAACATTTTTCTGCATTGAAACAAAACGCAACCCTAGTGATCCACGCTAAGTCGTGTATCTAGCTAATTCGTCAAGTTAGCTAACAAGCAGAATAGCATAAAAGTCGAAGTGTAAAATCAAGACTGCTTTTATCCAGGCTCTAGAGTAAGGTACGGAACCTAAAACAGATCTAAAGTGCACACTTCATTGTAGTAACTGCGCAGGGCTGAAAACGTTATCGTAGGATTTTGGATGTAATTCGTTGTTCAGAGATACAGCGGTGGAAAAATCCACGAGTATACGGCGCCAGAACGTACAACATTACTGCAAGTGTTTTTCGGCTCAATTTAGCATCTAAAAAAAAAAAAAGGCGTAAAAACCAAACATCGTCCAATAATTGATTCACTTCCTCTAGTGAGTCGACTCAGATTCAAATCAGTTCTTCCAAAGGATTCACTTAAAAGCGAACCAAAGCCGTCTCGGTCAGGTGAAACACCACAGCATGTTTCCTGGAGCTATTTCCTAATTTACGTACTCATGAATATTCACAAATGCCGGTATCCTTAATGATGTTAGCGGCACAGAAATGATCCAAGGTCATTTTGGTTCATGTTAAACGATGCATAGTTACACAGATTATTTAAAGCTCCTCCTAATTCATTAAGTTAGCAAACAGGCAGAGTAGCGTAAAAGTTTAAAGTGTAAAATCTGCATGAACATGTGAAGTTAAGCTAAATAAAATGGATTGATTAATATAAAATACATTAATTGTATTTCACCATTACTGATACTGGCACTGTATATTATTATTATTATTATTATTATTATTATTATTATTATTATGCTAACAATGTTGTTTTAACAAAAATGTACAGTGCTCCTGTAGATTTAAGCTAATCATTACACGTAGGGTGCCAATAATTTTGGACTCACAGACTGGTAAAAACAAACAGAACAGTAGCTGTAACAGAAGGTGAGAAAAAGAGGGCAGCTCAGTGTGCGTTTCTTTTAAATCTTCAAAAGATTTCGGGTCAAATAAGAAAGCGCTGCAGGAATCGGGGAACAGCTTCCAGATGTTTGTGTCCTGGTTTCAGCAGGAGTCTGTTTTCACAAATCCATCACAGCTGCTAAGTAAAGCCTGTGAGGACATAGTGCTAGTGATCATTCCGTCCTTCTGCAGCAACATTCGCTGCCTTTTCCTGTAATTCTTTCATTACGAAGATAAACCTTTTCGTTTCTTTTGTTTATTTCCTTCACAAATATACGCAGAGTCGAAAGAAGGTGGACTTCTGAGTTGCACAATCCACAAAACTCATGTCCTGCAATCACCAGTTATAAAGAGATATAAAATTAATATCCCATATGACACAGTGTACAATAATTATGCTATAATGACGCTGTGAAATAGATTTTATGGTTATGGGGAGGAGCAGGATTAACCAATCAGCATCAAGTATTTCTCATGCAGTCTCATTTCTATTTAAATGCTGCTCTGAGTTTAGGGATTTAACCAGAACAGGGACAGTACTGGAAGAATATATATATATATATATATATATATATGTAGATAGATCGATTATAGATCTATTTTATCAAGGTATATTACAGGGAGAATTAAAGAAGGGTGTTAAAGGAGGGGTGCTAGAAGATGGTTGTTGCAGGAGGGGTGTTAAAGGAGGTGTGTTAAAGGTGAGGTATTAAAGGAGGGGTGCTACAGCATGGGTGTTAAAAGAGGGGTGTTTCAGGATTTTATGAGGCAAGAAGGGTGGTTAAAGGTGGTGTGCGACTAGAGGGGTGATAAAGGAGGGGTGTGGCATGAGGGGAGTTACTGGAGGGGTGTTACAGGAGGGTTGTTTTACGCACCCAAGTGGCACAACCAGAGACCAGAAATAAAAAAAATGAATGATGCTACAGCCAGGAAAAAGTCCAATTGGGCGGAGCAGCAGACCCTTTCTCCCCCTGTCAATCAAAGCTCTAGCCGGTCATTAAACTGTGAGCTGCATGAGGAAAGAGAGCTCATTAAAAATAATTAAAGGATGTATGCATGAAGATCACACTTATTAATTTAATTGGACTTAGCAAGTTAATTATCAGTTTCATTAAGTGACGATGCCACTGCAGATGTACAGGAATTCTCAAACACTACTTATTCTGTGCTCAAGGAGGGTTTATACTTTAACGATGACTCATTTTCCAGGCAGGATTAATTTTACATTTTTATTTAATCAGGAAATAAAAAACGAAAGCATACTGCTGCAAGATTTCACTGTCTCGCCCTTGTTGCAGTTAAAATGACCAAAATCTGAAAAAACAAAATCTCTATTTTTTTTTCAAATAAACCTGTCAAAGCAACGCATTATTCCCTTATTTGCAATTATTCAGTGGCTTTTAAAAAAACATTCTTTTTATTACTATTTTTTTATTATTATTCACAGCTGAGCTCTTCAAATTGAAAAAAAGTCATTGTTGAGTGATGTTAAGCACTTTTTCCTGACCCGACCTCTCACGTCACAAGTTAAACGAGAAATTAATCACAGAGGACAAAGTGCCGAAGTTCAGCTAATGAGAGAATATGAGAAGATGTATGACATCTTGGATGGAAACAATCTCTCTGCCAATGTTCCAGTTCAAGCAAAAAAATAATAACATGCGCAGGATTAGGAAATTCATCAGTACGTGAAGTTTAATCACGGTTCCATAGAGTCGAGTTACACTTTTCTCTATCTTGAAAACAAATAACTTCTTCATTGGCTCATCTGTAATTACTGAAAATATTAAAAGGAATCTAGAGCATATGTTTAGGTTAGTTTTACTAGTGATACTAGCTAGTACTGGCAAGAGTGCACCTCGCATTAGCGTGTCCTCTCTTATGAAATTTCACCTTATGAATTTAAATTTCGTAAAAAATTTGCATCACCATACGAAGCATTTTCGGCATACGAACAAACCAAACCGAACGCCGGCTAAGTTGTGCGTACGTCCAGGAGCCGTTGAACACTTGTTTGTGTCAGTGGATAGCCGAGCAAAGCTAACCAAAGCCAGTTTACGAATTTGTTTGAAAAGAGTCGACCCACGATACCAACGTTGCCTTCGGCATGCATTCAAAAACTAGGTGAATTTTTGGGCGTTTTTTTGTTGACAGATCGGTGGCGTGGGCGGTCTGTTCTATTTTTAGCCCAAGCTTGGTGGTACGACTTCCTGTGAGGAGCCTTAACATGGAATGCTCAGCTTGGGTCAGTTCTTTGTAAGCAGCCGTACAGTTTACATACACTTCGTATCGGTCATATTTTTGGGCGGTTGGAACGGATTATCTGCATTTACATTATTTCTGATGGGAAAATTTGTTTCACAATACAAATTTTCACCTTTAGAACTCGCCTCCAGAAAGAATTAAATTCGTATGCTGAGGTTCTACTGTATTATTATTCCGTAATTATAACAAAGCTGAAATGTAATCCATAGGATGTAATTCTCCAGGATTTTCAGTGACTTACAGATCTTAAAGAAACCCTGTGTTTAGAACCCGCCCCCTTACCTGCGTGTAGTGAGTACACATGGGTCCAGAGCAGCGTTCAGGGCACCAGGGGTTGCACTCGTGTGAGTACGGGTACGTGTAGTCCTTCACCTCATCATACCAGGTCTGGACGTGGTACGCAGGAGAACGGTATCTAAAGCACAAGACAGAAAATGAGTCAAGAACCTTGTGGAGAACCGTGTTGAGAACCTAACCTACTTTCTCCTGAACACTAATGCATCAGACACAGATCCTCTATCTGTGACTCCAAAGTAAATAGAGCTCGTTTCCCTGAAGAGTCATTCATCTCCACACTCTGTAAACATTACTTTATACGGCACTGAGGAGTCCTGAGGGAGAGGAGAGGGGGGGGAAATGCCCTTTCTGCTGGCATCAGAAGAGACAAAAAAGTTAAAGGGAAGTCCAGGAAGGGTACAGACAGAGAGAAGAGAAGAAAAATTGCTGGTTTATAGAGAGGAGCTCTTCAGTTCTATAGAATAAACACTGTATGTGCTTTTTCAACCTATTATTTATTTATATTTATCTGTTTATATTTCTGACATACTTATAGCAGCTATAAATAGTCTTTCCTTCACCAGCATCTCTCTCTCTCTCTGTCTCGATGTTAATAAGACAAAAAAACATGACTATTGATGTCACAGAGAACCACAAAGCGTAAACTCCTCCCATGCCGATGATGTCACACTTCTTCATCTGACTCTTATAAAGTTCTGACACTGGAGACTCCTTCCATAAATGCTAAGTAAATGTCTCTTCATCACATTTAACGATTAGACATGTCCAACATACACGTCCCTGTGAATGAGCCGTTACTACACAAACGATAACAGACCAGAAAGAGGGCATTAATTATAAATAAATAAACCTGTGATTTGATCAAATAATGAAACAAAAAAATTCCAACCAATCAGAATCCAGAATTCGGCAGCAGTTGGGTACAAATACAAATCTATTTTTGGCTGTATTTTGTCACGTTGGAGTCAAATGGCTGTGAAGTGAATCACTCTCTTGGAAAGTGGTTGTGTTGTGTGTGTGTGTGTGTGTGTGTGTGTGTACACAGACCTGCCCCAGTGCACTGCCAGATTCTGTCCAATAGACATAAGCAGGTCATGGGGTCCGTGTTCCCACTGACACTGTTCAGCCCAGTGTGTAGCAGAACGCTCCAGTTCATCATCCCATATCTACACACACACACACACACACACACACACACACACACACACATTAAAATGACATATAAAGTGGAATGTCAAATAAATAGAATAGTAAATAAAATAGCAGCATTGTGTTGTTATCAGTCCACGCTTGATGCAGTGCATTAAGATTAAACATATAAACAAAAATAATTAGGTTTAAGTCGTATTTTAATTAATTTATTATTTATTTATAATTTATTATATGGTTTCAAACACTGCTGGAGGTATTATTTTGGGATCTTGCTCTCAACTATACACTACAGACACACCGAACACTTGACTTTTTGACCAAATAATTGATTTCGTTCTGCTGTTTCACGAAGGCTAACTCCATAATGTGAAGGGAAATCGAGCCGAAAAGGGAAAACACGCAAGCAGACAACATCCAGCACAGACATCAGAGCTTGGATCTGCTCCACTCTAAACACTCTGCAATTGGGGATAAATGAAACACATTTCTCTGGCTTATTTCTCCACCTGAGAAGGACGAGAGGAGGTTTCCATCTTTTCCATGGATACACACACACACACACACACACACACACACACACACACACACACACACAGGAAGAAGTCTCATATACACATTCATTTGTTCATCTGAGGAAAGTTGTGCAGGACTCTCTGTAAATTTCCAATGTGGTGTTAAACACACACACACACACACACACACACACACACAAACACACACACTCTATAACCCCTGTCCTGTCCTGGTCTCCAGGTGTTGGTGCACTCCATACAGTTATTCACCAAAACCTGGCAAAAATCTAGACTTGCTCTGAAACTGCTAAACCACGCTAAATCAAGCAGACTAGAATAAGCAGACTTGCTAAGAAACACCTTTCTTATTTTATTCACTTATTTTATACAGTAATCTTCATTAATAAAGCTAAATTTTAATACAAATCAATGTATTTGCAAAGTAGTGCTTGGACCCCTACTGATCGCTGCTCTATAGGATAATAAGCAGAGATCAATAGGGGTCCAAGCACTGAATCGCAAATATATGGAACTGAAGTAAAATTAGAAGAAATGGAAATGTGTTAGGTTTACAAAAGTGAACAAAAACTCGAATATTTTAGTGGTTAAAGTTTCACAGTTATTCACCAAAACCTGGCAAAATCCTGGACTTATATTCTAAAACGGCTAAACCATGCTAAACCAAGCACACTAGAATAAGCAGACGTGCTAAGAAACACATTTATTTTATTTTATTCACTTATTTTAAACAGTAATCTTCATTAATAAAGTAAAATTTTAATACAAAATCAATGTATTTGCAAAGTAGTCCTTGGACCCCTACTTATCGCTGCTCTAGGGGATAATCAGCAAAGATCAATAGGGGTCCAAGTACTGAATCGCAAATATATTATTTATATATATATATATATATATATATATATATATATATATATATATATATATATATATATATATATATATATATATATATAATTAAATTTAGACGAAATTGGAAATGTATTAGTTTACAAAAAGTTAAAAGAAATGCTAATATTTTAGTAGTTAAAGTTTCACAGTTATTCACCAAAATCTGGACTTACTGTGAAACTGCTAAACCACGCTAAATCAAGCACACTAAAATAATAAACATCTTTATTTTATACGGTAATCTTCATTAATAAAGCAACATTTGCTCAAAATGTCATTTCCATTTTAATACAAATCTATGTTTTTAAAAATTAGTGCTTGGACCCCTACTTATCGCTGCTCTAGGGGATAATAAGCAGAGATCAATAGGGGTCCAAGCACTAAATCGCAAATATATTGGACTGAACTAGAAGAAAAAGTGATCAAAACTCTAATATTTTAGCAGTTAAAGTTTCTCTGAAGTTTCAGACTTGGTTTCTAACATCACTGGAACTACTTTATACTGTATTGGAAATGGACCAAATTACAGAAAAGTATTTTTTGGTAAGATTTTCTTGAAGTCTGTATCACTGAAACACCTTTATTGTTCCTGTGGAAAGGCTACAGCATTGAATTTGCATTATAGAGTCATGTATGTTAAATGTTTATTAACTGCCCCAAACAGCTGCCCTTAGCCTCCCACTATAAGTGTGTTTAGAGTAAACAGATTTTCTATACTTTTCTCTGTTTCTTTAATGACGATTCTTTTGCGTCCACTGTGTCGTAAATATCTCCACACTGACTTCTGGAGCCGAGATTTATAAGGTTATAAAAATACAGTTTAAGCAGCTGATCAACATGTAAAACTCTGAGCTGTAACTCAGAAGGTAGCCAGCATGAGAGCTTTAGCTCTGTTAATGATTCGGAGCTGATGTTTAAAATGGCTGACATCAAAACCACACTGGATGCCGTCCATGTTGTGTTACACTTTAGTCATTTAGTCGCACTTTAGTCATTTCTTATATATATATCATGTTGTCAAACAAGGCACCTGCAGCACTTTCCCCACTCTCATCGTTCTTACCATGTACTCCATGTTGGAGGCGGTTGGATAGACGCCACCTCTCAGTTTGTTGTGCAGAAGAAGGATCTCCTCACGATCTGACCACGGTATTGCGCGGCGTACACGCGAGCCTGACATCGAGGCCGTGACGTTGGTCTCCAGCTCATTCTCGTAGCGACTCAGCAGCCGCTGAAGCTCAGGAGAGTCGGGCAGGAAGAGGCTGGAGGACAGACGAGTGGCCGAGAGAAGCAGCACGAGGGACAGCAGTCTGAACATGGTGGCAGGGAGGATGAGGATGAGGATGATGCTGGTGGTGCTGGTTGTAGATGACAGATGATGAAAGCCACTAAATTAGAGATGAAGACTGATCTGGAAAAAATGTAGGGATATTGTCAGGAGCAGAACCATCAGCAGGAGAAAAAAACTTTCAATACATCAGTACTCACTGAACCAACTCTGATCCTACTGCAAAAAATACAAAAAAAGCAAGAAAGAAAGCATTTAATAAAAGAAAGAAAGAAAGAAAGAAAGAAAGAAAGCATTTAAAGAAAAAGAAAGAAAGAAAGAAAAAGAAAGAAAGAAAGCATTTAATAAAAGAAAGAAAGAAAGAAAGAAAGAAAGAGAAAAAGAAAGAAAGAAAGAAAGAAAGAAAGAAAGAAAGAAAGAAAGAAAGAAAGAAAGAGAAAAAGAAAGAAAGAAAGAAAGAAAGAAAGAAAGAAAGAAAGAAAGAAAAAAGAAAGAAAGAAAGAAAGAAAGAAAGAAAGAAAGAAAAAAGAAAGAAAGAAAGAAAGAAAGAAAGAAAGAAAGAAAGAAAGAACAAATGAATTAAGAGAAAGAAAGAAAGAAAGAAAGAAAGAAAGAAAGAAAGAAAGAAAGAAAGAAAGAAAGAAAGAAAGAAAGAAAGAAAGCAAATGAATTAAGAGAAAGAAAGAAAGAAAGAAAGAAAGAAAGAAAGAAAGAAAGAAAGAAACTAATAAAAGAAAAAAGAAAGAAAGAAAGAAAGAAAGAAAGAAAGAAAGAACAAATGAATTAAGAGAAAGAAAGAAAGAAAGAAAGAAAGAAAGAAAGAAAGAAAGAAAGAAAGAAAGAAAGAAAGAAACTAATAAAAGAAAAAAGAAAGAAAGAAACTAATAAAAGAAAAAAAGAAAGAAATAAAGAATCTAATAAAGAAAAAGAAAGAAAGAAAGAAAGAACAAATGAATTAAGAGAAAGAAAGAAAGAAAGAAAGAAAGAAAGAAAGAAAGAAAGAAAGAAAGAAAGAAAGAAAGAAAGAAAGAAAGAAAGAAAGGAAGGAAGGAAGGAGCTGCTGATATTCTCTGAAGCAGTGGTCACTGTTTGGTCATCACATCGTAGCAGACTAGATGCCTCACTTCCATTGTCCTGCTACTCGAACCTGCATCCGTCCCATCATAATCCTCTAATTATTAAAAAACTAAATCTCAGTCTCAGGATTCATTTACGGAACAACAAATCCATCCATCTTCTGTTAGTAGAGTCTGGGAAGTCTGGGAATTTTTTATATAACTGGAGCTGTAGAGACACAGACACCTGACACACACTGTAATAAAAATGGCACTAATATAGCTGAGTGCAAAGGTTTGTGCAGTATTCTTAATGCTCATTATCATGATATTTACTGTAAATATTCAGGGTGAGATAAACGCCATCTCATCTTTTTCAGCTCTTCTGCTTCTGTCTTGGTCTTTCAGTTTATTTCATTCTATCCTGAATGATTCCCGTCACATTCCACTGCTGGAAAACCTTCACCGGATTAAGTGTGTGAGTGACTTTTTATTCCTGGTTTATTTTGACTCATATCGTCTGCTGACGATAAACTGGTTAAAAGGTTTTTTTTTTATACACAGAGATGTGACTCTCAGCAATAAATATACGTATTGTGAGGGCACAAACTTTTGCACTCGCCACCAACACCTCCTCACCCTGCAGTACAGTTTGAGACTTCGGTGCTAGACAAACAGAAAGAGAGACATGAATAAAATCTTTTTAGAGGAACATTTTTGAGAAGAAGCGCCCCGGCGTGTCACGTGCCGTCGCTGGACCACACGGCCGTCACAGGGCCTGCTAGTCAAACAGCTCGATCAGTATGCAGCCCGGCGTACGGAGGAGAGACGAGAGAGACAGGACGGAGCCAAAGCGCTTCCTCCATCTCTCTCTTTCCTTCTCCCTCCTCTTTTCCCCTCTCTCTCTCTCTCTCTTTCCACAGGTTTGAGGTCTGACACCTCCTCGGCTGTGTGAACACACTGTCACCGCTCCAGCTACAGTTCTCTGTGAAAGCCAGACCACCACACCCCTTTCCCTCGCTGTCCTCTCCTGACTCGGAGTCTCTCTCTCTCTCTCACTCTCTGTCTCACTCTCTCCACTCCCTCTCTCTCACACACACACACTTACACTTCCATCAGGGGACCTTTCACAGCTACACCTAAAACTAACCTTAACCTAAACCTCACTAACCAAAAGGGAACTTTTTGTCCCTTTTTGTCAGCCATATTTTGTCCAGTGTTGAAACTTTGTATCTTGGCCCTGATAAGAACAGGAATCCAAAACATACCCATACACACACACACACACACACACACACACAAAGAGTTTAAGCAATATCAGAAGGGATTAATAATAATAATAATAATAATAATAATAATAATAATAATAATAATGAAGAAGTTGCTTTCGGCTGCTCCCTGTTCGGGGTCGCCACAACGGACCAACTGGTCCGCACAACAACTTGGCACATGTTTTACGCCGGATGCCCTTCCTGACGCAACCCTCCCATTTTTCCGGGCTTGGGACCGGCACTGCATCCAGTGGCTGGGGTTAATAATAATAATAATAATAATAATAATAATAATAATAATAATAATAAAGACCATGCATCCTAAACTCTCAGCCAAACTTACAGTACTATTTTTATACCTGTGGGTCTCAGTGTGGATCAGGCTTCTGTGTTTTTTTTAAATCATCATCAACATCATCATCATCATCATCACTTTCATTATTATATGAAAACCTCAATAACTCAAAAATATTTCAGTCTATTAAATAACATCAGTTTTGTATCTAATTAAACTGTGTGAATAAAAAATTTCACAAATAAAATTGTCTATGGTTTCAGTAAACAGCCAGAATACGACCTTCACCACACACACACACACACACACACACACGCACACGCACACGCACACGCACACGCACACATGCATGAGAACAGCTGGTAATTGTTCCTGCATGTGCTCGAACCAGCATGAGACGAGTGCTGACACTGAAATACCTGAGTTTCATTACATGTCTAACCGCATGACCAGCAAACGAGTGCAGACACCCTGCCTTCCTCAATCACTCGCTTTCATTCTGTCTTTCTTTGGCTAAGAATTTCAAAGATTTCATCCTCGTTCTCGTGCACACCTTATAACCGGCATCACACAGCTGTACGGTTCACCTGATGTGGGAAAGTCATTTAGAGCAATCCAACACACACACACACAGCATGCAGCAACTCCATGGTTCATTACCAGTGTTTTAATCCTCCAAGAATTCCAGAGTTTCTTCTCCGACGCTGATGAATAACTGTTTCGTGTCTGAAATCCTCCTTCTTGGCTGTTTACTCCAGCAGGTTTGAGGAGCTCTACAGGCTGCAGGGCTTCTTATTCCCACTGACTATGTGCTCAGCATTCAGCACCTTTTATAGAGAAACAGACCCCAGGAAAGAAAAAAAAGAAAAAGAAAAAGAGAAAAAGGGGGGGGGGGGGGAACCACAGAGCTGCTGAGCTACGCATGCCATCTGTACACGCCCCTCAGGCCCTCCAGAGGAAGGCCATGTTCTTGGAAAACCTTCGACATCTGACGAGCGATGTGCAAAGCGCGTAAATCACACTAAGCCCCGTCCAGTCCCAGCTCCTCTCCTCATCTCCGTCCACTCTGGATTTAGCAGCAGCTCTGGAAATCTGTCATCCAGATAAATACGCAATAAGCTTTTACATCAAAATCTGATCATCATTTTCAGCCAGTTTTGCGATTACAAAAGGTTCTGGGGATAAAATGTAACTCGCAGGACGTCATGTTCTCGACTAAGCACTCGTTGCTCCGTCAAGTCGACGCTTGTTCCGGGGGATCCCGCTCGTAACAGCTGTAAAACACATCTGGATCTAACTTCAGGTCATAATCAGGATCATTATTACTGATCGCTGGTACACTGTGAGGTCCGAAAATCAGAGAGCACGTTGATTTTTTTTTGGTTAAATTAAATGCTGAATATGATTCATTGTGTACAAAAATAAATTCAATAAACCAGTTTTTTTTAGTACGGGTCACCAAATCTCCTGATAATCTCAGACATTCCTACATTTTAGTCTATAGAATTAATAATATATAATAATACAGAAACATTTCTATCTGTGGGTTTAAATACATGCCTGAAGTTCTATCTGTAGTCTTAAAGACACGCCAATATGTCAATCTATGGTCTTAAAGACACACCCATATTTTCACTTATGCTCTTAAAGACACGCCCACATTTCCATATATATGTTTTTAAACACACCGACTTTTCACCATTTGATCATAAAAACACACCCACATTTCCATATATGGTTTTAAAGATGCACCCACATGTCAATCTATAGTATTAAAGACACACCCACATGTCCATCTATGGTATTAAAGACACACCCACATTTCCATCTATGGTCTTAAAGATACACCCACATTTCCATATATATCTTATTAAACACACACCGACATTTCACCATTTGATCATAAAAACACACCCACATTTCCATATATGGTTTTAAAGACATGTCTACATGTCCATATATGGTTTTAAAGACATGTCTATATTTGCATCTATAAGACACACCCATATTTCCATGTGTGTTCTTAAAAACACACCCACATTTCACTATTTGATCATAAAGACACACCCACATGTCCATCTATAATCTTAAAGACACACCCACATTTCCACACATTATATATATATATATATATATATATAGTGGGGCAAAAAAGTATTTAGTCAGCCACCAATTGTGCAAGTTCTCCCACTTAAAAAGATGAGAGAGGCCTGTAATTTTCATCATAGGTACACTTCAACTATGAGAGACAGAATGAGAAAAAAAATCCAGAAAATCACATTGTCTGATTTTTAAAGAATTTATTTGCAAGTTATGGTGGAAAATAAGTATTTGGTCAATAACAAAAGTTCATCTCAATACTTTGTTATATACCCTTTGTTGGCAATGACAGAGGTCAAACGTTTTCTGTAAGTCGCCACAAGGTTTTTACACACTGTTGCTGGTAGTTTGGCCCATTCCTCCATGCAGATCTCCTCTAGAGCAGTGATGTTTTGGGGCTGTCGCTGGGCAACATGGATTTTCAACTCCCTCCAAAGATTTTCTATGGGGTTGAGATCTGGAGACTGGCTAGGCCACTCCAGGACCTTGAAATGCTTCTTACGAAGCCACTCCTTCGTTGCCCGGGCGGTGTGTTTGGGATCATTGTCATGCTGAAAGACCCAGCCACGTTTCATCTTCAATGCCCTTGCTGATGGAAGGAGGTTTTTACTCAAAATCTCACGATACATGGCCCCATTCATTCTTTCCTTTACACGGATCAGTCGTCCTGGTCCCTTTGCAGAAAAACAGCCCCAAAGCATGATGTTTCCACCCCCATGCTTCACAGTAGGTATGGTGTTCTTTGGATGCAACTCAGCATTCCTTCTCCTCCAAACACGACAAGTTGAGTTTTTACCAAAAAGTTCTATTTTGGTTTCATCTGACCATATGACATTCTCCCAATCCTCTTCTGGATCATCCAAATGCTCTCTAGCAGACTTCAGACGGGCCCGGACATCTACTGGCTTAAGCAGGGGGACACGTCTGGCACTGCAGGATTTGAGTCCCTGGTGGCGTAGTGTGTTACTGATGGTAGCCTTTGTTACTTTGGTCCCAGCTCTCTGCAGGTCATTCACTAGGTCCCCCCGTGTGGTTCTGGGATTTTTGCTCACCGTTCTTGTGATCATTTTGACCCCACGGGGTGAGATCTTGCGTGGAGCGCCAGATGGAGGGAGATTATCAGTGGTCTTGTATGTCTTCCATTTTCTAATAATTGCTCCCACAGTTGATTTCTTCAGACCAAGCTGCTTACCTATTGCAGATTCAGTCTTCCCAGCCTGGTGCAGGTCTACAATTTTGTTTCTGGTGTCCTTTGACAGCTCTTTGGTCTTGGCCATAGTGGAGTTTGGAGTCTGACTGTTTGAGGTTGTGGACAGGTGTCTTTTATACTGATAACGAGTTCAAACAGGTGCCATTAATACAGGTAACGAGTGGAGGACAGAGGAGCCTCTTAAAGAAGAAGTTACAGGTCTGTGAGAGCCAGAAATCTTGCTTTTTTTTAGGTGACCAAATACTTATTTTCCACCATAATTTGCAAATAAATTCTTTAAAAATCAGACAATGTGATTTTCTGGATTTTTTTTTCTCATTCTGTCTCATAGTTGAAGTGTACCTATGATGAAAATTACTCTCATCTTTTTAAGTGGGAGAACTTGCGCAATTGGTGGCTGACTAAATACTTTTTTGCCCCACTGTGTGTGTGTGTGTGTGTGTGTGTGTGTGTGTGTATATATATATATATATATATATATATATATATGTTCTTAAACACACATCCACATTTCACTAATTGATCATAAAGACACACCCATATTTCCATCTATGTTCTTAAAGACATGCCCACATTTCCATATATGGTTTTAAAGACTCATCTACATTTCCATCTATGTTCTTAAAGACACACCCATATTTCCTTCTATGGTTTTACAGACCTGCCCACATTTGAAATACGTTTTGTCAGAGATCTCTCTCTCTCGATCGTTAGTTACAGGCCCAGCCCCCTTCAGGGTGCATGATGGGACAGATTTAAAAATATTTTGAGTCCATCACAAAAAACTTTCTTTGATAATTTTACTGAGTGTTAAATAAAATCTGTAAAGAAACCTTTAAAAAATAAGTAAATAAATCCTGAGACAGAAAAAAAAGATTCTTGGATTAACATGAACACTGATTAATGGAGAGATGGGTTTTTTCAGCACTGATCTGATGCACTGTTTAAAAAAATGAGGTGTAGCACCTGGAGAAAGGCGAGGCTGAACCGTGGGCAGTAGAGTAACAGCACGTCCAGTGGAGAAGAGAGCGTCTAATCCAGAGCTTTATCTGTCTGAGCGAGAAGCTGAGCTGTTTTTCAAAACCTTTTAACTCATCTCTACAGAAATGTCCAGTAAAATCCTGCAGTTCAAACAAAACCGGTGAAGTCAGCTGCCTGGGAACAACCCGGGGGTCAACAACCCGGGGGTCTGACACACAACTACCCGGGGGTCTGACACACAACAACCTGGGAGTCTGACACGCAACAACAACCCATGGGGGCAACAACCCAGAGGTCTGACACACAACTACCCGGGGGTCTGACACACAACTACCTGGGGGTCTGACACACAACAACCTGGGAGTCTGACACGCAACAACAACCCATGGGGGCAACAACCCAGAGGTCTGACACACAACTACCCGGGGGTCTGACACACAACTACCCGGGGGTCTGACACAACAACCCGTGGATCTGACACATAGCAACAACCTGGGAGTCTGACACGCAACAACAACCCATGGGGGCAACAACCCAGAGGTCTGACATGCAACAACCCAGGGGTCTGACACAGCAACAACCCAGGGGTCTGACACAGCAACAACCCAGGGGTCTGACACAGCAACAACCCGGGGGTCTGACACAGCAACAACCCGGGGGTCTGACACACAACAACTACCCATGGAAGCAACAATCCGGGGGTCTGACACGCAACAACAAACCCTGGGGGTAACAACCTGGGGGTCTGACACACAACAACCCGGGGGTCTGACACACAACAACAATACATGGGGGTCTGAAAGCTCCAGCTGAAGGTCCACCATCACCACCTCTTCTTCTCCTTCAGCCTATTTCCTCTTTCTCTTCTTCTTAAATCTTCTCTTCTTCTTCCTCCTCCTCCAATTTCTTCTCTTTCATCTTTTTCTTATCCTTCTTCATCCTCCTTTTTCTTCTTCTTTCATCTTTTTCTTCTTCCTCTTCCTCCTATTTCCTTTTTCTGTTCTTCTCATTTCTTCTTTCTCTTTTTTTTCTTTCATCTTTTCCTTTTTCTTCCTACTCCAGTTTCCACGTTCTATTCTTCTCCTTTCATCTTTCTCCTCCTGTTTCCTCTTTCTCTTCTTCTACTACCTATTTCCTCTTTCTCTTCTTCCCATTTTCACTTCCATCTTCTTCTTCCTCCTCCTCCAACTTCTTGTTTTCCTTCATCCGTTTCTTTCATTTTTTCTACTCCAATTTCCTCTATCATCTTCTTCTTCGGGTTTGTCCCAGAAGGGATTCATCACCGTACATCAGCAGAAGATAAATGATGAGATTCAGCTATTTTGCTGAATCAAGAAGAGAATAAAATTTTGGAAGCGAGATTTTGGAACCGTCCGAATATTTAATGGTCTAACCATCGGACGGTGGGGCGGTCAGTGACTCAGGCAAAGAATTTGATATTTTGGCGTTGTGACTCGTAGGAAAATTCCAGATTAAATAGAGGATGCGTTTGTAAGCACTAGATGGCGCCGGTCTCCGAGTTCTCGCAGTGAAATTACGAGGCATTACAGAGACAAAAACAACACACACGTCCAAAACGCATCAAATCACATCTGCTGGATGTCAGAGATTTATGAAAACGCTAAATCACTGACATGTAGCGTTACAAAACGGATTTTTATTTTTTTTTTAAAAAGAAAAAAAAAAAAAAGAAAAAAAGGGGTCATTTTTCTACAAAGGTATAATTAAAATGTCCGGCTTTTTTTATATTCTTTAAAACAAGATTTCTGATCTGTTAATCAATGTTTAGCTACATACTCTTTTACGTTTTTTAAAAACGTAGGCACATCGTAGAAGGTACCAGCGTGTACGCTACAGCAGCTGGAAACAGATGTTCCCTCACCACCCTCTCTTTTATTCTCTCTGGAAATGAATAAGGCAAAAAATAGCAAGAAATTGTCAAAAACAAATGAATAAATAAATAAATATATAAAAGAAGTGTAAAAACAAAAAATACAAAAAAAAGTCAGAAATCTCAAATTATTCCAGCTCTGCCTTCAGTTGCTCTCTTTATCTCCTCTTCTATCTGTCTATCTCTCTGTTCCTGTCTTTCTTTAATCTGTCTCTCCTTCCGTCTATCTATAGCTCTTTGATGCTCTACCACTTGATTCTTCTCTATCAGTCTCTTACACTTTATCTGTCTATCTCTCTATTCCTGTTCCTTTCTCTCACCTGTCTGTCTGTCTCTCCCTGCTTCTCTCGATCAGTCTGTTACTATTTCTCTCTCTCTTACCCTTTATCTGTCTTTCCCCTTATCTGTCTGTCTCTTACAATCACTCTGTCTCACTCTCAGTCAGTGTCTGTGTCTACCTTCATCATCCATTAGTCTTTTTCTCCGTCTTTCTCTCTCTTTCACTCCCTTCATCTCACCCTCTTCCCATCTTCCCCTCTATCTGTTCGTCTCCCCAACCATCTCTCTCTACTTTCTCAGTTTCTGTCTTACTCTCTTTCACTCTCTCCATCTCTCTGTTGGTGTCCATCTTTCCTTTCATCTTTCAATCAGTCTCTTACTCTGTCTGTCTCCCACCTTGTCACTCTGTCAGTGTCTTCGTCTCTCCCTTCATCATCTATCAGTCTTTTTCTGTCTCTCTCTTTCCTTCACCCATGTACTGTCTTTGCCTTTATCTGTTCGTCTCTCCCACCATCTCTCTCCTTTCTCCATTCGTCTTACTCTCTCTCACTCTCTCCATCTGTGTACCTTCCTGTCAGTGTCCGTCTTCCCTTCATCTCTCCATCAGTCTCTTACTCTTTGTCTGTCAACCACTGTCTATTTCTCTCTTTTCCTGTCTCTCTCTTTCTCTCAACCACTATCTGTCTGTCTTTATCTCTCTCTCTCTCTCACTCCGTGTCACTCTCAGTCAGTCTTTATCTCTCACTTCATCAACTTTCAGTCTTTTTCTCCGTCTCTCTCTCACCCTCTTCTTTCTTCTTCCTTTCTTTCTCTCCCACTAACTGTCTGTCTTTCTCTTTTCCTCTCTCTCACACAACCATTATCTTTGTCTTTCTCTCTCTCTACCATCTTTATCTTTCCATCTTTCTTTCTTTCCCAGTCTTTCTATCTTTGTGTTTCTCTTTTCCTCTCTCAACCATTATCTGTCTTTCTCTTTTCCTCTCCCTCACACAACCACTATCTTTGTCTTTCTCTCTCTCTACCACTATCTTTATCTTTCCATCTTTCTTTCTTTCCCATTGTCTTTCTATCTTTGTTTCTCTTTTCCTCTCTCTCTCTCTCTACCATTATCTTTGTCTTTCTCTTTTCCTCTCTCTCTCTCAACCATCATCTTTGTCTCTCTTTTCCTCTCTCTCTCAACCACCATCTTTGTCTTTCTCTTTTTTTCCTCTCTCTTCCTCTCTCACACTGTCTAATTTTCTCTCTCTTTCTCTCACCATGTCATCACCATCTTTTCGTGACTGTGTTTAAATCCTCAGTGTTTTCTCCTGCTGTGGTTTTGAGTCTCTGTGGATTTACAGAGCTTTACCGCGGTACAGAGTCGTGTTGGACAGAGCACTCGTTTATTTGGAGAGGCCCATGGGGGTCTGCAGCTGACCTCGGGTTTCTCTTAGCAACTCTGAATGGTGGAACCGAGCGAGACGGCGTCTGGGTGTGATGCTGGAAAACGGTGACATTTTAAAGCTGAAAGGCGTAAGAGTGCCACTTTTTCCTCACCGATGGTCATTATTTCCATCGCTGACCGGTTTCATACAGTAACCAACCAGAGAAATGTGGGCGGAGCTTAAAAAAAACAAAAACAAAAAAAACACTGATTAACTAAATGTGAAATCACTGAATTTTCCTGATGTTTTATTCAGCGTGATCTTCCACATTTCATTCATTTCCACACAGTGATGTCAGCCAGGACGGAATCCTGAACGTCTTCCTGCTAAAAGAACCCACAGTGTCGAACAAACAGCGTACTGGACTCACAGTGGAACAACGTTCGATAAAAAAGAGCAGCTTCTTAAATTTCGGTTAGATTTCAATATCCGTTTGATATTAACAGCTATTCTCTGGGTGTTGAGTAAAAGTTTTGGCACCCTTGCCTCACGAAATCCTCACAACCACAATCCAACATCTAAGGGAAAGCTGAAGGGGGGGGAGCAAAAAAAGAGAGTGGGGGTCAGGAGAGGAGGGGAGAGAGAGAGAGAGAGAGAGAGAGAGAGAGAGAGAGAGAGAGAGAGAGAGAGAGAGAGAGAGAGAGAGAGAGAGAGAGAGGTGGGAGAGAGGAGAGGCAGAAGAGAGGAGAGAGAGGCGGGAGAGAGAGAAAGAGGGGAGAGAGAGAGAGAGGCAGGAGTGAGACAGGAGGGAGAGGAGAGAGAGACGGGACAGTGAGATTGACAGGAAAGAAAGAGGCAGGAGGGAGGGAGAGAGAGAGAGAGAGAGAGAGAGAGAGAGAGAGAGAGAGAGAGAGAGAGAGGCGAGAGACAGGAGGGAGAGGAGAGAGAGACGGTAGAAAGACAGGAGAGTGACAGGAGATACAGAAAGGAGAGAGAGAGAGAGAGAGAGAAGAGGCGGAAGAGAGGAGAGAGACGGGAGAGAGAGAGAAAGAGGGGAGAGAGAGAGAAAGAGGGGAGAGAGAGAGGGAGGGAGAGGAGACAGACAGGAGATACTGAGAGGAGAGAGAGAGAGGTGGCAGAAAGAGAGAGAGGAGAGAGGCAAGAGAGAGAGAGAGGAGTGAGACAGGAGAGAGATGAGAGAGCGACATACAAGACAAGATGAGAGAAAGAACGGAGAGAGGAGAGAGGGAGAAAAGAGAGGAGACAAGACAATACAACGAGAGAGAGAGAGAAGAGAAAGGAGAAAGAGAGAGAAGAGAAGGATAAGAGAGGAGAGAAGAGTCAGGAGAAAAGAGAGAAAAGAGAAGAGAGGTGAAAGAAGAAAAAAGAAGAGAGAAAAGAGACGAGACGAGAAAAGAGTAGAGAAGAGTTCATTATTAGAGGAAGAGAGAGAAATAAATCTGGAAGGAGAAGCCCAACAAACACATACGGATGTTCAGTTAAAGTTTTGGCACCCTCAGATACTTCCACTGTGATCAGCTCGAGTAAGACTGGAATCAAGTAAAGCACGTCACTTTCTTTTTGTAAAATTTAGAGGGGTTTTTTTTCTTCTTTTAGTAGAAAACCAGGGTTCAGTTAGATCTGGACTGAGGTCAGTAACCATATGGCGGTTTGTTGGGTGTAAAGTGCTATAATTGAGAGAGTGAGTAAGTCTGTAGGCAGGTGCTGGCAGAAGCAGCACCACAGGCCATGCCCAGTGTAGAGATTCCAGCTCCTACGCCAGCACTTTGTTTAACTGAACACGTCTCAGGCGCCAACAGTCGCCGAGGAAAGCGGGAAGCTCTCCATGTCAGACAAACCCACATAACGAGACGCTCTGCACCGAGACAAAGTGCCGTTGTAAGAGAATCTAAACTAGAACTCGTCCTTTCTCCTCTGACTGCACAAAGGGTCAGACGGAGCAGACACGGTGACCGCTCGTCTGTACGATTCCATTCACAGACCTACAAACCAGCTGAGAACGTCAAGGTTCCTCAGACGTTCCTCCGAACATCCCAAAACCCCAATTCTTTTTTTTCTCCCCTAATGTCTGGCTCATGGAAAATAAGTTCTTATAGACATGAGAAGCTCGTGTCAAGACATGTTTGAGGGTTGAGTTGGGTTTCTCCATCTGGTCATGACATTTCAAAGCATCCATCATCTTAATTAGAGAGGTCTCCCACGAAGAGACTTAAAGAAAGGAAAAACATTTCCATCTACAGTGATTCCGTCATAAATGACGCAAAAGAATTAGTTTAGAATCTATCTGTTGAAATACGGCTGAGAAAAAAAAAGAATAAAATTGATGGTGTCATTTAAGAGAGGTGTAATTTACGGGGAAAGAAACCCTAGACACATCAGGAACAACAGACAGATGACTGGGACGGGATACGAGGCACAAGCTCCAGCTGAGAGGATTTCAAAGCAAAATGAATTCATAGTGTTGGTGGAAAATGAAGCAAAACTAACACAAGTTCAATCACAGCATGAGATTTTCTCTCAATACCGAGCAAACGACCAAAAACATCGCTGTTCTTCCCCAAAATATTGCCACAACGTTGGAAGCACACAACTGTACAGAATGTCTCCATGAAGACATGGTGGGGAGGTAAAGGTCAGAGTGGAAGAACTGGAGAACTGAACACCTTTAGGATGAACTGGAACTGGAGTCTGATCAACATCCCAACATCAGAGTCTGATCTCACTCATGCTCTTGTAGCTGAATGAGCGCACATCCACACAGGCACAATCCAACATCGAGCGAGAGAAAAGAGATGAGACGAGAAAAGAGATGAGACAAGCAAAAACCGCCAAGATGAGTAAAGAGACAAGACGAGAGGAGACGAGAAGAGAGAAAAGAGACGAGAAAAGAGATGAGACGTGAAGAGAGAAAAGAGGAGACGAGAGAAAAGAGCCGAGGCGAGAGGAGAGAGAAGGCGAGAAGAGAGAAAAGAGAGGAGATGAGAAGAGAAAACAGAGATGAGACAAGAGAAAAGAGGAGAGAAAAGAGATGACAAGAAAAGAGAAAAGAAGAGACGAAAAAACAGAAAAGAAGAGAGAAAAGGAAACTAGACTGGACGAGAAGGTAAGAGACGAGAAGAGAGAAAAGAGATGAGACGAGCAAAAACAGCCAAGATGAGTAGAGAAAAGAGACAAGAGGAGACGAGAGGAGAGAAAAGAGACGTGAAGAGAGAAAAGAGGAGACGAGAGAAAAGAGCCGAGGCGAGAGGAGAGAGACAAGGCAAGAAGAGAGAAAAGAGGAGACGAGAGAAAAGAGGAGACGAGAGAAAAGAGCCGAGGCGAGAGGAGAGAGACAAGGCAAGAAGAGAGAAAAGAGAGGAGATGAGAAGAGAAAAAAGAGATGAGACAAGAGAAAAGAGAAGACACGAGACAAGAAGAGAGAAAAGAGATGACAAGAAAAGAAGAGACAAAAAGACAGAAAAGAAGAGAGAAAAGAGACTAGACTGGACGAGAAGGTAAAAGAGACGATAGAGAAAAGAGACTAGATGGGACAAGAAGAGAAAAGAGACGAGAAGAGACAAGACGAGATAAAAGAAGAGAAAAGACGAGACGAGAAGAGAAAAGACGAGACGAGAAGAAAGAAAAAAGATGACAAGAGGAGAGAAAAGAAGAGAGAAAAGAGACTAGACCGGAAGAGAAAAGTGAAGAGACAAAAAGATTTTTAAAAAGAAGAGAGAAAAGAGATGAGACGAGAGAGGATGAGAAGAGATGAGGCGAGCTAATCATTACAGAAAAGAGAAGAAGCAATCTGGGATGAGATGTTCCACAAGCACATGTGGGCATGATGGTCAGGGGTGCACAAACTTTTCATTATATACAATAGCTATGAATCGGCAAATCCGGTCATGAATGATTCTTCAGACGAATCGTACGAAGTGCATCATCTGACATTTCTTCAGTTTCCGACTCACTTCCTGGTTTAAAGCGTGGTTTCAGCTCACGCTGGGTTAAAGGACACCTCATTAGATGCGTGGAGAGAAGGACACTAGAAAGAATCCTGGAAAAAAGCAGCAGAGATCGTTGGTTCTTTTGGCGAGTGTCACTTCACTTCGCTTGCTTTGCTAATCTGACAAAAAAAAAAGCGAGCAAAATTAAAAATAAAATAAATAAATAAAAAGAACCAAACAAAAAAAAAAGCTGAGCATGTCACATCAAACTTTAATACATTTTATAATTGTATATATATCGTGCTATAAGGTGGTGTGTTCTCAGTGCTACACTACAGACACAATATGAGCGACCTTTCGCTTGCTAGCATGAACTGAGTGGGTGGGAATTTAAAATAAATAAATAAATAATTTTTTTATTTATTGTTTGGTGATTGGTGCAGACAAAAATGCTCGAGTTTGCTTCCCTTTCAAAATGTACGAAGCAATTTTTCTTTTTTTTAAGGATTTTTTTGGGTGTTTTTAAATTTTTTTTATTTTTTTTTTAAGGAAAATGACTTGAATTGATGGATTCCCAATCACAGGATTCTTCTTTTAATCTCCTCTCAGTGAGACATACACCATAAGTAATGACTTTCTATGAGAGCCGCACTCATGTTCAACATGTGAATGGAAGAAGGAACGTGTGTTGTGACGTCACGTGACACGTCTCGGCCCAAATCTGCTGCAAATCTGCAAAATAAATAATAATAATAAAAAAAATCTAAAACCCAACTTCCTCCAAACGTTAGAGTTTTCTGGATCTTGGGTTAATTTCTGCAATCACAAAACACTGAAATCCACAAGGAAATGAATAAAATCTGAAGCCCGAGGCTCGATTGTATAGATAGTGGATGATTACAGCGTGAACATTATTCTAGCGGTGGTCCTGGAGTCGGGAGGCTTATTATTTCACGACCACCCAAGGCCGTGAGCTCGTGTTAAAGATCCTCTCAAGGCTATAAAAGCACACTGGAGCCTGCACAGAGCCCGAAGAGGAAGATTTCAGTCTTTAGACGGTCCGTCAGGGGCTGCGAGGCTCCTAAACGGCTCGAGGAAACGAACTCGGTGACATGAAGACGACGCCAAACAGCGTGAGAGGGAGAAGAACCGGGAGAACTCCTCCAGGGTGAAGGCTAGACCCGGAGGGAGCCGACAGCCAGCCGAGCCGCAGGAACAGGAGCCACGGTCAAGTCACGATGAAGGCGAGGAGAAGAACCGGAGGAACGTTAAACAGTGCAGCGAGTGCCTCCGCAATCCGAGATCCTCACAAACTCGCCCCAAGACGGACAAGACCGCTTCCTCCCCTTTAACACGTGTTTGCTTTGTAGTTACGGCACACATTCCTCACCGCAGGAGGCCCGGATCCGAGGGGGAACAGACCGCTTCGTTCAAATACACTAGCCTTTTTGTTTTTTTTTTTTTTATCCTTCTTCTTTTTTTTGTTTTTTTAAATTTTATTACGAAAGCCCAACTCGAACCTCGTAACTAAACTACAGCCAAAAAAGCTTTGTCACAGTTTTTTATTTGAAAATTGAACAAAAAAAAAAACAAAATGCTGAGGCGAGAGACAAATATGCCGCTGTGTTATAGCTCGGTTTCCCATCACACACAAAGTGCTAGGAAGAACAAAGCAAACAAAGATGTAGAGATTTTTTTCCCCTTTTAAACGTCAGGACATTTCATTTCTCTGACCGAGAGAAGAGAAAAGGTTCAACAGAAAGCATTCTGATTGTAAAAAATAAAAAAAAATCCCAAAACAATTGGAAAGCAAAAATAGCGACAGAGCAGCACAAGCAGTAAGAACCATCTGTACATCTGAACAAACATTTACGAGCATCGGCTCCGATTGGATTTTTTATTTATTTACAGCGTTTACTAGAAGCAACAGAGTCACCTTCTTTAGTTTTCAAATTTTTGGGGGGGAATCGTTCTGTAGATCTCGCCAGTTATAATTCTGATGAAACACTGTAGAAAATAAGAGCAACAAGCTCAATTAATTGGTGTGTAAACTCTCAGGCCCCCAAAAAAGCAAAGTTACTCTGGGAAACTTCAGTGTGTGCTCAAATCCAAAAACAATGGCTTTAGTGGTGAAAGAGGGATGTGATAGCTTGGTTATAAGATTGACTACCGATCAGACGGTTGAGAGTTCGAATCCCAGATCCACCAAGCTGACACTACTGGGCCCCTGAGCAAGGCCCTTAACCCTTAATTACTCAGTTAGAAATTAAAATGAAATATAAATGTAAGTCTCTCTGTATAAAGGCATCTGCTAAATGACAAATGTAAGATGTTCAAGTCAGATAAAATTCATCAGGAAACTCAAATGAGATGCTGCATTAGACTCAGGGATGGACTAAACACAAGCTGATGGAGTTGGAGGACCACTTTAGTTTCAGTTTTGAAAAGATGTGGTTTGTTTTGCTAATTAAGGAAAGAGGAGGAGGGGAAAAAAAAAAAAACGCTCGCTCTTCACCAAATTGCTCGTTAGCTCGTGTGTGTAGTGCAGCAGATGGTGGGATTGGAATGGATCTAACCCTGGTTTTTTTTTTTTGGTCTGAAGAGAAACACATGGAGACATTTGTGCATCAGAAGAGCTGTGAAATTTGTACACACTTATAAATGAGGCTTCCGTCCGGGAATGAAGATCCTTTTTGTTGTGTGTGTGTGTGAGACTGTTAAAAATAAATTAATAAATAAATAACCCTTCAAAGATGTAACAGAAATATGATCCATCGTAGAACTTTATTTGTTATTGTGCTTTATGTCGGGTCAATTTTTGTTTTTCAATTCAAATCAATTCGGTTGAAAAAACAAAAAAATAAAATTAAAATAATCTAAGATCAGGGAAAAGGATAATGGGGAAAAAAAAAGTAACAAAAAATAAATCAATACAATCAGTGTATAAGCATGATGAATGGTCAATAAAACGAAAGCAAACATGATTGTGGTGTGTGTGTGTGTGTGTGTGCGCACTCATTGGGGTTTATTAGCTCATATAGCCATGCAGGATTCCCAGCTGGTTACTGAAAAGTTCATCGCCAAAAAAAAAACAAACAAAAAAAAAAAACCAAACAAAACATACAGTACCAAGAGGCCGAGGCGGCCAAACAGGGATGCGGACTAACTGCAGCTTCCTCCTCTAAAACAAAGGCCCAGGATGATTGGCTGAGCCCGAGTGAGACACACCCCATGGACACACCCCTTAAACAATGTACAATTAAAAATGAAATTTTGATGGTAAAAAGATAACGTCGCTCACGGTCGCTTCGTCTCCAGCGTCTACACACTTTCCCCCAGGCGAGTGAACCCTCAAGTGAAAGATGTGCATATATTTGGCTGCGTGTTTGTTTATTTCACTTTTATTGATCAAATTTCAAAGGGTTTGCGTGCACATAAGCTTTTTTTTCCTCTTAAATCATCGGTTGTATGTCCTAAAGCGCATTAAAATTGTTAAATCACTCTAATTCTACACCTAGAAACCATACCCAGGGTTCTCGCAAAACAAACAAAAAAAAATACATTTTTATTTATTTTTTTTTTTTTAAATGTTTTTTAATTTCATGTCTCCCCACTGCAGCTCCATGACTCTCTCGCTCCCGCTCTCCTTATAATCCGATGGCTCCAGTGTTTTTTTTTTCCCCCTCGCCCGCTCAGCTAGGACTGAGTGTCGAGATCATGAACTTACAAGAGACAAAAGAACAGAAGGAAAGAAGAAGGAGGAAGAGGAGGAGAGAAAGAGGAGGCGACAGCGGTAGAGCAGTGTGTCTTGCGTCGTGGGGATCCTGAAGGAAAGTCGCGTTCTGCTGCTCGACGCAGTTTCTTGTGTCAAATTTTGCTGGTGCATCAAAAAAGTTTCATCCGGCAGAACGTCCGTCGAAATCCCTTCGTTAAAAGGCAAAACACGCAAATTGTTCTCTCACACACTAAGCCATTAAAAAAGTAGATTAAACAAAAAAACAAACAAAAAAAAAACAACCAAAAAAAAGAGTGCGCGCAGCCCGAGACCGAAACCGTGGGAGGGTTAAAGCGTCTCTGGCCGTCGTGCCCACCTCCAACCGCGGAGCCTCCGTCACGCCGTAGCGTCCGTCTCAAAACTAAACTCGCAGGACAGAGAGCCACCTCATGGAAGTCTTTAGATACCAGATTCGAAATAAATTTTTCCCTCTTCCTCCAAATGATGACGGAAACGTGAAAAAGCTGGCTGTGTGTGTGTGTGTGAAAGCGAGGGATGAAGAGGGGAGGAGGAACCTCATGAGAAAAAGTTGGGCAGTGTTCCTGTTGAGGCATGTGAGTGTGTGTTGTGTTAGAAAGCGCGCGTGTGTGTGTGTGTGTGTTTGGGGTTTCTACAGCAGGTCGACACGGCGGTAGTAAAGCAGGTAGGCAGTGCGCTCTGCAGTCTGCTTCACCACGTGGTACTGGTTGATCACCTTCACTGCCTGGTCGTCGATGCGCAGCCAGCCGTTCAGCCCGATGTGGAAGACGTCCGTAGTGTAATGGCCGCCTGTGGCGCTGTTCCCATGGTGATAGACAACTGTAGGAGAAGGACAGATGGAAAAAAAGCGTTATGAAGAACATAACGTACAGTTCATACTGGAGATATACATCTACAATACAGCAGACAGAAAGAGACGGGAAGAGTGAGAAATGAGAGAGCGAGAGAGATGGAGGAAAAGAGACAGGCAGAGAGAAAAAGAGAGACAGGCAGACAGGAGAAGAGAGAGACAGGCAGAGAGATAGAGAGAGACAGGCAGAGAGAGAGACGGGTAGACAGAGAGAAAGAGAGACAGGAGAAGAGAGAGAGACAGGAAGAGAGAGATGGGCAGAAAGAAAGACAGGCAGAGATAGAGGGTGAGACAAAAAAAGACAGACAAAGGAAGGGACGGGCAGAGCGAGACATGGAGAGAGAGAGAGAGAGAGAGAGAGAGAGAGAGAGAGAGAGAGAGAGAGAGAGAGAGAGAGAGAGAAATGAGAGAGCGAGAGAGAGGGAGGAAAAGAGACAGGCAGAGAGAGAAAGAGAGACAGGCAGACAGGAGAAGAGAGAGACAGGAAGAGAGATAGAGAGAGACAGGCAGAGAGAGAGACGGGTAGACAGAGAGACGGGTAGACAGAGAGAAAGAGAGACAGGAGAAGAGAGAGAGACAGGAAGAGAGAGATGGGCAGAAAGAAAGACAGGCAGAGATAGAGGGTGAGAAAAAAAGACAGACAAAGGAAGGGACGGGCAGAGCGAGACATGGAGAGAGAGCGAGACATGGAGAGAGAGAGAGAGAGAGAGAGAGAGAGAGAGAGAGAGAGAGAGAGAGAGAGAGGGGAAAAGAGACAGGCAGGCAGAGAGAGAGACAGGCAGAGATAGAGACAGGTCTGACTTCACGTCCCCACAGTCCCCTGAATCGTTCTACATGCGAGTCTCTGATCCCACACTTCTGTATGAATCAAAAGAATCGTTTTCTCCCTCATTCGACCAGACGTTGTGAAAGAGCCTGCAGTCCAACACCAGGGCTTTAATAATGCAATCTAAATCACTGCATTGCTCCCACTGCTCACAATGAACCCTGTATTAAAAACACCCTGTGGATTTAAAAAGCACATATACACACATGCAAGTTTAATAAAATACTAAACTAAGACGAGTCCAGATTGGAGTAAAAACACGGAGCACTTTTAAACTCGTTCCTGGCACAACACGACACGAAACCGGGACAAAGACATGTGCAGCTAATCTGGAGTGTGACGCGTGAAACGACGCTTACGAGAAGCAACCATGAATTTGAGACAGAGAAGAAGAAAAAAACCCACACACACACCCCAACGTTCCTGTGGGATTATCGTCACTACTGAGAACACGCTTAACAAACAGAAGTTAAAGAGATGTTTGCAGGAGGGCTGAAGATCCTGCCCAAGGGCATAAAATGAGGGTTAGGCAGCTGGGTTCAGGAAAAATGTATAGCGCTGGTAGAAAAAGCAACACTGAGGGTTAGAGAAGAAAAGAAAAATAAACGAGTGGAGGTAATTCACTCCTGGGCTGGGAATAATAGAGGCCCCTGAAGGAAGCGGCTGTGTGTGTGTGTGTGTGTGTGTGTGTGTGTGTGTGTGTGTATGTATAAAGAGATCAGTGAGCTGTTCAGGAAACACAATGGGCCACTGGAATGAACAAGTGAGAAACGAGAGACGGCTGGAACAAGCAGTAGCACAGTTTACACACGAGCTAATAATCCATCAATAATCCAATTGACAGTTTAATCTGAATGAGAAACTTTCACACACACAGCTGGACCCTGTATTCCCTAACCTCAGTGAGATCTAAATGATTAAATCTTTTTGGCTTGTATTTGCTAATGCAGCTCGAAAATTTCTTCAGTACTTCAGAATAAATGCAGGTTTGTGGGTGGGGCAGTGTACGATCTCTAATCTAACTAGAAGTTTTGCTAGTGAGGAAATCATTTAGGATTCAGTTTCAATCTAGTTTGGACAGGCTTGCTCAGATGGACTGTTGGACAGAATTTGACGAATGTGTGCACCTGTATGGTTGGACGTACGGATGGATGATTTTGCTTGTTTGAAACCATGGACTTGGTTGGATGTATAGACGGATGGATGAATAGACAAACACTTGATTGCTTTAATGGACAAAAGGATTGATGGCTGTTGGTCGACCAAGCCTTCACATCCATCATGATTTAGACAGATAGATGGGCTTATTTGGATGGATGGACCGATGGATGAACTTGGTTCAGATGGATTGGCTTGTTTGATGAATGGACAGATGGACCGGCCTTTTTAGATGGATGGATGGACAGATGGATTGGCCTTTTTGGATGGATGGATGAGAGAGACACTGGCTTGTTTGGATGGTTTGGATGGATGGATGGACAGATAGATGGATGACAGATTGGCTTGGATGGATGAATGGGCTTGTTTGGATGAATGGATGGAAGAGCTAGTTTGATTGGATTGACAGATGAATGGATGGGCCTATGAGTGGGTGAATAGATGGGCTGGTTTGGATGAATGAGTTGGTCTGGACAGATGGATGGGCTGGTTTGGACTGAGAAACATGATCTCTATTTGTGATGTCACTAAATAAAAGCACCAGCTTCGAACCAATCACATTAAAAATGAGAGAAAAGTGTTAACTGAAAGTGTGGACCTGTGCATCATATTAGCAATAAAGAAATTTTCAGCCTTATATTTGGATGAGAAATCAGTGAGGCAAAATTAACAGTGACTGCAAGGAGGCGTTTCCCAATCTGTATATTTCTGCATATTCATAATGTCCTGTGTTTTTTTTTAAACAAGGTTAAAGGTGTTGAGAGGTTATGCAGTATTCATGTGCTTTAAAACCACATACATAACGTGACCAAAGACTTGGCCGACGTTCCCATCTAACAACACGCACGGTGGTTGGTGGTCAAGGCGCCGTTTACACAAAACGGCTCTTCTCACGTGTGAGGTTTGGGTTACGTGTAAACTCTCAATTGGGAATCTGCTATCAAAATAAAATCATTTACACTGATATAAATGGATATAAACAAACCCAGGGCTCAGGATTCGATTTAAATAAACAGCTTCTGAGTGGTCAAGGTCTCATTCAAACTCTTACAGCATACGTTGGATGGAAAAGTGATGAACCCCATAAGCCAGCAGCGTTCAAATAAAATCCAGTTGCAGAAAATTCCCCACTGAAGGCGGCCTGGATAAGCGACTACGCATCAGGAAACAACAACTCATGTTTTCTATGCTACATGGTGGATTCCCTTCTCTAAAAATTACTCAGCATAAAGCAAAGATTAATGAATAAATGAATGGCACAGCTCTACACGAGCGACCTGGTCATAAACACGGCCTTGTTTACTGACACGCAAGCTTCATGTCTGATCTCTTGTATCAAAATAAAACAGGCTTCTACAACAATTGACGTCTGCTGAGGTGGAGAATAACCACAGACATTTTTTCTCTGTTCAAATTGCTTACTTCATCTCATTTTTTCTCTCTTTTTCACTCTGTTGCTGATCTGTGGTTTTATGGACTTTTAGCTAGAGCTAAATGATTTACATAAATATATAAAATTCTAAAGACTGAAACGGGGGATCTGCTACAGAAGCCGCGTTCAAGTTTTCACATTCTCACTCTGCTGAAATATTGCCCGGGTCCGTGTCCAGACTGTGGTCCACCAGTTGATGACTCCTAAGACAGAACTCACAACTGCTGTTTTAGTTGGAATCGACCGCAAAAAGATGGGAAACCCCCCAAGTGACAATTTTCTCTATCACCGACCGTGTTACTTTATTAAGCCCTGAATCGTCCTTCACCGCGATGCAGCTCGTGCCTACGCGTGCGTGACCCAAGTTTTCCGTATTCATTCCCCTGAAACCAGGACAGACTCAAAAACACAGCCTTCAGCCCATGACTCTTTCGCTTTGGTTTTACTCCAAAATCAGCAAGCTGTATTTTATTATCTTGTGTGCTTTACACATTTTGACGCAGTATGTGGTAACGGGATGGACGTACGTACCTGCAAAGAGCCTGTAGGTTCTTTGGCCTTTCAAAGTTTTGCTCCGCACACCCGGCGAGAGGAGATCTGCACAGAGAAGAAGAAACGTATTGCATAAATCTTGCTAGTTGTAAACATCAGCTGGTTGACAGACTAGCCGTTAGAGAGAAAAGAAACATTTCAGTCAAATTAACTCCAGACTGAATGTTAACTAGTGCATCCAAGGGACTGGAGTGTTTTTGCTTTTCTAACTAGAAGAGGATGCATGTGTAAATCCAGATGTAAGCAATATTTTGTTGATCTTCCCCATGACTCCCTCTCTCATTGTTGGTTGATCTTCGTCTGCGCTGTTCTTCTCACAGGAGTCAATTAAAAGGAGCCAGGACTGCAACAAAACAGATCCAGACCCTTATCCCACCACTCATCATCCTGAACACCACAAACCACAGGGTTTGAAGTGTGTTGCTGACGAATAGGATTACAGGTTGGACATAAAAGTTTCGAGGATGTAGGATGAGTCATCATGGTGTTTAAGGACACGTTATGGACTGATGAGGTGTGAACCTGAGAGAGACGAGGCCTAAGAAGCATTCAGATGAATAACAGCATGAGCTTACTATTAGAGCTGAGACGCAATGAAAAAAAACATACTTGATCTCTCTGGAATTTTTAATTTATTCTCCTCTTTTGACTTAGAAGACCAGGGTTTATCTCAGCGGTCCCCAAGCTTTTTCGCACCACGAAATGCTTTCAATGCAAGACAAATTTTCAACTAATGCAGCACTCTTTTTGGCAGTTTTGGAGTCTCATCAACTGGGTCTTTCCTGTTTTTGTTTTTTACTCGCTATTGCTTAATGTATCAGTGCATGAAAAAGAAACAAATGCAGGAAAGGAGCAACAGACCGAAGTGGTCATTTTTCAAAATAAAACATCCTGCAGAATGTGATGGTCAATAAAACAAATAAAAACGGATGGAGACCCCTGGTTTAAACTACATACGGAGTCCACTAACCCATTAAGACTAAGATACTACTCCTCTCATTTTCCCCCCCTTTCTTAAATAGTCCTATGCCATATTTTAGGCTAGAATGGGAATTCATGGTATTCTCCTACAAAAGATTCTTGCAAACCAGAGGGTGCCAAAACTTTAATCTGAATTGTGTTCGGATTATTATTGAGCTTCTGCATTAGTGAGGAAGTGATTTAGGTTTTTAATACAGTTTGGACAGCTGGATACACAGATGCATGAATCTGTCTGTTAAGATGGATGGATTTAAAGGAGTAGATCAGCTTGCCAAGATGGATGGATAGACGGAGACGGTTGTTTTGTTTGAAACCATGGAATTTCTTGCAGGGGATGAACAAACAGGCTTGGACGGATGGACGAGATGGTGTCTAGACTGACATCCAAAACATAATTTATTGGGCTTGTTTGGATGAATTGGATTATTAAAGATTATGATCAACAAAATAATATTAACTGGTTCACATAACTGCTGTAATCGTTGGAAATAAACACACAATACTGAATATTAACATTACAAACTCTTTTTGACAAGGCCCTTTAGTAATAACCAGTATGGCTAATTTAGAAAGAAATCTATAACAGGTGTACCTTTGCTAATCTCCAGGTCCACAGGGTAATCAATGTTCTTGACCAGCTTCTGACAGCCGCCAGTCTTCTCAAAGACAAACCTCTTGAGGTGGAGCACGAGCACAGGAGGAAGCTCCTCCAGAGTCACTCTTCGGCTGATTTCGATCTGAAGCCAGAACAAAATAATAAAAAAAGACAAGAACAGAGCGTGTGTGTGTGTGTGTGTGAGATATGAGAATGGAATGAGTCACACTCCACTAACCAGCCTTTCAAGCATTTCTTACTTGAAAAAAACAAAAAAAACAAAAAAGGGTACACACAGTGCTGATAAACAGAACTGAACAAACGGTCATGGACACTCAGTTTGCTTTTAGTCACAAACTCGGCAAGGTGCAGAGCGCTCTCAATGACAACAAACCCACAACAGTGTCCAGGGTAGATGGCAGGAAGACAAGAGCGCTAGCTGACTGAAGAGAAGTACACATGTGCAACAGATGTTCATCAGCATGAGAGACATTAAACAGACAACGTTTAAATGAGCCCTTTTTTTTTTGGGATCTAAAGAGCTTAAACAGGAACTGACCAAGACTGCCAGATTTTATTTAAAAATAAATAAATAATAATAAAATAAAAAAAGGCAGCGTGGTCTGCATGTACAAAATTGTAGTGCTCTTTAGAGGCTAGAGGATATAGATCCATCACACACTGCCCACTGAACCCAAACTAAACACGTTTTTGCGTGTTTACGCCAAACCCGGCCTGAACGTGGAAATGTTCGGTTGTGTAACATATAAGGGATTTTTTCCTAATGCCAGCATGACACAATAGCTACTATTAAATCATGTTTTGTTTACCGTACATGAAAACTATTTATAATTATACATTTACTGCACAAAGTTCAAAACATATAGTCTACACCCTGCTTCACACACTACTGCCTCAGCTCTGTGTTGTGCTGTTACAGGAAAACAATCAACATCAAGGTGATGTGATGAAGTGGAGTTACTGCTGATTATTTTCCAATAACATTATGTCTACTAAAATAAGTATCAAACAAGCACAGGAAGTACTTTTTATCCGTTTATAGTTATAGCAGCTGTAAAAATGGGGATATGGTAGCTTAGTGGTTAAGGAGTTCTGCTGCTGATCGGAAGGTTGAAAGTTCGAATCCCAGGTCCACCAAGCTGCCACTGCTGGACCCTGAACAAGGGCCTTAACCCTCAATTGCTCAGTTGTATAAAATTAGATAAAGCCGCTCTGGATAAGAGCGTTTGCCAAATGCCGCGATTGTTAAAAAAAAGTCACTCCCTTCACCATTTTGTTCCTTTGGAAAATAAAACCAGGATTTTCTTGACGTCAGAAAACTTCATGAAGAACATTACAGCTTTAACAAAACTGGAGACTCCTTGAAAGATAAACGTACTGAAAACTTCCCGTATTAATAATTCTGCACTTTTTTTAATCTGCTTATTAACAGTGTAGTGTTTAGTGTGAACAAGCTGCCACTACAGGAACAATAATGCAGATTAGTCAACAGATTTTCACCAATCAGATTAGAGAATTGGACAGCGCCGTGGTAACACACCTCCTGCTTGGTTTTAGTGGTGTAGCCCTGGACAGACTCGCGAGCCACCATGGTCTCCAGAGCCTCTTGCACTGTGCGGATCTTCTCCGACTGGATGTCCAGCTGCAGGGTGAAGAACGGCTGGAGCGTAGCGGACTCCTTGGAGCTCTGCTGGTACACCACCGATCTACACACACACACAAAAATAAATAGCATGTATCCAAACACCACCACAGAACTGTACACGACAGCTGTTTCGTGTTTGCTAGAGTAACGTGTTAGATTTATTCATGAGGCGTCTCTGGTCTGCTGTGACAGAAGGCTGAACAGATTTTGTGTCCTTTAAGATATACAAGCTCTTTTTTGGAGGAAAATAAACAGCGATAGTCATTTATACAGCTGTCAACATCCAGGATTGCTTTCATGCTTCACTCAAACAGCAGCACACGCGTCACGTGAACCATACAGGAACGTGGTGGCTTTAAAAAGGCTTCCAAAAGTTGAATCAAATCAGATCCAAACCTCCTGACCAATCAGATCACAAGCTGGCAGGTACACGGTAAAAACAAAATGCTGGCGAATAAAAATAAGCAGGGACAATGAGATTTGCTTTTTCTATTCGACTAAAAATAACTTCTGCAAAGTCCTGACCTTCACGACACACCTGAATAATCACTTCACATCTATAATCAAGAGTAATCTAGCCATGGGGGTCACAGTCCAGTGACTTCTGTGCCGGTCCCAAGCCCGGATAAATAGAGAGGGTTGCGTCAGGAAGGGCATCCGGCGTAAAACATTGCCAAATTTAACCATGCGAATCGTCAGTACGAATTTCATACCGGATCGGTCGAGGCCCGGGTTAACAACGACCGCCATCGGCGCCGTTGACCTACAGGGCGCCGGTGGAAATTGGGCTACTGTTGGTCGAAGAAGTAGAGGAGGGAGGAGAGTGCGCAGACAGAGAGAGAAGAGGAAAGGTAAGAGTGTAGGACTGAGAATAGGAACTCTGAATGTTGGTACTATGACAGGGAAAGGTAGAGAGCTGGCTGATGTGATGGAGAGAAGGAAGGTGGATATACTGTGTGTACAGGAGACCAGGTGGAAGGGTAGCAAGGCTCATAGTATAGGAGCAGGATTCAAGCTGTTTTATTATGGGGTGGATAGTAAGAGAAATGGGGTAGGTGTGGTCCTGAAGGAGGAGTTTGTGAAGAATGTCCTGGAGGTGAAGAGAGTGTCAGACAGGGTGATGAGTCTGAAGTTAGAGATTGAAGGGGTGATGTTGAATGTTGTTAGTGGTTATGCCCCACAGGTAGGTTGTGAGTTGGAGGAGAAAGAGAGATTCTGGAGTGAATTAGATGAGGTGATGGAGAGTATTCCCACGGGTGAGAGAGTGGTGATAGGAGCGGATTTTAATGGACATGTTGGTGAGGGGAACACAGGTGATGAGGAGGTGATGGGCAAGTTTGGAGTTAAGGAAAGGAACCTTGAAGGACAGATGGTAGTGGACTTTGCTAAGAGGATGGACATGGGTGTGGTTAACACTTATTTTCAGAAGAGGGAGGAGCATAGAGTGACTTACAAGAGTGGAGGTAGGAGCACACAGGTAGACTACATTCTATGTAGAAGAGGCAATCTGAAAGAGATTAGTGACTGTAAAGTGGTAGTGGGAGAGAGTGTAGCCAGACAGCATAGGATGGTGGTGTGTAGGATGACTTTGATGGTCTGTAAGAAGAAGAGGTCAGAGATAGAGAAGAAAACCAAGTGGTGGAAGCTGAAAAAGGAGGAATGTTGTGAGGAATTTAGACAGAAGTTGAGGCAGGCTCTGGGTGGTCAGGTAGTGCTGCCAGATGACTGGGAAACTACAGCAGAAGTGATCAGGGAGACAGGGAGAAAGGTGCTGGGTGTGTCATCTGGAAGGAGGAAAGAAGATAAGGAGACTTGGTGGTGGAATGAGGAAGTTCAGGATAGTATCCAGAGAAAGAGGTTAGCCAAGAAGAAGTGGGACATGGACAGGACTGAAGAGAATAGACAGGAATACAAGGAGTTACAGCGCAGAGTGAAGAGGGAGGTGTCTAAGGCCAAGCAGAAGGCATATGACGAGTTGTACACTAGGTTAGACACTAGAGAAGGAGAGAAGGACTTGTACAGGTTAGCTAGGCAGAGGGATCGAGATGGGAAGGATGTGCAGCAAGTTAGAGTTATTAAGGATAGAGATGGAAGGGTGCTCACAAGTGAGGAGAGTGTACAGAGGAGATGGAAGGAGTACTTTGAGGAGCTGATGAATGAGGAAAATGAGAGGGAAAAAAGAGTAGAAGGGGTGAACTCTGTGGAACAGAAAGTAGATAAGATTAGAAAGGATGAAGTCAGGAAGGCTTTGAACAGGATGAAAAGTGGGAAGGCAGTTGGTCCTGATGACATTCCGGTGGAGGTCTGGAAGTGTCTGGGAGAGGCAGCAGTGGAATTTTTAGCTAGTTTGTTCAACAGGGTTTTAGAGAGTGAGAGGATGCCTGAGGAATGGAGAAGAAGTGTGTTAGTGCCGATCTTTAAGAATAAGGGTGACGTGCAGAGTTGCAGTAACTATAGGGGGATAAAGTTGATGAGCCATACAATGAAGGTATGGGAAAGAGTAGTGGAAGCTAGGTTAAGGAAGGTAGTGGAAATTTGTGAGCAGCAGTATGGCTTCATGCCCAGAAAGAGCACAACAGATGCAATTTTTGCTCTGAGGATTTTGATGGAGAAGTATAGGGATGGTCAGAAGGAGTTGCACTGTGTGTTTGTAGACTTGGAGAAAGCGTATGACAGGGTGCCAAGAGAAGAGCTGTGGTACTGTATGAGGAAGTCAGGAGTAGCGGAGAAGTATGTCAGAGTGGTGCAGGACATGTATGAGAGGAGCAGGACAGTGGTGAGGTGTGCTGTAGGTCAGACAGAGGAGTTCAATGTGGAGGTGGGACTGCATCAGGGATCGGCTCTGAGCCCCTTCCTGTTTGCTATAGTGATGGACCAGTTGTCAGAGGAGGTCAGACAGGAGTCTCCTTGGACAATGATGTTTGCAGATGACATTGTGATCTGTAGTGAGAGCAGGGAGCAGGTGGAGGAAAACCTGGAGAGGTGGAGGTTTGCACTGGAGAGAAGAGGAATGAAGGTCAGTCGTAGTAAGACTGAGTACATGTGTGTGAATGAAAGGGAGGGAAGTGGAACAGTAAGGTTACAGGGTGAAGAGGTGAAGAAGGTACAGGAGTTTAAGTACTTGGGGTCAACAGTCCAGAGTAATGGAGAGTGTGGGAAGGAGGTAAAGAAGCGAGTGCAGGCAGGTTGGAATGGGTGGAGAAAGGTGTCGGGAGTTCTGTGTGATCAGAAAATATCAGCGAGAATCAAGGGGAAGGTGTACAGGACAGTGGTGAGACCGGCCATGCTGTATGGTTTAGAGACAGTGTCACTGAGGAAGAGACAGGAGTCAGAGCTAGAGGTAGCAGAGCTGAAGATGTTGAGGTTCTCTTTGGGAGTGACAAGATTGGACAGAATTAGGAATGAGTACATCAGAGGGACAGCTCATGTTGGACGTTTGGGGGACAAAGTTAGGGAGGCCAGATTAAGATGGTTTGGACATGTTCAGAGGAGGGACAGTGAGTATATTGGTAGGAGAATGTTGGACATGGGGCTGCCAGGCAGGAGGCAAAGAGGAAGGCCAAAGAGGAGGTATATGGATGGAATTAATGAGGATATGAAGCTAGTGGGTGCAAGGGTTGAGGATGCAGAAGATAGGGATAGGTGGAGAGAGATGATTCGCTGTGGCGACCCCTGAAGGGAAAAGCCGAAAGAAGAAGAAGAAGATCTATAATCAAGAGTGAATTATAGAAATAGAAGCTCCGTATTTCCAAAAAATCAGTTATTACAGCTATTTTTTTTTGTTTCAAAACAATGGCAAAGATATTGGCAGCTGAAGTTTTGTGGTGAGAGCCTAAAAAAATAGCTCTGCCCTTTTTTTTTTTTTATAAAGTGAGTTGTTATGCAGAGCCTTATGAAAGGCATCAAAGCCGCTGAAACTGAAGTTTCTCTATTATACAAACTGAAAAAAGAAAATCCACAAAATCCACATGTCCTGTTTTCTACAAAGGCTCAAAAACATCTCTGGAGAGGTCAAACTGAGTGAGCTTTAAAAAAACGGCTTAATGAAAATGCTTCGGAAGAGCAAAAGGAAAAATAAAGAAAAAAAGAGGACTACTTTTCCAGGAAAAATATGAAATACGAAAAAAATATGAAATCTAGGCAAAAACATTACATTAGTTAAGATTTTCAAAGGCTTTAAACGCGATCCTTTTCTAAAGAAGTCGGTTTGTAACCCAGTTACCCAAACATCACCTCCTCAGGCAGTTTGTCTCCAAATTTAGTGGTGCATGTTGCCAAGCTGTAGCCTCACACACGACCGAGACGGGGTTCATGTAAGTCTTTTGGCTCGGACGGGTTTTGCTTTTCATAAGCACAGCTGGAGGAGCAGCCAGGCCGTGCACGGAGAGTTAGATCCACTACACACACCGTCACGTGTCCTATTATACTCCAGAGCAGAACCGACACGAAGAAGAACTCATGCCAAATACGAACGAAGGAAAAGTCCGCTCACGGAAAAGAGCAGATGGTCGATTAGATGCACCATCATCAAAATATAGATCTTTATTTAGACCAAGAACATTCCAGCAGGTAGAGAGAAAAAAACACCCCAGAATAACACGAGTATAAAGGATATAGCAGTTATGAAGGACAACTGAAATCATTCTATCCTTATTAGACCAAAGCCCCACCCACTTGTTTTACTATTGGTTCTTGAGACCAAACTTCATAAATTCTCAGGTCGAAGCTGTATAATGAACTGGCATGGCATTCATTTCACGCCATTTTCCCTTCAGTGAATTGGCCGTTCAGGTTACACTTAATTGCTATAATCATTGGAATTATACACCGATCAGGTATAACATTGTGAACAGAGAGAGGTGAAGTGAATAAGACGGAGTATCTCCTCATCATGGCACCTGTTAGTGGGTGGGATATATTAGGCAGCAAGTGAACATTTTGTCCTCAAAGTTGATGTGTTAGAAGCAGGAAAAATGGGCAAGCGTAAGGATTTGAGCGAGTTTGACGAAGGACCAAGTTGTGATGGCTAGACCACTGGATCAGAACATCTCCAAAACTGCAGCTCTTGTGGGGTGTTCCCGGTCTGCAGTGGTCAGTATCTATCAAAAGTGGTCCAAGGAAGGAACAGTGGTGAACCGGCAACAGGGTCATGGGTGGCCGAGGCTCACTGATGCATGTGGGGAGCGAAGGCTGACCCGTGTGGTCCGATCCAACAGGCGAGCTACTGTTGCTCAAACTGCTGAAGAAGTTAAAGCTGGTTCTGATAGAAAGGTGTCAGAATACAACAGTGCAGGACAGGTCAGGGCTGTTTTGGCAGTAAAAGGGGGACCAACACAATATTAGTCATAATGTCATGCCTGGTCGGTGTACGTACACTATAAATACATAATACTGAATATTAACATTAAAAACATCACTGCGTGACGTGTTGCATCGGGTCTCCAGGGGGGTGTATCACTTTAACCCCGAGCTCCTAACTAACTTGAAAGTGTTCGTTGACAATCGGTGTACTTGTAAGAAATGGTGTTTAATTTAATCTTAAACATTTAAATGTGTTTTTAAAAAATGAGAAATTAGCCAAGCGTGACATGATCATTTCCTACCTGATGTGTCCTCCGAATATGTCGGTGATGGGCGTGCGGATGAAATCTGCTTGCCGGGTGATGGAGGTTTTGTTCCGGGGTCCCACCTGCTCCCACTCGTCCTCGCTGCCCCCCTCGTCCTCATCCTCCCCCTTGCTCACGGGTTCCTCAGTGCCCACGTGAGAACCCGGCCCGTTCGGTGTGGACGCTTCTGCACGTAAACAAACCGATTATCTCACAACTAACAGAACAGTTTATCCAGGAAAAAAAAAACAAAAAAACGATGTCTAACAGCTAATAAAAAAAGAAAACATCATGTGACCTGAATGAAATGGTTTAAACACCTGGCTGTTAAAATGAAGGTTATACGCTCCCTACACCTGTTAGCTGCATTAGCCACGTAGCTTTGCCGTAAAAAAACAAAGTAAACACCAGGAGTGTAAAAACGTTGCAGATGATGAACAACATTTGGGCTAAAGGTTTAATGCACAAGACGTTTTTTTTTTTACGCCAAAATTTTGCTTCCAAGAGCTTTAGGCCAAAGAGCATCTTAGGAATCGTAACACACAGAGTCTGTCACTGTTTGCAATTTTTATAAATAACACATTTATTTTGGCAAATCTGTCCGTTTTGCATCCAAGAACTTTAGGCCAAAGGGTTTTCTGTGTCTCGGAAAATCAAATATTCAACATCCAATTTTTAATACAAAAATTTGAAGAAAAAAAAAAAAGTTTTTTAGCTTAAATTTCAGGAAATCTAGTTATCCATCAATTTATTTTTATTTATTTATTTTAGGCCCAATAAACTAGCAAAAAAAAAAAAAACTCAAAAAAAGGTCAAGAGAGCTAAAACGCCAAAGTGTAAATAGATAAATAAACACTTCAAAGAGTAATTGCACATCTCACCATCAATTAATTATGTCCAGGAGCTTTCTGTTCATTTTAATTTTTCTTCTCTTTAGAGAATTCTATAAACACTCCTGATTCAAAACCATAACACCTTAAACACGGATTAGAAAAGATTTCATTTTCAATTTTTTCTATTCTCCAGCATTCCACACCTCCATGTTTAACTTCCTTTACTCAGATGTACAGGAAGTGATAAATACCAGGCAGGAAATTAGGGCTAAACTTTTATAAATAGAGTGGTTTTTCTTTTCCTGTCATGTCCCTGGTCTTGAGTCTGTATCACTTGTATATGTTTTTAATAACAGAAACTGTAGTGACCGAGTGTGAACAAGTGACAAACAGAAACGTGAACACACTCTCGTCCGGTGGAGAAACGAGCTTCTTGAGTGCCAGCATCTCCTCGTGCAGTCCGTTCAGCGTGAAGCCCAGATACTCCTCTGCGTCCTCCTGACGACCCTGAGAGGAAAAAAAAAAAAAAGACGGCACGCAGTGAACCTGCAGCTGACCGCAACGCTGACTCACAAAAATCCTCACATCACATCTTACACTGCATTAATCCCACACACGCCGCTCGCTAACGAGAGAAAGCGACAGTCGTCTGCGACTGCGGCTAACCCTCTCCGTGAACAAGGAGTCTTTGTTCTGGTTATAACCGCAAAATAATCCCTCACCTTCTCCGAAAGGCTGGATTTAATGAGCGTGAGGAGTTTGTAGATATACGTAGGCTCGAAGGGAACACCTGGTCTGATATCTTTTATCATCTTCTCTCCCGCAGCTGAACAGAACAAACAGAAATTGTTAAAAAAAACAAACCCACAAAATATTGCATAGAACACAGCGACAGCTTTGTGTGCATCTGTGTGTGAGAGAGTGACTCACCTTGTTGTTTGGCCTTTGAAGGCACGGGCATGTTGCTGAACTCATTCACGAGCCGAACACTGCGACAAAACAACGTTCACAATTAACGCAAACTGGCATTACAGAGGAAAGAAGAAACTTCATCACCGGGTGATTTTCTCTGTTCCCGAAAGAGGAACGAGAGCTTAAGAGTTTCCAGAGAACAACATCCTCCCCAACATGTCATGTCTTTATACTATTACAGTCTTTATACTAATCTTCTCCAATACCGGTACTTAAACCTGGACTCTCGCCTAATTTTGATAGACCACCTAATAAATGGTGCACTTTAAAAACTAGTTCGCTTTCTTTTAACTCAAGCACTTCACCCTTAACCTCTTCCACGCAAAAATTCAATTACTCTGCAAGTATAAATAAAAATCCTAACAAAACAGAAACCGTCTTTATATGTAAATGTTTCCATTTAATTCCAAATCCAGTCTTTACTAAATCCGTTTATCTGACGTTTTCTCGGCTATCCGATCCAACGCTGCTGATATTTTATTCCCTTTCTAATCATTATCACGATTTAAATTATTCGTAACTTCATGAAGCTCCTAAAGTCATGTCAGCTTAGCGGATGTTAGCTATATACCTGCTTGAAACGCTGATTAAAAAAAAAAAAAAATACCTTGACGTTATTTATTTCACACTAATGAACGTGAAGCGCTGTATATTTTCCATAACAGAACATAGGGCATCTTTCAAACCAACAAAAAGTGGATCTAAAGAAAAGTCAGGTTGAACCGTTACTAATGTGAGACTGGGAGAAGAGAGCGGGTCGTGTACACCGATCGGGCATAACATTATGACCACCTGCCTAATATTGTGCTGGTCCCCCTTCTGCTGCCAAAACAGTCCTGAACCATCAAGGCAAGGACTCCACTAGATCCCTGAAGGTGTGCTGTGGTATCTGGCACCAAGATGTTAACAGCAGATCCTTTAAGTCCTGCAAGTTGCGAGGTGGGGCCTCCATGGATACTTACAGGACTTAAAGGATACTTTTGATAGATACTGACCACTGCAGACCGGGAACACCTCACAAGAGCTGCAGTTTTGGAGATGCTCCGATCCAGTGGTCTAGCCATCACAATTTGACCCTTCGCTCAAATCCTTACGCTTGCCAATACAAAAAGTACACTAAAATGTTGACTTGCTGCCCAATATATCCCACCCACTAACAGGTGCCATGATGAGGAGATCATCAGTCTTATTCACTTCACCGCTCACTGCTCATGATGTTGTACCTGATCGGTGTAGCTACGTAGCGGTCAGTCATTCCAGGTTGAGCTGTTTGAATTGGGGAGGGGGAAAATTTATTGAAGCACTGTAATATGAACATGCGAGTTTCCTACACAAAACACGTCACAGGTGACCGGTGCAAACAATAGAATAGTGATGTTTTCTTGAATCTGCCTCATATGAACTGTTTTATTGTTGCAGGATGATGGAGTTAGTTTCAAAACCACATTACTTATTGTCTCTCAGCTACTTTTTATAGAGGAGTTTGGAGAATTTTAAAAAGCCTTTATACCAAAACCGGAACTCACAAGTTGTCCATCATGGGCGTGGAGGTGCAGGGTCTTTGTGTTTCACTGAAGATGGGAATGGACTTCATCAGGTGATACATGGGCGGGCACGCGATCAGCGCCTGCAGGGTCTGACGCTCACAGTCAAGGACAACACAGCAGCAGAAAAAGAAGAAGAAGAGACAGAGGAACATGGAGTGTGTGAACAGACGAATGTCAGCAGGGGAAAGGATACAGCGTTGATGTAGCACCAGTTTCCTTTGTTGAGCAGTCCTCTGGGTTGCAAAGACACAGGCTTGTGTATCAACTTCACATTCTCAATAAGTTCTGATGAAAGAGAAAAAAGAAACTGAAATTTAAATAAATCAACCTTCATCTTTTCTAACCTCATTGGAAAACCGTTCCTCATCAGCACTCACTACCTCAGCCACGACCAGGAACTTTAACAGTATATAACATTCTACATTCATATTCACTCCATTCATACCATATCACTATATTATAAACAAATCGAATCACTGTATTCAGATACTTTCTCTCCATTTCAACTGTTTCAATCTTCCACCATATTTCCCCATATGACCCATTACATTATTTTATCGTATCTTGTCAATTACAGCCTTAAAACGCTTCTCATCCGAGTCCATTTTCATATCAAGGACAGGCGCAAAAATCATTTAACTGCATATCCTACTGTGTGATCGTATATGAGAGTAATAAAATTGGAATTTCTTATTGAAAAAAATTACCCCGAGTTGCCACTGGAGGATGTGAAAAGCTTTCTGGGTTCCCGAACGAGTTGGACGAGGAAATAAAATAAAACCCGCAAAAACAATGTCCCACTACCATCTGCCTGCAGCACACGGCGGACACACGTGAGGCTCGAACAGATAGACGGAGGACGATGCTGTACCACGCCTAGGAAGGGAGATCGCCATAGAGACACGGCTCCCATGGTAACGTGGCAAGATTCCTACTCTATCGAGGTAAAAACCGAAAAGAAAGTATTCACCATACAAACAAAGGACAGCAAACATTCTGTGATGCCTCAGGAGAATTTTGTAAAGAAGCCGTAAAGTGTTAGGGCTGAGGGAAAAAATGCCTGAAATAAATTTGTGTGTTGCAATTTAGGTTCACAAAATTATGTTTAAAGTTTTTAAACACTAACTCACATGCAACCACCTCACGGCTCAATACACACAGAAAATAAAGAAGCTAGCCACTCGAATACGAGTTCTAAAGGCATAAATTTGTATTGTGAATTGAATTTCCCCATCAGAAATAATGTAAATGCAGATAATCCGTTCCAGCCGCCCAAAAACATGACCAATATGACCGATACGAAGTGTATGTAAACTGTACGGCTGCTTACAAAGAAGTGACCCAAGCCAAGCATTCCATGTCAAGGCTCCTCACAGGAAGTCGTGCCACCAAGCTTGGGCTAAAAATAGATCAGACCGCCCACACCACTGATCTGTCAACAAAAAAATGCCCGAAAAATCACCTAGCTTTTGAACGCATGCCAAAGGCAACGTTGGTATCATGGGTTGTCTCTTTCCAAACAGCTTTCACTGACTGAAAAAAAAAAATGCGTAAACTCTCTTCAGTTGGCTTTTCACTGACGCAAACAAGTTTTAAAAACTTAGCCTGCGTTCAGTTCGGGGTTGTTCATATGCCGGAAATGCTTCGTATGCCGATGCTAATTTCTCGCAAAATTTCAATTCTTAAGGTGAAAATTCATGAGAGGGGACATTCGTATGCCCTGTACATTTTACACCACACATCATAGCCAAAACGCTGGCCAGTGACATGCTAATAACTTGTTGATGGTTTAAACAAGAGAAAGGTTTCCAACTTCTCAACATATTTAATTAGCTAACTAACATTGTTAGCTACAACTTTTTAGTCTCCAAGTCAAGGACATGGAAATAAAAAAAATGAAGCATGTCGTCCATAAGCATTATCCCTGATAAAGCATGGAGTACACACTGTGTTTATTTTAATATTAAAACCTGTACACATGCACATTCATGCAGCCAATCATGTGGCAGCAGCCCAAGTCATAAAATCACACAGTCACGAGCTTCGGTTAATGTTCACATCAAACACCAGTTTGAAGAAAAGGTCTGATCTCTGCGGCTTTAACCTGGTTGTTCTTGGTGTAAGGAAGCAAGGTGTTTCCACCTACAGTCTTATCTGTCACCCAGCGCTTTTTGTTTTGCGCACCATTCTGTGTTGTGAAAATCTCAGCAGTTTCTGAAATCCTCCACGGTTAAATTCACAGAGATCAGACATGTTCTTCACTCTGCTGTTTAATGTGAACGTTATCTGAAAGTGTATTTGGGATTCTTTGAGCTGTGCTGCTGCTGCTACACCATTGGCTGACCGGATAACTGCACACATCTGAAGGCTCCAGCTTCTATGCTAGACGAGTTGTTTGAGAAACAGAAACCTTTACACTTAGACACACTGCAGAATGTCTAAGTGCAAGATTAGAATTCGCCATCCGACGACACGGGCCGGGATCTGTAAATAATCCTCCTCCTTGCTTATCGAGTGCCAGGAACAGAGATTCCACAAAAAAAAAAAAAAACAGCTTTACTGTGTCAGAAAACCGCCCGCTATCTCGGTTTACTCCAGGAACTTTTTTTTTTTTTTTTGTTTCTCCATGAAATGCTTTTAAGTGATTAAGCAGCCATGTCCTAGAGGAGAAGAAGACATCAAGATAACAGCTTTAGAATGGTTTTAAATCCAGAAACTGGCCTTAATCCAGGCGTTGTGTTTAGGAAGGGAACATAGCGCTGTTTTAACATTTAAGTGAACATGCTTTTTAGAGCCATTACTGTACCTCATAAATGTCACAAAAAATACAACGAATGTGTGTTCGATCACAATAAATGCCACAGCCACGCAGGGACTGGGTTCATTCCACTGAAAATGGAGAAGAGGAACAAAATATTTACATGCTGCACTTTTTTATGAGGAGCCAATGGAAAGAAAAAATCTGAGGATGGTTTGTAAATAGAAAAATTTCTATGAAGGATGTTTAGAAGAATTTGAAAACAGTTTTCCCTGACGCATTGTTCAGAGGGATTTTTCGCCCACCATCAGACTTGTGACTGAGGCTTACTGACGCCGGAACGGCCAGATCTGACAGTGATGTCCGGCTCTGACGCTACAGTAAACGAAGCGTATCCAAGAACCGCATATCTGCAACAAAGCTGCATGGGTTTTAACAAGCGAAAGCGTCGGCGATGCGCCAGGTCATCGCTCTGTTCTCAGCTGGTAGAGATGCAACGAGTGCAGAATGAGATTTTGCTGCCACCATGTGGACGACACAGTACACTGCAGGAGGATTAACTCCATGGAATGCGTTTCTTTTCTAAATTCATTTATTTTCCATTTTCAGATGTTGCTGACTTATTTTTATGCAGTGTGGGATTGAGCATTTTTATTACAGCATTAAAAAGAACTACAACTAACTTTCTTCGTTTAACTGGTTCATCAACAATAAAGGTTTGATCCTGGTCAGGTGAGCTGTGGATCCTGTAGTCTATCCCTGGAATGCTGGGTGTGAACTGTGAAAGCAGCTCTGGATGAGACGTTTCCATCACCTACCGAGATGTTCTTCGGGAAGTCAGAAGATCCCTACCATCTGTACCGCCGTGCTAACTTGTTACGCTCAAAAACGTCAACTGCATAGCCGCTACATTGTGTAAACTGTAATCAATACTTAATAATTATGCTATAGTGTGGTTTAATATGCAGCTGTGAAGCATTCAGGTCATAACATCAAAACCTTTCAGCAATATTCGTGTTTCGATATCACCATTTCTTCTTTCTATCCAAACAGGTGCATTTGAAAGGAGCAAAAACTTTACTGTGTGTGGGCATATTCATTCATTCATTCATTCATTCATTCATTCATTGTCTACCGTTTTTCCGATCTATTCTCGGGTTGTGGGCATATTAAGTCGAGCAAATTTCAGTGGATGCTAATCACCTATGAGGTTCGCTAACCAATACTGAATGTTTAACCATGTTTATATATTTAGTTTTTTATAATTAGTTTTGTATCCCTACCCCTCCCTTGCTTTGTTATAGATACGGTACCTGCCAGTTTTGGTGCCATGGGGTCTTCCGAGACAGGAACGGGTCCCTCCTGGACATCACACTGTTTCTCGGACTGCTCAGCAGCAGCAGTTGGAGCCACAGGCACCGCGACGGCTGCGGCCTTCACCTCCACGTACGCCTGAGGGCCTCCAGGCAAAGGCTTGGAGTTGTGGAAGAGACTAGCCCAGGATTTTGGGGTGTTGGGGACAGGCGCCGTGGCAGGAGAGAGCGGAGAAAGCGAAGGTGCCTGGACCCCTGAGTCCGTAGGGGACGTGACCGGAGCAGCGCCCGCCGGGGTATCGACCGTGTCGAGTCTGGTGGCAGGCGACTGCTCCGACGTCCCGTTAGCCTGGCGCTCGTCCTCGTCAGTAGTAGCAGGATCGGCCGTGAGCACAGCAGCAGAAGGGGGAGGAGAAGGTGAGGTCATCGGGCAGGGGACGTTCCCATCACTGCCCTGCAGTTCAGGGCTCTCTAGAGCGAGGGGTTCTGAGTGCTGCTCTGCAGTCCTTGCCCCTTCAGCATGGCCACCGCTCTGGAAGGAGGAGGAAGAAGAAGAGGAGGAAGAAGAGGAGGAGGAGGAAGCCGCAACATTACCGTCCAACAAAGAGGCGGCTCCGCTCGTCAAGTCCACAGAGGATTCATCAGGGCTGTCACAAGTCCTCTGATTGGTGGGAGGGCCAGGCTGACCTGTGGATGAAGTGGAAGAAAGTGTAGAAGGGGTCAGATCAGTGCCAGCGTCCTCTGACCCCGTGGCTGGAGTGCTGAGGCCGTGTCCGTTCACCAGCCCCGTGCCGGCCACGCCGTCTACCGCCGCACCGCCGCTCTCGCTGCCCTCCAGGTAGTTGTAGTATCCCGGAGGTCGTTTTTTCTTTTTCTTGCGCTCTCGCTGACCCAGGCCGCCGGAAATACCGTCCAGGTCGGAGCAGGCCTGCTGGCCATCCAGGGTAGAAGGCTCCGAGTCGGCGCAGTCCACGGAGTTGAAATCGGCCCCGTGCGAGACGCCGGAGACCTGGGTGGCCGCGGGAAGAGGTTTCTGAGCCGGCTGGCAGCCCAGGATGAACTCAGGAGCCTGAGGGTTCAGAGTGCTGGACACTTTGCACAAGGAGTCTTTCACTGCCACAGGCTCCGAAATCATCACCTCGTCCACGCCGAACTCGATGTGCTGGTAGTCCTCTCCTGCAGACGACACACTCATGTTAGCACAAACACTGACCTCATGGTCCACACTAACTCCTGATAAACATTACAAACAAAATAAAACCTGAATACTTTTTAGATTTTATAATTTTTATCCTTTCTAACCATGTACACAGGGTATCCACATTCAACTTTTTAAACACTACATCAAGAAATTCTAGCCATCAGTGAAAATCAGTCTCGTCTTTGCGCTCATCTTCATTCAAACAAAAAGGCTGCAGGGTTTTGTTTTGTTTTTTGTCTTATCAAGAGAAAGAAAACCAGGACACGCTGCAATAACGGAATTATAACAGATATAACGCGTTTCACTTTGCATTAAATGTAACTGTAAACGGATAAATAGTACCTATATAAATGTGCTTTTTTTTTTTGGGGGGGGGTATTTAATATTGTAATTGGCAAACAGTCGTGTTGTAAGAGGAATAAATCTGTTTTTGAACATTTGGCATCATAGACTTTTTTTAAACAAATATTTAGATACCCTGTGCACAATATATTCACAATAAAATATATTTCTATGATCGTTAACATTAACATCATTATTATTGCCCCACTATCCCAAGACAAGACTGAAAAGCTGGCTGCTGTGCCGCGCCGTGAAAATCCGAAGCACTAAGTGAAGACGGAAATAAAAACACAAGAAGAGTTAATTATTCTCAAACGTAACACTTAATAACCAGCAACACTGCAAGCCATCAAAAGCAGTCGGGGGGGGAAAAAAAAATTAAGAACAGAGTCATTAAATTGTGAAAAGCGTTTCGGAGATTTCGTGTCCTTGTCGTCGGTTAGTATTTATTTAAAAAGGGTTCATTCCAGGGCAGCAGCAAAGGACAGAAGGTCATTAAGAGATAAGCAGGACAGGAGAGATCTTGTCCCTCGAACACCGCAGATCTCCAAACCGGTCCAAACCGGGCTATTAGTGTGGGAACAGGGCCAAAAGTAATTATAAATTATGTTAAAAAAAAAAAAGAATTAATTATTATCTAACGCCGCCTCTTAAGTGCTGTGCAGGCACATTTTCAGGCCAGAGAGAAACCCGCTGGCGCTTTTAAGCATGCAAAAGCTTCACAGATTATCCAGAAGGCAGAAATGACAGGGAAGGGTTGGAGAGTTGAGAAAGCTGTGTGTGTGTGTTTTAGAATCGAGGTTCTGCAGCGAAACACAAGAAGAACAAAAAGGCGATGTGCGTGGGACCCACAACTCACCGCAGACCGGCCGTCTCATTGATTCCATAATGTACGGCACATCAACAGTGCAGTAACCTCCTGAATAATTAATACAAATCAGGGTCAATAGCAGAACTGCTCCAGTTTATATCTGGTACTTTCTTTGTTCTTTTGTGGTGCAGGATCAGCTTCAAATCACACATGAATACAGAAACATGTCTAATCATATGGTTTACAGTCCAGGCCTGAAGAAGGGACTCCTCACAAGGCTGGGGGCTGAGGAACAAGACGGAAGTGTGTGCAATATTTGTGTTTTGAAAATGTCCATCTTACCTGAGTTGTGAGTGACACAGGAGGCTTTCTCGTTGAAAGGGGGAAGCTGCGTGTTTGGAAACAAAGAGAAAAATCATAAAGCTTGGTTTTGATGATAACGACACGTACACACTGAAGTGTTTCATATTTTTTATTTACGACTGATCACCTGAATATCTTTTTTTTTTAAACTTATCTTTTGTACGTGTTAATGATTAGACGTGATCTCCGCTAGATGGTACATCAGAGACATTCCTAATCGATAGGTTCCCATGGCAACCGGGAAATCGTTTCGTGACGTGAAGGGTTTTTTATTTTTGTTAAAATACCTCCAACAACCTTTTAAGACAAGTAGGACTTCTATAAAGATTTTTTTTAATAGTTTATTATGAACAATTATCCAATAAGCCAATCATGTGGCAGCAGCAGAGCAAGGTATAGCATGGTGGAGATACGCAGCAGATCAGATCGAGAGCTCTGAGCAAATAAAATCTCGGTGATATGACCATGACACGGCAATGAGAAACAAACAAGCTAAATCTCACTGGATTTTCATGCAAAACAAAATGCTCTGCTGGTGGAAATACCTCAGTGCCTGGAGAAGTCAGAATGGCTTAGCTGGTTTATGCTCTCGTGATATTAAAAACAGCCACTCTTGGCAACCGTGCTGAACAGAAAAGCATCACAGAACCACCAATACTGTGAACCTTGAGTTGAATCTTGGGTCACATCAGGTTTCCTTCCTGTAGCTTCACCTTAACTAACGCTCTTAATGTGCATCTGTATGACCATGTGACTGGATCATCAGTTAAAATGGAAATTATGGAGTTAATCTCGAAAGTTGTGTTTTTTGGGTTATCGGTTTTGTGCCATTTTTTATGCTCACAGGACACAGGGGGACGCCATTTTACCTTCACTTATACACACAAATTTAACATGCATTATACACTGTCCAAGCATAACATTATGACCACCTGCCTAATATCGTGCTGGTCCCCCTTTTGCTGCCAGAACAGCCATGACCCTTCATGCACTGTGTATTCTAACCCCTTTCTATCAGAACCAGCATTAACTTCTTCAGCAATTTGAGCAACAGTAGCTCGTCTGTTGGATCGGACCACACGGGCCAGCCTTCACTCCCCACGTGCATCAATGAGCCTTGGCCGCCCATGACCCTGTCGCCGGTTCACCACTGTTCCTTCCTTGGACCACTTTTGATAGATACTGACCACTGCAGACCGGGAACACCCCACAAGAGCTGCAGTTTTGGAGATGTTCTGATCCAGTGGTCAAAGCCATCACAATTTGGTCCTTCATCAAACTCGCTCAAATCCTTACGCTTGCCCATTTTTCCTGCTTCTAACACATCAACACTAAGGACAAAATGTTCACTTCCTGCCTAATATATCCCACCCACTAACAGGTGCCATGATGAGGAGATCATCAGTGTTATTCACGTCACCTCTCACTGCTCAGAATGTTATACCTGATCGGTGTAATCCTCATGTTACTGGACAATACAAAGGACCGCTAAAGAACAAAAGTTAGTTCTGATGGCACTAATAATCTTAAAGTTTCAGAAGAAACTAAGGATATAGATTTAATGATCAAAGCCGTTGGATTTCTTTTTTACCTCAACATGACAGCGAGGCGTCACAAAGAACTGATTGAACTCGTCCGGGCTGAACTCCCCAAAGATGTACTGCGGAAAAAGACAACATTTATGACATTAATAAAACGTTCACATTTTAAACATAATATCCAACTCATTTTTTTTTTTAAACAGATTATTAAACACAAAACAATGATAGAAAATCAATATCACAGAACACTCAAGACATTTAACATATTAAAATTATATAAATTGAACAAATTGAATTAAATTGAAATGAGTTTTTCGCACAGATTTTTTTCAAAGCATTCATTCATCTTATAGGCATTTGAGAAATAAACGTAATTTGCCGATATAGTGTTGCTGGAGGTTTCTTAGGCGGTGCCAATCCTTACAGTTTACCTGCACTGTTTATTTTTGACCTCGATATGGGAAAGCACAAATATTTTCATTCTGTAGGTCAGTAGTTCCCAACCACGGGGGTCGCAACCCCCACTAGGGGTCGCTAAAGATTTACAAGGGAGTGGCCGAGCTCAGTCTAGTATGAAGGTTACAAGATTTTTTACAAGCACGATAAATAATTCAATCTTTAAATATTTTACTAATAGTTAATAGATGAGAAATAATTTCCTTAACATCGAGAATTTTTACGATGTGCATCGACACACAGGACAAACCAAAAGACGCGGTAAAGTGAAAATGGCAAAGCGCCAGGGAGAAGAGAAAAATGTACTCGCTAAAAAGAAAGCAAGGATTTATATGGACAGTTATCTTGAATTTGGTTTCATTGGAGCAATGGACAAGGTGAGAATTGAGTGTGTAATCTGTAGTGACAGACTAGCTAATGAAAGCATCTTGTAGCTAATTGTAATTTGCGTCACTAAATGAAAAAGCGTGTTTGTTGTGGTGATGTTGTGGGGGGTGGGGGGGTGGCAAAGTCTTTAAATGTTAAAATAGGGGTCTCCTGTGTAAAAGGTCGGGAACCGGTAGTGTAGTGTTATATAATAAATACGACCGCATAAGTTAGTCTAATGTGCTTAAAAGCAAATAATCAATTTCAATAGAGTTGTGAATATAAATGTGTATTAGAAGTTTTTAAATTCCTCGGCTTGAGTCTCACGGAGCAGCAGCGCATTAAACAAAGTGTGTATTTCTAGAACTCGGACTTCCAGGTCCGTGTTTACGCAGTGATTCACTGCTCCATATTTGCTTTTCATAAGGGATTAATAAAATAAACGATACAATAAACATTTCTTGTGAGTGAAGGTGATCTCTGTCATCACTCGGTTTAACTGATTCGGTGAGTCTGAAAGTGATGAGTCATGGTGGATCAGCACGGGGATACGAGCCAGCGATGAGTGACTCAGTCTCTCGAGCCGTGGTTCGGTGGGACAACGTCAGCGAGAAAAGACTGTAGGAGATGCTCGATTTCAAAAGCTGAGTTCTGGAGACCAAGATGATAACAGAGCTGAAATAAGACACGGGTTTAATATCAAACACACACGGTGTGTGTTTAAGGATGGACGATATAACCAAAAAAAAAACAAACCCATCATGTTTTGCTCATAAAAAGTGATCTCATCACCTGCCATTGTGCACGGTGGAGGTCGTACCTTTAGCGTGCAAGTTTTACCTGCGGAGGATTTAAGGTGCAGTTGTGTATTTCTGTATTTCTTGTTTGTTTGGAAGAAGGTCCTGGATGCTCGTTTGGATACGATTCCTGGATGCACAAATTTCTCTAAAGTATGCTGTAGAACCTGGAGGCGGAGCTTCGTAAATATGTGACATAAGCTTATAACATGTTAAATAGGAGTACGAAGTTATTCCTGAATATGTTATAAGGTATAAAGGAGGCGTGTTATAAAATCCTAAATGTTACAGACCTGAAACTTTTTAGAGAGAATAAAAAATTAAGTTTACATAATGTACCTTTAATTGATTTTTTTTTTTTTTTAGACTAACACTGTATAGATACATGGTCCTTAAACTCTATGTACTTTATTCACCTTTTTTTCAAAACTAAACTAAAAACAAAAACTATCTACTAATAAAATATAAACTAAAGGTAGGAAAATAATTATAACGTCTCGCAACAGGGCAGTTATGAAAGCAACGATACACGATGATAAGCGTGTTATGGCGTCATTTTAACACAGACACGGTTTAAATACAGAATATTTATTTATGCTCTGTTTAACATTTCCTGTTTTAAAAGCTTTATATATATATATATATATATATATATATATATATATATATATATATATATATATATATATATATATATATAATATAATTCACTTACTTGAACTCTAATCACTCAAAAAAAAATTAAACATACTTAATACAAAAGAGAGTATACTTTACTTTTTTTTTTTAAAGAATATACTAAATATAAACACACTAGCTAGTGTAACAGTTTTGCACGACATTATGTGTTAGCGAGCTAGTTAATCAAGCGCCTGAATATAACCGTATGATCATCTGTTGATAATGTAGCAGCTAGTCTTCTACGAATTTATTCACTCTTTGTAGAGGCAAAATAAACAATAACACAATCTAACATTACTTTTATACAAACTGCCTTTATAAATAAATATAAAAGTCATCAAATAAACATTTATTATTAATTAAAGAATGTGTAGTACATTTTTAAAACTATTTATATAAATATATATATATATTTTTTTTTTTAAATCATTACTGGCTTGCAGTCACTTTGTAACTGTAGTAAATAAAAGTAAATGTTCAAGTCTCAATTGCAGGATATCTTTTTTTTTAAAGCCTGATAACTAATTAACTAATTAATTTTATTAAACACTGAAATAAATGTTGCTGTTTTTTTCCAACTTTGGGCCTCAAATAAAACTGCTCACATGAACATTTCATAAAAACACAAATTTAGCTTTATCTTTATTGCATTGTTTTGGTGAAAAATAAACGGGTTATTCCTGTAAGAACAGTGTGTGTGTGTGTGTGTGAGATTCTTTCCTGTTAAACTGGATGTTAAATAATCACGAATGTGCTGGGACCTGCAGTCCCAGACCTGCTCTCTTCGTTCTTTACCCCGGCTGTTTTATTAACCCTGACGGTCCTGACAAAATATTACCCTGACCCTGTGTTAATTTTTAGAACATTCTTTATTCCTCATTTAGTCTAAAATAAACAAGAGCCTCATGATGATAAATTGCACCAACACACAGCAGACTTGTGTGAAAGTTGGGAATGTTTTTAATCTACTGCAGCGTTTGTTCGCTTTTCCGGTGACGAGCTTCAGGATGGTTAAAGGCTGCGGTCTGATTGGACGCTGTGACAGTGAAGTCTGGGGGCTCGTTTAGAAGCTCATGATCGCAGGTTTGCAGAAGCTAATGATGAATTTCTGTGGTTTGATGGCACAGATTTAAACGTCACGTAGGTTTGGGTTTGTTTATTTTATTTTGTTGTAGTATCAACACTTGAGTGCACCAACTCAGCAAACAACCTCATCTTGTTTCATTTCACACATTGAGGAATTCGCTTGAAGCAGTCAGTGGTGAGGAAATGAGGAAAATCTTGACTTTAGATCTGTGGTTTATATCTTTATATCTGTGTAGGCAGCACCTGTGTGACACTCAAGCAGTCCTCAAGGCGACTGGTAACTTCGTGGACATTAAAATCTTTGTTGTATATAAACAAATCTGATTATATTTCTGACATTTGGCAGAGGCCCTTACCCAGAGTCACTTACATCATCTCTTTTTATGCAACTGAGCAATTAAGGGTTAAGGGCAGCTTGGTGGACCTGGGAATCAAACTCACAGCCTTCTTATCAGTAGTCCAACACCTTAACCTCTAAGATACCGCATCCCACAGATTTCCTCCTTAAGTCCAGCATCTCTCACCTACACACTAAGCTTGCTTCACGCTGCACGACTATCTGGGGGAGCAGTCAGTCGCTGCTGTGTTCACGGTGCACGATGGATCAGTGACAGGAGGTTACACACTGCATGACTTCACAATAGGAGGAATCGCCGACCACTCTGTCTGGTCCGCAAACTGCGTCTTACAACCAAGCGCACGGGAGAAGTGATGAGCCATGCTCGCTGATAGTGGTCTATAACTCCTCCCCAAACTTCCCTCTGCTCTGTATCTTGCCCTCTCATTGGCTGAAGGTCGTCGTCTATGTATTTTTCAGTCAGGAGTCACCGACATGTCCAGATATTTAGCATGCCAGATATTTCACGGCTAAAATTATGCAGTGTGAACTAGGCGTAAGTTTTAAATCCCTGAGTCAAACACAAAGCTTCGGAAGCTGAAGAAAACTTTCCAGCAATATGGTTTTCACTGAAATACAGCTTCCTGTCTACATGCTAACCAAACCGAAGGCTAAAAGCGACCTTCGGCCATCTAAACCGGCTCCCACTCCTCTTCAGCTAACCTGCTTTCATCCAGCCTGCTATAATTAACTTAATCCTGATTGCACTAACTGGAGTTAAGTCTAAAATCCCTCGAGTGCAGAGCGCACGTTGGGAGGTGGCGCCGAGTTATTCACCTGGGGGAAAAATTTAAAACGTGGGCAAAAAGAAGCGTATTAATATGAATAATATATATATATATATATATATATATATATATATATATATATATATATATAAATATAAAATATAGCTTTAGCAGGTTGGAAGAGAAATGTGACGGGCTCGGTGATGGTCTGCAATAATCCCTTGACCTCTTCACATTCAACACACGTGAAAAGGGAGAGAAAAGAAAGTGCAGCTGAAGCAGACGGAGCTCTGCGACGGAGCGCGGCACAACGGCGAGCTGTAATCCGACGGCCTCTACGCCAACACGCTAATACGGCTCACAACAGAAAGAATTTCACTTTGCTTTTTTTCTGCAGGCGTGCCGCACGTACCACACTAAGCTCCACTCTGGCTGCTAGCTCGGAGAGAGGATTAACACAAATTGGCCATCTGTATTATTATTTCGACATGCTGAGATGACGACACCGTGAACGACAGAGAGACGTGGCCGGGGGTAAAGTTCACACCGTAGAGGTAACAGGAGTTTAGGAATGTGGAATAGAAAAAAAAAAAAGTTGCTTAACTGTGCCAGCAAATGATTTGATAAAGAAATTCACACATTTCCACAAAACACTGACACACAAAAGTCCTGCAGCATGCGATCTGGCATTTTTCTCACACACACACCCTTCATATGCACAGTTATCTAAGCTAACACCACTGAGAGCCGTTACTGGATTGACTGATAAAACATCAGTGTTGACCTCAGCCCTAAACACCACCCATAAACCCTCCCAAAAACTCCAATGCTCATAGTGCTTCAAGCAAAGTGGGCGGGGCTTCGAAAAACATGGCTCGGTAGCGCCTACTTTCCCTGAAACTCGTGAGATCAACTGGGGTACCCATCACCAGGACACTTAAAAGATAATTTTAACTATTTTAATTATCAGTTCGGTTCAGTGTTAGTCGCTTTGATTGTTAATTAAAAATACAGCTACTTATTAAAGGCTACATCACTACACTCAAAGAAAACACTGACTTCTTGAGTGGTTGATAGACGGATTCTTTAAAGATCGATTTAAAGCTTTAATCAAACTCGTCATATATTCATTCGTCATTAAACCAAATCTCACGGTCAGCTTACGAAGCGCATGGCAGTGTGCTGGGAGCCAATCAGATTCAAGCACCTGTCAAAACACTGAAGCTTGTGGCCTGAAAAGTGCACAAAAGTAATGAAAGTTGGAAGAGAAAGTAAACAGGAAGTGACTGTCGGTGAAAGTTTGCAGTTTGATGGAGAGAACACGATGTGAAACCTCGTGGCGCACATTACTCCGTTTGTGGATACAGAAATGTGTTTCGATCCTATTTACAGCAAAACCTTAAAGTCAGATTTTTATTTTTTTTTTAAAAAGATAGATATATAACTGAAAACTACGCAGGGTATTTCTGCTATATGATTAGAAAATTTACATAAACAATACTTCATTTGTGTGGCTTGTTTGCGCAACAGCTACAGCTAGTGGGCGTGGCCTGTCCAGCAGATTTATCCACACTGTTTTTGTTTTAAAAAACACGTTTGATTGATACGTTACATACACTCGGCTTCGTTCTCGTTCTGCTGTCGAAGCTGATTAGCAAAGCGAAGTGTACTGCCCTAGCTACGTAAACGCCCTGGAGGCTCCGCCCATCTCGACTCTTTAAATGCTTCTGTACTCTTCTAACAAGAGGTCGTGTAACACGAACTAACTGCGGAGTCGTGACCAAAGCAATTAAGAAGCAGAATCATTTTAGCCAATCATGTGTTTTATTTCCTTATAAGGGCGTATCCAGTATGTAAAGAACTGTGAAAATCATGATATAAACGTCAATGCTGCTTCGTCAGGAGTCTTTACGCTGCTGTCACCTCTGAATTCGTGAAAATCTGCTTTCTGACAAAGTTTATCGAACTAAATTAAACATTCAGCCTCGTCGACTCTGACGCAATGCTGCTGCTAGCACGACACTCATCAGACGTGTTTCCCTTCCTTTTCTCGCCTCATTTGTTTGTTTTTTTCTCCCCAGGACCCAACGGTGAACCTCTCTCTCTCTTCCCTCTAATGAGGCACTGAAACAGCTCGGGCATTGCTTCATCACTGGCAGAGAAAAAAATTTCTGTCAGCGGAAACCGTCATGTAGCCGTTAATAGACACAAACTCAAGCAGCTCATGACCGAGCTGAAGCATGCAACACCCTGCGAGCATTTCAGGCATTCGGCGTGGCAGAGTGGCCGCTATTGTTTACACAAAGTTGAATCGCAAGGAATCTTTAATGCCGTAAATGGTGTTTCTCATCTAAACGGGAAACTGAACAGATGTGAAAATGCTACGTTACGTTACAGATCTCGTTCATGTTAAGTGTCGAAGTGCTTTGAAGTAAAACTGACGTAAAAAGCACTTGTTAATGTTTGCAGGTTATTTTACAGATAAATATTTATTTACAGTGACAGGTTTAACAAAAGTCATTTTTCCATCCACTTTAACGAGGACAATATCCTAGAAAACGGGACATCAGGCGTTATTGAAGCTACACTGAATACGTCTGAGACGAGGTCGACCGTCGCTGGCGGCAACGCTGACCGAAAACCTCAGAAGCATCAGCAGGAGACATCTGAATGGTAAAGAAAGTTAATATAACTGACTTGAGGAGAAGAAAAAGTAGTAGTGACAGCACTGAATTGGTAAAACACGCCTCCGGAAAAAGTTAAAGCTTCCAAATTTCCAAATCAATCAAGTCATGGATTTAAAGAGAAAAAAAAAGAAAAGAAAAAAAAAAAAACACACAGACTTGTGTGTACATGGTGACAAACGGGTTGAAAAGGGAAAAAAAAACAAAGGACTGTTGAACCATTTTAATGTTAACAAGTAGCTACTGTAAAGCAAGACACTTCCAAAGGGGCGGGACATTTACATTCTAGAGAGTGTATTGGATGAACATGGTACAAGTTCAGGATGAGTCATCAAAAATTCAATTGGGTTTTTTTTCTTTCTCAGAAGTAAAAAAACTACCAAAAAAATAATCTTTTATTTTGTTCTAGATATAATATCATAATGGTGAACATGGGACAGGAAGAAAAAGTTCTGTATTCATTTTAAATGACATCAACTAAACTTATTTCCTCTGGAAGGGCGTTTCAGTCCAATTAATTTCGTCTAGACTAAAAGATAATCAAAATAAAAGATTATTAAATTATGCAATTATGCAAAAAGCATCATGTGAAAAGCGCTTCTGCGGCAATTTACAGGAAAACTTAAGCAAATAAACAGAAGTTCTCAACAACCACATGGCATGAAAGTGGTGCAGAGTTTCTTGGATCGTCAGATAGACGATTTTAAAGACAATAACAGATGGAAATTTTACTTTTAAACGCATAATCTGAGTAAGAAAATTTGCTGAAGTGAGTTTGTTTAATTCCCTTACGAAACAGAGAGAAGGTTTAGCCCGGGTTTAGCGTCAGTAAGAAGCTAAATCGCAGGATTAAACGTTTTAAAAGCAAGCATTTTAAGACAACACGGAAAGGTCGATCATAAAAATAATAGTTTTGGGGAAAAAATAACTTTGAATGACTTTGAATAAAAACGATAGAAAGGAAATAATCCCGCCCCCTTAAATCAACAGGCCCGAAACACTGTCAAGTCATTAGCTAGCTAGTCACACAGAGCTGAGCTAAAATCTGAGCATTAATCTCAACATTTCCTTGGATTAAATGCTCCAACTTCCAATTTAATCATTTCGCTTCGTGTCGCGTCCTACATTCACAAAAATTCGCTAAAAACATCTTAGCAGTGACTCGAAACACGAGCTGGAGCTAGCCCTGTTAGCTAGCCAGGGTTAGCTTGCTAGCTTAACTGCGCTAGCGACCGTTAAGAAAATGTGCTCTCGCGCATGAGCAGGCCTGCTGCCACACACACACACACACACACACGCCCTCACAAGCTCAGAGTTTATAAATGTCCTCTTGACAGGAATTACTCGTATTTTCTTCAGCTTTCAGGATATGCAAAACTTTTGTACACAAAGTTTGTGCGCTGTTGTCATTTCATTTGAGTGAATAATAATAATAGACGGAATAAACCCGGCTGTAGGCCTGCACCACCACCATGCTGAAGTGTTTCAATGAGGGGGGGAAGGAACTAATTCAAATTCAAGCATTGTGTTTATAAATTACAATAACACCACAGACACAGCCGGGTTTCACAAGGAAGAAGCCTATTATATGGTTACAACGCGTTATCTTTAGGCACAACACGTTTTCCTGACACTTGAGTGAGTTCATTTGGCAAGTCGCTACCTGGTTGCCGTGCGCAGCCATGCTCCCGGTGAGATGATTTTCTTTTCCCCTCCGTCTCCTTCAGCAGAAAGATGGCCGTCCTGTCGCGGACAAAGCGCTCTCGTTTAACGGTAAATGCTTACAAGCTCAGTCGTCTACTCTGACATGACGTCCATGGTGCCTAATGGCCGGTTTGTGGAGCGTTGTTACTCGGGTCCGTGTGCCACTAAACTCCCCCAACATATCACGCTGCTTCCCCCGCCATCGCCGCCATCTTTGTCTCGCCTGAGCACTACACTCTCTCTGCTGCAAGTGGCGCATGCGCGTTTTCCATGCGGGTGGGAGGGGCTGGTACGGGAGGGGAAAGGGGGGGGGTTAGAGAGAGAGAGAGAGAGAGAGAGAGAGAGAGAGAGAGAGAGAGAGAGAGAGAGAGCATTTCTTTTTTTTTGTCCTTCTAGAACTTCTCCTGTGCTGTATTTAAAAATGTTCATTTTTAACATCTTTGTTTTAAATTTGCTAGGGTTACCAAATAAATATAGCACTATATAACAAGTTACAAGTTCAATTCAGTTTTGTTTGTATAGAGCTTTTAACAATGAACATTGTCTCAAAGCAGCTTTACAGAACATAAGAAACAAAAAAAACATGCAAACAGTCCTAGATGTTTGACAAAATTATCTCTATTGAGCAAGCCTGAGGCGACTGTGGCAAGGAAAAATTCCCTTAGATGGTATGAGGAAGAAACCGTGAGAAGGAACCAGACTCAAAAGGGAACCCATCCTCATCTGGGTGACACCGGAGAGTGTGAAATGAAATGTCCTTTCTGCATTTATGTACAGTCAATTGTGTGATGCAGATACAGCATGTGTAGAATGTTATGTGTAAATTAATTAGGAGTTTGTTGTCGTCCACATAGAGACGTCCACATTGGCAGCGTTGCTTTGAATAACCCAGTCCTCACAAAGCAGAACCCGGCTGGAGCTGGTCCATTTCTGGATGCCTCAGGATCCTCGCAGGGTTGGCCTCTGTCTACTGGAGCTGGCACAATCTCTATATGCCTCGGGATGGGTAGAAGAAGGGAAACGAGTGGAAAGGAATTAGCACAGCTGCTGTGCATAATATTAGCAGGCACTAGATTATAATGTCCATTTATTTAGATGTACTGGAGTACAAGGTTATGGGCTGTATTAGTTGTATTAGTAGGATGTCTGAGCCTCGAACACTGTCAGGAAGACTGTTCCAAAGTTTAGGAGCTAAATACAAAAATGAGTCACCATTCACAAACATTTTATAAATATTTATGTTTAAGAATTTCCCTCATTGATCAATAAAGTCTATCTATCTATCTATCTATCTATCTATCTATCTATCTATCTATCTATCTATCTATCTATCTATCTATCTATCTATCTATCTATTTTTTTTGGTAAGGCACAAGTCACAGTCACGTATATACACATATATGGCTAAAAGATACCAGATTATAAACTGGTTCCAGTAGGTTTGAAGCATAACAGAGAAAGCTTTGTGATCCTTTAATCGGTACATACGGGTGTAATGGTATTATATACAAAACAGCAGTGCGTTAAATCACTGGAACGTACAAATATAAAAACAGACCAAAATTAAAAATAACTAGTAACAACAACATATGTATAAACAAGAGTAGCTATATTCTTTTAAAGTTATTAAATATTTTCAGTTTGAAAATATTGTTTTTATTCAAGAATGTCTTCTCATGAAAATAGATTTTGAAGAATATAAATCAAAACTATTATCTGTAAAGGGCATGTGGAGATGATGTTACACAGAAGAAGAAGAAGAAAACACACAACTACATTAACGTTTAATTCAGTAGGAAGGAGATAAGAGACAAACTGATTTTTGAGACGCTCGATATAGAAAGTGAATGGATAATAAATCACAAATATAAACAAATATATGGACGTTTATTTGCATACAAAGTGGAAGAAGAGAGGGAGAAAAAGAATATGCACACATATATAGACAGATAAATTACCTCTAAACATCATTTAATGGGAATTGGGAAATATCTATTCATAGCTTTTTAACATTAAGGTGCGTTAAATAAAGGCTCTAAGGAATGTGGCATAAATACCTGTGGATGACGTGATGAACCCCGCCCCAGAGACAGGTGAGAGGGCGGGGTATAACGTGAAAGATCAACGTGAAACTAATCGATAAGCAAAACAAGAAGAATCATTAAATCTAGTCGAGGTACAGTGTATTTTGTTTTTAGACGGCTGGTTTAAGCATCCGAAGTGGAATGATTGTTAACTATTTATATGTCTACTTATCTATGTGTTTATATATTCTAACGTTTATGAATGCAGTTTTTTTTGTTTTGTTTTGTTTTGTTTGAAGATCAGGCAAGAGATTTCTAGAAATAGACGTGAACTAAATCAGGATGATCTGGAAGTTTTAGTCTTGATATTTTAGACATAAATAACGTTTTATATGGCGGAAGTTTTCTGACTAAATCAATCTTGGCTAAATCTTGGCTCAAACTGCGCTTTTAGAGGTTAGATATTACTGCGCAGTAAAGTTTTGTAAAGTACAAATGCTTATTAATATCAAGAAATGCGTGTGAGTAATTATAAACAGAACAAAAGATTTTTGTTCGTTTATTAATAGCACTTTCTGCGACTTCAAAAAATCACTTCCGCATTTGAACGTTGAGGGGGCGGGACTTTAGTCAGCGCTGCTTTGGATTGGTGCATTGACTGCTTTGCTCTGATTGGGTGTTTCTGTACTGGAGGTAAATCTTATAAATAAATTAAATATATTACTTGAAAGACCTGAGAAATTTTGTGAATTAAAGAAATCTATTTTTGGATTTTTTGGGGGGAAAATTCGAGCAATCACTGACCTCTCAGAGTTTTGACGCTTGAATTGATAGTTTTCCCTTTAAGGATCGATTGATCGATCGATCTATCTATCTATCTATCTGGTTATATAAGTGTGATGATAATTATTATTTACTCTATTTAATTAACAAGTCAAAAATTCTCAATATGTTTTTGCATACTAGGCTAGACATTTTAACTGCTTTAAATGTCTAATTATCACTTGACTCATCAGTGGGAAATTATTTGATAATCAGAGAGATAATTTGTCTAGAAGTGTGGTTATTATTAATCTGTTAAAGAAAAACTGCATGACAATAATGTAAGACATTCAATATTTAATAAAATATTATTTAAACATTATTTATTACATAATTAAATAATACATTATTATATTAATATTATATTTAATATTGTTATGTTTAATATCTGTCTCTTCACCTGTCAGTCATTTCAGTAGTCAGAAGCCTTGTATGTGTGGGGGCGATGCCAGAGCGGCACTATAAGACGAGGAACCAGAACTATCCCGAGTCTGAAAGGAGAGATCAGGACAGAGACCGGAACAGAGACTACAGGAGAGATAGAGGAACTGAGTCATACAGGGAGGACAGGAGCACAGATTATGATTACGAAGATAGAACAAGGAACTACAGAGAACCTGATCAGGAAGTGTAAGAGGAGACACCATAACATCTCTAACCCATGATAATCAAAATCATTTGTTTTTACTTTTTTAAACTAATCTCTATCGTTTGATCGTATCTGTAGATTTACACCTTATGAGTCAACAAAGGAAGAACCTCTTTACAACTTAAAGTATATTCCCACATCCAGAGGTAAGTGTTATGAAGTTTATATGATGGAAAAATCACAGCTTGACTTGTCTGTCCAGAAGATGGCGGAAAAGATCCAGCTTAATGTCTGATACTGGAGACTCCTTCCATCGATATTAAATAAACCTGTCTTTATGGAAAACTTCACCATATCATACCAATCATATACATTTTCTCTGTTGTTAAATAACTTCTTTTAGATGACCACATTAGTCGTCTAACCCTTCTTCTGTCCTTACGCAGGCCTTTGCCAGGCAGCGCAGTTTGTTGTGAACTTGCTGATTGTGATTTGCGCCGGTGTTCCGTATAGTAACAAGGGTCGCTATCAGGACGTGGCCAACCTGGGTGGACTTTACTACTACTACTATGGCGGGGCTCAAGCGTTCACGCCTCAGGAAGCGGCGAAAGTAAATGAGCTTGACGACCTTTTCTACAATCTCAAACTCCCTCCATATATCTACAGCATGGCATGTGGTGGAGCGCTGATGGTTTACGCGTTAATCATGCTGGCGCTCGGGGTGTTCTGCGTGCCTTACCGCTACCCTGTTGTGCTGCTGCCCGAGGCCGTACTGGACGCACTGATAAGCCTGGGGTATATTCCTGCGGTGGCGTTTTACTTCATCAAAGTCAAGGAGACGTACAGCAACCCGATCTGCAAGCAGAGAGAGGAGATGTACATGACCAAAGGCATCAAGGGTTACGAGTGCAGCCTGAGCGGGACGGACGTCGCAGAAGGGTTCTTTGGCGCCTTGGGCGCCGTCGTGTTCATGCTGAGCGCTGTGTTTGCCGTGAGAGCCTTCAGAGCCGTCAGACGGAGGAAGCAGCAGAGTGAGGCAGAGAATAATCGCTTCTAGACCTCTAAACACTAACGCTGGAGGAAGTGCAGGAGATCACCGGATCATGTTACCTGGGAACGTCTGTTACTCTATTATCTATGTAGGACTTCATTAAACTGCTCCTTTAATGTAATGTGAAGGTCAATTTCTGACCCCCAAAGGACATGACTACAATATCAGTTTTTAAGGGGATTTTTACTCCACTCCACTACACGTTTTCTTTTTCAATAAACATCATCGTGAATTACTTCTCAGTGTTGTATTTACCCTTTAACTAAATCTTACGTGCTGTATCCTCACAAAGACGATTTTTCCACACATCCAGACACTTCCTGAGTGAATTTTAATTTTTGCACATTAATAATCATTTGATCTGTAGATTAGATTTTTTATAAACCTTCCAAGGGTTATATCGATGTGAGGAAATGGAATGAGAATTTGAACCGTGAGTTCATGCAAAAAAGAGGTGGAAAAAAGACAGATGTAGAGGTATATTCCTCCTTTTAGCGTTCAGTTATTATTACATGTCACACGTCCAGCTTTATGGTCATCTCTTGGTCTGTAGTAGGCATTAGGATGGCTCACAGCCCTTTTCCTCCTAACAGGTTCTAAGTTTAAGTTATCTTTATTTTGTCACATATACATAACTGCACAGTGAAATTCTTTCTTCGCATATCCCTTCCTTGAGGTTTGGGGTCAGAGCGCAGGGTCAACCATGATGCAGAGTTGCTCAAGGGCCCAACGGTGGCAGCTTGAACCCCGATCTTCCGGTCAACGACCCAGAGCCTTAACCACTTGAGCTACCACTGTCCACTGAGGCTCTCCATGAGGACTCAGCATGGGAGAGATGTAATCTACAGTGAGTAAGTCACTAGGTTAGGAGGTTACTGGTGTGGATTTCCTGATTAAACTGGAAGTGAATCATTTCCACAAGACGCATTTAGATGAGCTTCAGAAAACACTTTTATTAACTGACCTTTATAAGTCCCTTGGTGGTCCAGCGGCAGGATCCCACTCTCTCAGTGCCGCAGCCTGGGTTAGGTTCCCCTACAGGGTGCTACCCCGCCCACTGAGGAGTTCATTCTCAGTGCTGGTCCCAAGCCCGGATAAAATGAGAGGGTTGCGTCAGGAAGTGCATCCAGCACAAAAAAAAAAACCCAACAACCTGTGTCAAATCAAATGCGGACAGGGAGAAGCCGAAAAAACAACAACATTTACTGACCTTTATAAAATCACTTGCTGATTTTACTTACTGACCTTTATTTATTAACTATTTATTAAAATTCACTTTATTTATTGAAATTAAACAGGCTTAACTTATGACTTAACCTTTATTTAATAACTATTTATTAAAATTCACTTTATTAAAATTAAACAGATTTTTACTTAGACATAGCCTTTATTTATTAATTATTTATTAAAATTCACTTTATCTATTAAAATTCAACAGACTTGACTTTTTTGACTTATACTTTATTTATTAATTATTAATTAAAATTCACTTTATTTGTTCAAATGAAACAGATTTTACTTACTAACATTTACTTTTGCTTATTGGCTTTTACTATACTTTATGCATTTACTTACTATTTACCTATTGACTATTTACTTACTGACTTTTACTACACTTGCTACTACCTACTGACTAATTTACCTACTGATTTTATTTTACTTACTGAACGTTCCTTCATTTGCTTTATTTTGCTCTTTACATACTGTCGTATTTACCCACAATATAACTTTACAGATTGACTTTATTTACTTACTGACTTTACTGTCTTTATTTCTGTACTGAACTTAACTTTATCTACTGACTTTGCATACTGATTTCATATTCTGCATCTATATAATCACTTAATTTACTTATTTACAGTCTTTATTAGCTTACTGACTTATTTACCTGCTTACTTTACTTACTTTACTTTAGATACTACTTAATTTACTTATTGACTTTTTTATCTACTGACTTTATTTATGTACTGAACTTTAATTGACACTTTGTTTACTGATTTTATTTAGTTACTAACTTTATGTACTGACTTTAAATAATGATTTAATTTACTTACTGACTTTATTTGTTTAATGATGTATTTACCTACTGGCTTTATTTACTTTACTTACTAATTTTATTTTAATTCATCTAATTACTGGCTTTACTTTACTTACTAATTTTATTTAAATTCATCTTTCTACTGACTTTACTTACTAATTTTATTTAAATTAATCTTCCTACTGACTTTACTTACTAATTTTATTTAAATTAATCTACCTACTGACTTTACTTACTAATTTTATTTAAATTCATCTTCCTACTGACTTTACTTACTAATTTTATTTAAATTAATCTACCTACTGACTTTACTTTACTTACTAATATTATTTAAATTAATCTTCCTACTGACTTTACTTACTAATTTTATTTAAATTCATCTTCCTACTGACTTTTCTTACTAATTTTATTTAAATTAATCTTCCTACTGACTTTACTTACTAATTTTATTTAAATTCATCTACCTACTGACTTTACTTACTAATTTTATTTAAATTCATCTTCCTACTGACTTTACTTACTAATTTTATTTAAATTAATCTTCCTACTGACTTTACTTACTAATTTTATTTAAATTCATCTTCCTACTGACTTTACTTACTAATTTTATTTAAATTCATCTTCCTACTGACTTTACGTTACTTACTAATTTTATTTAAATTCATCTACCTACTGACTTTACTTACTAATTTTATTTAAATTCATCTTCCTACTGACTTTACTTACTAATTTTATTTAAATTAATCTTCCTACTGACTTTACTTTACTTACTAATATTATTTAAATTCATCTTCCTACTGACTTTACTTACTAATTTTATTTAAATTCATCTTCCTACTGACTTTACTTACTAATTTTATTTAAATTCATCTTCCTACTGACTTTACGTTACTTACTAATTTTATTTAAATTCATCTACCTACTGACTTTACTTACTAATTTTATTTAAATTCATCTTCCTACTGACTTTACTTACTAATTTTATTTAAATTCATCTTCCTACTGACTTTACTTACTAATTTTATTTAAATTAATCTTCCTACTGACTTTACTTTACTTACTAATATTATTTAAATTCATCTTCCTACTGACTTTACTTACTAATTTTATTTAAATTAATCTTCCTACTGACTTTACTTTACTTACTAATATTATTTAAATTCATCTTCCTACTGACTTTACTTACTAATTTTATTTAAATTAATCTTCCTACTGACTTTACTTTACTTACTAATATTATTTAAATTCATCTTCCTACTGACTTTACTTATTAATTTTATTTAAATTCATCTTCCTACTGACTTTACTTACTAATTTTATTTAAATTAATCCACCTACTGACTTTACTTTACTTACTAATTTTATTTAAATTAATCTACCTACTGACTTTACTTACTAATTTTATTTAAATTCATCTTCCTACTGGCTTTACTTACTAATATTATTTAAATTAATCTACCTACTGACTTTACTTTACTTACTAATTTTATTTAAATTCATCTTCCTACTGACTTTACTTACTAATTTTATTTAAATTCATCTTCCTACTGACTTTACTTACTAATTTTATTTAAATTAATCTACCTACTGACTTTACTTTACTTACTAATTTTATTTAAATTCATCTTCCTACTGACTTTACTTTACTTACTAATTTTATTTAAATTCATCTTCCTACTGACTTTACTTTACTTACTAATTTTATTTAAATTCATCTTCCTACTGACTTTACTTTACTTACTAATATTATTTAAATTAATCTACCTACTGACTTTACTTACTAATTTTATTTAAATTAATCTACCTACTGACTTTACTTTACTTACTAATATTATTTAAATTCATCTTCCTACTGACTTTACTTACTAATATTATTTAAATTAATCTACCTACTGACTTTACTTACTAATTTTATTTAAATTAATCTAACTACTGACTTTACTTTACTTACTAATTTTATTTAAATTCATCTTCCTACTGACTTTACTTACTAATTTTATTTAAATTCATCTCCTACTGACTTTACTTACTAATTTTATTTAAATTAATCTACCTACTGACTTTACTTTACTTACTAATTTTATTTAAATTCATCTTCCTACTGACTTTACTTTACTTACTAATTTTATTTAAATTCATCTTCCTACTGACTTTACTTTACTTACTAATTTTATTTAAATTCATCTTCCTACTGACTTTACTTTACTTACTAATATTATTTAAATTAATCTACCTACTGACTTTACTTACTAATTTTATTTAAATTAATCTACCTACTGACTTTACTTTACTTACTAATATTATTTAAATTCATCTTCCTACTGACTTTACTTACTAATATTATTTAAATTAATCTACCTACTGACTTTACTTACTAATTTTATTTAAATTAATCTAACTACTGACTTTACTTTACTTACTAATATTATTTAAATTCATCTTCCTACTGACTTTACTTACTAATTTTATTTAAATTCATCTTCCTACTGACTTTACTTTACTTACTAATTTTATTTAAATTCATCTTCCTACTGACTTTACTTTACTTACTAATATTATTTAAATTAATCTACCTACTGACTTTACTTACTAATTTTATTTAAATTAATCTACCTACTGACTTTACTTTACTTACTAATATTATTTAAATTCATCTTCCTACTGACTTTACATACTAATTTTATTTAAATTAATCTTCCTACTGACTTTACTTTACTTACTAATATTATTTAAATTAATCTACCTACTGACTTTACTTACTAATTTTATTTAAATTCATCTTCCTACTGACTTTACTTACTAATTTTATTTAAATTCATCTTCCTACTGACTTTACTTATTAATTTTATTTAAATTCATCTTCCTACTGACTTTACTTACTAATTTTATTTAAATTAATCTACCTACTGACTTTACTTTACTTACTAATATTATTTAAATTAATCTACCTACTGACTTTACTTACTAATTTTATTTAAATTCATCTTCCTACTGACTTTACTTTACTTACTAATATTATTTAAATTAATCTACCTACTGATTTTACTTTACTTACTAATATTATTTAAATTCAGCTTCCTACTGACTTTACTTACTAATTTTATTTAAATTAATCTACCTACTGACTTTACTTACTAATTTTATTTAAATTAATCTACCTACTGACTTTACTTACTAATTTAATTTAAATTGATCTTCCTACTGACTTTACTTTACTTACTAATTTTATTTAAATTCATCTTCCTACTGACTTTACTTTACTTACTAATTTTATTTAAATTCATCTTCCTACTGACTTTACTTTACTTACTAATATTATTTAAATTAATCTACCTACTGACTTTACTTACTAATTTTATTTAAATTAATCTACCTACTGACTTTACTTTACTTACTAATATTATTTAAATTAATCTACCTACTGACTTTACTTTACTTACTAATATTATTTAAATTAATCTACCTACTGACTTTACTTACTAATTTTATTTAAATTCATCTTCCTACTGACTTTACTTTACTTACTAATTTTATTTAAATTCATCTTCCTACTGACTTTACTTTACTTACTAATATTATTTAAATTCATCTTCCTACTGACTTTACTTACTAATTTTATTTAAATTAATCTTCCTACTGACTTTACTTTACTTACTAATATTATTTAAATTAATCTACCTACTGATTTTACTTTACTTACTAATTTTATTTAAATTCATCTTCCTACTGACTTTACTTTACTTACTAATTTTATTTAAATTCATCTTCCTACTGACTTTACTTTACTTACTAATATTATTTAAATTCATCTTCCTACTGACTTTACTTACTAATTTTATTTAAATTAATCTTCCTACTGACTTTACTTTACTTACTAATATTATTTAAATTCATCTTCCTACTGACTTTACTTACTAATTTTATTTAAATTAATCTTCCTACTGACTTTACTTTACTTACTAATATTATTTAAATTCATCTTCCTACTGACTTTACTTACTAATTTTATTTAAATTAATCTTCCTACTGACTTTACTTTACTTACTAATATTATTTAAATTCATCTTCCTACTGACTTTACTTTACTTACTAATTTTATTTAAATTCATCTTCCTACTGACTTTACTTACTAATTTTATTTAAATTCATCTTCCTACTGACTTTACTTACTAATTTTATTTAAATTAATCTACCTACTGACTTTACTTTACTTACTAATATTATTTAAATTAATCTTCCTACTGACTTTACTTACTAATTTTATTTAAATTCATCTTCCTACTGACTTTACTTACTAATTTTATTTAAATTAATCTTCCTACTGACTTTACTTTACTTACTAATATTATTTAAATTCATCTTCCTACTGACTTTACTTACTAATTTTATTTAAATTAATCTTCCTACTGACTTTACTTTACTTACTAATATTATTTAAATTCATCTTCCTACTGACTTTACTTACTAATTTTATTTAAATTAATCTTCCTACTGACTTTACTTTACTTACTAATATTATTTAAATTCATCTTCCTACTGACTTTACTTATTAATTTTATTTAAATTCATCTTCCTACTGACTTTACTTACTAATTTTATTTAAATTAATCCACCTACTGACTTTACTTTACTTACTAATTTTATTTAAATTAATCTACCTACTGACTTTACTTACTAATTTTATTTAAATTCATCTTCCTACTGGCTTTACTTACTAATATTATTTAAATTAATCTACCTACTGACTTTACTTTACTTACTAATTTTATTTAAATTCATCTTCCTACTGACTTTACTTACTAATTTTATTTAAATTCATCTTCCTACTGACTTTACTTACTAATTTTATTTAAATTAATCTACCTACTGACTTTACTTTACTTACTAATTTTATTTAAATTCATCTTCCTACTGACTTTACTTTACTTACTAATTTTATTTAAATTCATCTTCCTACTGACTTTACTTTACTTACTAATTTTATTTAAATTCATCTTCCTACTGACTTTACTTTACTTACTAATATTATTTAAATTAATCTACCTACTGACTTTACTTACTAATTTTATTTAAATTAATCTACCTACTGACTTTACTTTACTTACTAATATTATTTAAATTCATCTTCCTACTGACTTTACTTACTAATATTATTTAAATTAATCTACCTACTGACTTTACTTACTAATTTTATTTAAATTAATCTAACTACTGACTTTACTTTACTTACTAATTTTATTTAAATTCATCTTCCTACTGACTTTACTTACTAATTTTATTTAAATTCATCTTCCTACTGACTTTACTTTACTTACTAATATTATTTAAATTCATCTTCCTACTGACTTTACTTTACTTACTAATTTTATTTAAATTCATCTTCCTACTGACTTTACTTACTAATTTTATTTAAATTCATCTTCCTACTGACTTTACTTACTAATTTTATTTAAATTAATCTACCTACTGACTTTACTTTACTTACTAATATTATTTAAATTAATCTTCCTACTGACTTTACTTACTAATTTTATTTAAATTCATCTTCCTACTGACTTTACTTACTAATTTTATTTAAATTAATCTTCCTACTGACTTTACTTTACTTACTAATATTATTTAAATTCATCTTCCTACTGACTTTACTTACTAATTTTATTTAAATTAATCTTCCTACTGACTTTACTTTACTTACTAATATTATTTAAATTCATCTTCCTACTGACTTTACTTACTAATTTTATTTAAATTAATCTTCCTACTGACTTTACTTTACTTACTAATATTATTTAAATTCATCTTCCTACTGACTTTACTTATTAATTTTATTTAAATTCATCTTCCTACTGACTTTACTTACTAATTTTATTTAAATTAATCCACCTACTGACTTTACTTTACTTACTAATTTTATTTAAATTAATCTACCTACTGACTTTACTTACTAATTTTATTTAAATTCATCTTCCTACTGGCTTTACTTACTAATATTATTTAAATTAATCTACCTACTGACTTTACTTTACTTACTAATTTTATTTAAATTCATCTTCCTACTGACTTTACTTACTAATTTTATTTAAATTCATCTTCCTACTGACTTTACTTACTAATTTTATTTAAATTAATCTACCTACTGACTTTACTTTACTTACTAATTTTATTTAAATTCATCTTCCTACTGACTTTACTTTACTTACTAATTTTATTTAAATTCATCTTCCTACTGACTTTACTTTACTTACTAATTTTATTTAAATTCATCTTCCTACTGACTTTACTTTACTTACTAATATTATTTAAATTAATCTACCTACTGACTTTACTTACTAATTTTATTTAAATTAATCTACCTACTGACTTTACTTTACTTACTAATATTATTTAAATTCATCTTCCTACTGACTTTACTTACTAATATTATTTAAATTAATCTACCTACTGACTTTACTTACTAATTTTATTTAAATTAATCTAACTACTGACTTTACTTTACTTACTAATTTTATTTAAATTCATCTTCCTACTGACTTTACTTACTAATTTTATTTAAATTCATCTTCCTACTGACTTTACTTACTAATTTTATTTAAATTAATCTACCTACTGACTTTACTTTACTTACTAATTTTATTTAAATTCATCTTCCTACTGACTTTACTTTACTTACTAATTTTATTTAAATTCATCTTCCTACTGACTTTACTTTACTTACTAATTTTATTTAAATTCATCTTCCTACTGACTTTACTTTACTTACTAATATTATTTAAATTAATCTACCTACTGACTTTACTTACTAATTTTATTTAAATTAATCTACCTACTGACTTTACTTTACTTACTAATATTATTTAAATTCATCTTCCTACTGACTTTACTTACTAATATTATTTAAATTAATCTACCTACTGACTTTACTTACTAATTTTATTTAAATTAATCTAACTACTGACTTTACTTTACTTACTAATATTATTTAAATTCATCTTCCTACTGACTTTACTTACTAATTTTATTTAAATTAATCTTCCTACTGACTTTACTTACTAATTTTATTTAAATTCATCTTCCTACTGACTTTACTTTACTTACTAATTTTATTTAAATTCATCTTCCTACTGACTTTACTTTACTTACTAATATTATTTAAATTAATCTACCTACTGACTTTACTTTACTTACTAATATTATTTAAATTCATCTTCCTACTGACTTTACATACTAATTTTATTTAAATTAATCTTCCTACTGACTTTACTTTACTTACTAATATTATTTAAATTAATCTACCTACTGACTTTACTTACTAATTTTATTTAAATTCATCTTCCTACTGACTTTACTTACTAATATTATTTAAATTCATCTTCCTACTGACTTTACTTACTAATTTTATTTAAATTAATCTACCTACTGACTTTACTTACTAATTTTATTTAAATTCATCTTCCTACTGACTTTACTTATTAATTTTATTTAAATTCATCTTCCTACTGACTTTACTTACTAATTTTATTTAAATTAATCTACCTACTGACTTTACTTTACTTACTAATATTATTTAAATTAATCTACCTACTGACTTTACTTACTAATTTTATTTAAATTCATCTTCCTACTGACTTTACTTTACTTACTAATATTATTTAAATTAATCTACCTACTGATTTTACTTTACTTACTAATATTATTTAAATTCAGCTTCCTACTGACTTTACTTACTAATTTTATTTAAATTAATCTACCTACTGACTTTACTTTACTTACTAATTTTATTTAAATTAATCTACCTACTGACTTTACTTACTAATTTAATTTAAATTGATCTTCCTACTGACTTTACTTTACTTACTAATTTTATTTAAATTCATCTTCCTACTGACTTTACTTTACTTACTAATTTTATTTAAATTCATCTTCCTACTGACTTTACTTTACTTACTAATATTATTTAAATTAATCTACCTACTGACTTTACTTACTAATTTTATTTAAATTAATCTACCTACTGACTTTACTTTACTTACTAATATTATTTAAATTAATCTACCTACTGACTTTACTTTACTTACTAATATTATTTAAATTAATCTACCTACTGACTTTACTTACTAATTTTATTTAAATTCATCTTCCTACTGACTTTACTTTACTTACTAATTTTATTTAAATTCATCTTCCTACTGACTTTACTTTACTTACTAATTTTATTTAAATTCATCTTCCTACTGACTTTACTTTACTTACTAATATTATTTAAATTCATCTTCCTACTGACTTTACTTACTAATTTTATTTAAATTAATCTTCCTACTGACTTTACTTTACTTACTAATATTATTTAAATTAATCTACCTACTGATTTTACTTTACTTACTAATTTTATTTAAATTCATCTTCCTACTGACTTTACTTTACTTACTAATTTTATTTAAATTCATCTTCCTACTGACTTTACTTTACTTACTAATATTATTTAAATTCATCTTCCTACTGACTTTACTTACTAATTTTATTTAAATTAATCTTCCTACTGACTTTACTTTACTTACTAATTTTATTTAAATTAATCTACCTACTGACTTTACTTACTAATTTTATTTAAATTCATCTACCTACTGACTTTACTTTACTTACTAATTTTATTTAAATTCATCTTCCTACTGACTTTACTTACTAATTTTATTTAAATTAATCTACCTACTGACTTTACTTTACTTACTAATATTATTTAAATTAATCTACCTACTGACTTTACTTACTAATTTTATTTAAATTAATCTACCTACTGACTTTACTTTACTTACTAATTTTATTTAAATTAATCTACCCACTGACTTTACTTTACTTACTAATATTATTTAAATTAATCTACCTACTGACTTTACTTACTAATTTTATTTAAATTCATCTTCCTACTGACTTTACTTACTAATTTTATTTAAATTCATCTTCCTACTGACTTTACTTACTAATTTTATTCAAATTCATCTTCCTACTGGCTTTACTTACTAATATTATTTAAATTAATCTACCTACTGACTTTACTTACTAATTTTATTTAAATTAATCTACCTACTGACTTTACTTACTAATATTATTTAAATTAATCTACCTACTGACTTTACTTACTAATATTATTTAAATTAATCTACCTACTGACTTTACTTTACTTACTAATTTTATTTAAATTAATCTACCTACTGACTTTACTTTACTTACTAATTTTATTTAAATTAATCTACCTACTGACTTTACTTACTAATTTTATTTAAATTAATCTACCTACTGACTTTACTTACTAATTTTATTTAAATTAATCTACCTACTGACTTTACTTACTAATATTATTTAAATTAATCTACCTACTGACTTTACTTACTAATATTATTTAAATTAATCTACCTACTGACTTTACTTTACTTACTAATTTTATTTAAATTAATCTACCTACTGACTTTACTTACTAATTTTATTTAAATTCATCTTCCTACTGGCTTTATTTACTTTACTTACTAACTTTATTTAAATACTGACTATTTTACTTATGACTTTTATCTTTTTATGCTGTTTTTATTTAATTAGTGACCTTAATTTATTTACTGTCTTTACAGACTATTTCCTTGACTTATTTACCTACTGACTTTAGTTAATGACTTCATATACTGACTTTATTTAGTGACTAACTTTATGTACTGACTTCATTTACTTACTGATCTATATATCTTTACAAAGTTTTATTTACTTACTGACCTTACTGTGATGGTTTAGTTTATATACTGTATTTATTTTTTAATGACTTTATTTACTTTTTGACATTACTACTGACTTCTACTTAGCCCCCTAAAAAAATAAAAAAATAAAAAAAATAAAACTCACTTTTTGTCAAACTTTAAACTTCCTTTCTGGACATAATGACTTGATACGTAAAAAGAAATGCTGGAATGAACTTCTTTCTGCTCTTTCTGAAAGAAATAACTTAAAACACACGCCACAGTATAAATCTTTATTGCTACTTGGCTGAAAAGGTAATTAAAAATACAGCTTTTCTGCTCCAAACTAGTCATAGCAGCATCTCAAATGAAATAATGAGCCATCACCCCACCCTCGAGATCCGAAGAGGTTTAAAGTCTAGCTGACAAACAGCAAAAGTGCTTGCGTTAATCCTTCTCTTAAATCGACAGAACGACAATTTCTCCTTTAGAACTCGTTACAGTAAATATAGAACATAAACTATCCGGCAGATTTCTGCATGCTAAAAAAACAAAACAAAACAAAACAAAACATAAAAATATCCTATACATTAGGCTTTGGATATTTAAAACGATTCTTATAAACAGATTGATAGATTGTTGGGTTTTTTTTTGTACAAAGTAACCGGTTCATATATATTCATATTTGTAATTATATGTAGTTATTTATATAGGGCATGCTTCTGACATTGAATACATTTAACATTTGTGTCAAATAAAACATTTCCATGGGGCGACAAGGTACTGAAAACATCATGACTTTGTACTGAAAGACCGATAAGATAAATCTGCATGACGTATAATGACGTATAAAAATAAACCTCAGCTTCTTGGCATTGAGAGAAAATATAAGTGTCTCTAGAAAAGAAAAATGTACAGAAATAATAGTGAGATGGAACTTTGGTCACATGACAAACAAGCTAAAGTCTTTCTAAATCTCTGTCTGTCCACAACACACCTTCGTCTGGAAAAGTGTGTGAGAATTCTTAAAGAAGATGAAATTAAATATACTTTCAAGGGTAAAAACACATAATACGCATAAGACAATAGCAATCTTGCAGTTGAACATTGTTCATGAATTACTTACAGGCAGGCAAATAAAATAGAAATTAAATGAAATACTTCTGGAGTTAAGATCAGGCTTTTTTGCTCTCTGTGAAAACTCATGCAGCTCTTGTTTTTCTTCTGTTTATTTCTTTAGCACATCAGTGATCATGATATCAGTCAGTGGTTATTTATTGTCTGTAGTAAAATTATTTTGTTTAAAAAAAAAAATCAGTTTTATTTTAAAATGAAGTTGAGGTTGCTTTCGGCTGCTCCCTGTTCGGGGTCGCCACAGCGGACCAACTGGTCCGCACAACAACTTGGCAAATGTTTTACGCCGGATGCCCTTCCTGACGTAACCCTCCCATTTTTTCTGGGCTTGGGACCGGCACTGCATCCAGTGGCTGGGGTTGAGGCATTGGCTGGGAATCGAACCCGGGCCTTCCGCATGATAGGCGAGAAACCTACCACTGAGCCACCAATGCCCCAAATTTTTTATTTTAAAATATATCAACTAAACTTTTCCCAAAACTCACTTAAAAAAAAACAAAAAAAACAGCTCTTCTGGCCCAACATGAGCAGATTTGGGTTTGTTTGTAGTAAAAGTGAAAAGTGAAGCTCTGTAGATTCTAGTTATTAATCGAATGGAATAAAGATGGAATAAAAATAGGTTCCAAAATAAAATAAAGATAATCTAGAAAATCTTATGCAATCTAGAAAAGTTTGGAAATCTCTTCAAATTCAGAATAAAAAGATTCTTTTTTTTCTTTTTTCGACACTGCTTTGTCCACCTTTTTTTTTTATTCAAGATCAATGTAGACCTGATTGGTTTGGAGTTGATTTTTTATTTTATTTATTTATTTTTAAATCGTTTGACAGTCATTCTGTAATTTTCTGGGGGGGGGGGGGGGTGGGGGGGGGTTTTGGGAATCCGCTTTGACATCAAAAATATTGGCAGCAATTTATCCAAGAGTGGCAACGTGTGCTGGGTGATTTAAAAAAAAAAAAAAAAAAAAAAAAAAAAAAAAAAAGTTAAAGCAACGGAAAATTTATTTTTGTTTGTGTTGGGAAAGAGAACAATAAATTAAACCTACACCATGAAAATGTTTAAAAAAACAAAAATCTTGTTAAATGTCTGGACATTTTAATACAGTATAAAAATTAAGATATTGAATACACAAACATGAGAGACATTTTTGCAAATCTTCATATGTGAATTTTTGATTTCTAAAGGCCAATCCATTGACCATTCTGAGTGTCCTGTGTTTTTTTATTTATTTATTTATTTATTTGAACCACAGCCAAAAAATTTGTAAAAAAAAATTCAAATAAAAACTTGAATGTAATTCATAGTCTGAAAATCAATCGTTTTTTGGCTTGGATGTTTTAAGTGATTAGTGAATAAATGGCCACTGAGTAAGAATTAAGAAGCAAGATGTTGCTCCTTAAAAGACTTGACCTCCAGCTGACTCTGGTGGAATAACAGGTTCAGCAGAGGTGCAAAGGAAATCTTAGCAGAAAAACAAAAACCTAGCATAGCTCGGAGAAAGTGACGGCTCCATGCTAATGTCTTAAATAATCAACAAACAACTCCATCAATATCAAACAACTTATCGGGACAAACGGGAAATTAAAATATTTAACTTACACAGTGTAATTTTTTAAATCATGGTCATCTAAATACTGAAAGAAAATATTTAATGGTAACATCAGACCCTGTACTTTAATTACTTAAAAACTTCCCACTAAAGAAACCAACAATATGTTTATTCCATATGCAGAATTAAAATATAACATTAAAATTTTTTTTATTCCCAGATGTGGACCAAAAAATAGTTAGTGATGTTAGTGTTTTTCTTTCTCAAGCTCAACTTAAGACCTGATTGGTTTGGAGTTTATAAGAGAATGATAAATTAAACCTAGACCATGGAAATTTGTCTAGAAATTTTAATACAGCTTAAAAATGCAAAAAAAAACAAAAAAAAAAAAAAACAGCAAAGCAAATATCCAAATATTTTTTTTGTTTCTTTGTTTTTTGTTTTTTTATTATTTTTGACCCATTTTTTACCTATGGTCTCTCACTTATATCTCTCTTTTAAATCTCTTAAAGGTTTTGCAAATTCCTGTGTCAGAGTTAAGATAAGAACTGATAAAAACAAATACGTCATTCACGTCACACGTCCTTTCCCTTTCAGTAAAGGGGTTTTTCCACCAGTGGAATTTCACTCATATTTCGCCCTCTATTTAGCAAAAAAGTGACACCGTATTCTGGTGTCTGTAGCAAAAGATCGAAAATAATAAATACTCCGGCTTAAGCATAGATGTTGGCACCCCTGCATCCAGAACCAGAGCTCACACTAACAGCATGTTTGGCAGATAGAAAGGATAGAAAACCTCCTGTGACACTAAGCCAGCAAGGACATCTTATGTCCTCTTGGTTGATGCACTTTAGTTCTTCCTTTCTTCTGCATTTGTATGTACTTTAACGGCTAGCTAAATTTCATAAAGGTCAGAGGTGATCTCTAACAAGAATACACAAAAATCTGCTGATTCTAGCCTGGACATCTGGTTGAGAAAGTGGGCGGGAATGTAGTTGAAAAAACCTCATGAAGACGTCCTTGATACCATATGCTCCTATGGTCATAACGGGCTATGAGGACAAATGGTTTTGTTTTTTTTGTTTCTTCTCGAGAGGTGAATCAGTCAAACACCATGTGGCCAAAAGTTTGTGCATACCTGATTATCACACCCATATGTGCTTGCTGAACATCCCATTCCATATTCATTCACCTTTGCTGTTATAATAATCTTTCCACTAGATTTTGGAACATTGCTTTGGGGATTTCCATCACAAGAGCATTACAGATGCCCTAATCCAGAGCGACTAACATTTATCTCATTTATGCAACTGAGGATTAACTCAGTTGCTTACTCAGGAGCACAGTAGTGGCCGCTTGGTGGTCCTGGGATTTGAACTCACAACCTTCCAATCAGTAGCTGGACCTTAACCACTGAGCTATCATTTCCCAAGGAGGTCTGGGGTGCAGTCGGTTTTCCAGTTCATACAAGTGGCAGCATGGTGGTTCTGGGATTTGAACTCACAACCTTCCGTTTAGTAGTTGGACCTTAACCACTGAGCTATCACTTCCCAACAAGGTCTGGGGTGCAGTTGGTGTTCCAGTTCATCCCAAAGGTGTTCACTGAGGTTGAGTCAGAAACAGGGATCAGTGTAGGACATTAAAGTTCTTCCAGTCCAACTTTAACTACCAAGTGGTTAAGGCTCTGGGTTGATGACCGGAAGATTGGGGTTCAAGCCCTAGCAATGCCAAGCTGCCACTTCTGGGGAATTGAGCAAGGCCCTTAACCCTCTCTGCTCCAGAGGCACTGTACCATAGCGGCCCCTGTGCTCTGACCCCAACTTCCTTAGCTGGTATATGCGAAGAAAGAATTCCACTGTGTCAGGGAGTCTTCATGGAGCTCTGTGCTTTGTGCACAGGTGCATTGTCATGCTGGAACTGTGTCTGAGCTTCTTAGTTCCAATGAAGGGAAACTGTAAACCTAAACTACTTTGTGGAAAATTACTTATGAGTGTGATGGTCAGGGGTACACTTACTTTTGGCAGTATCGTGTATAATTAGCTAATATCTAACATAAATAGGTAAATAATAAATTTATAAAGTGGCGTTGTAATTGTAAATAATCTTATTAAGCAAAAATAGTTAATGCAATAAATTCTACTGGAATCAGAGATAAGAATTTAGCAAGAGATAGTAGTGCACATTCAGTACTGTGATTTATTAATAAAACTATGATGCATATTTATCTGAGAACTTTAAAATTGTGAGCCTTGTTACAGTCCTAGGTACCATGGCTGTATACAAGGAAGGCCGAAAGGTCACCAAAGAACACATGGAAATGGTTCAGTTAAACAATCTCTCTGAAGATGTTACTCCTTCAGAAAATTTGGACAGGCTTTGTGGGCATGGCCTCATTTGTGTTCAAGTATTTAAGGAAAACTGGAGTATTTAGTCTCTAATCGTGTATTCTCATCAACGATCACGTCTGGTCTTTGAGTAACCCTTGAGTTGACCAGAAATCTCCAAGTGTCATCTATAACACAAATAAGTGCATGTTATGTTGACAGGAAGCTTAATCACATTGCGAAGGCATCCGCTCCATCGATTCATCTTCATTTTTGACTCAAAGAAAAAATTCAACATACCAAGGTATGGGGCAAAAACAATCACATTAGAAATCAGGTGAAATCAGGTGTTGTGAACAGACGTAACTCCACTCAGGAGAACAAATAGACATAATGTAATTTTTTTGTAAATAATTAGCTTAGCGGTTTCAGATATAGGATGAAAAATACCCTATTCATGCTCTATCAGTACCAGTGTTACTTTGCAGCACTTTAGTGCAAAGACCAAGTATGTACAGTATTTAAGCCTTAAAAGCTTTAGGCATGAGTGCTTTGATAATTCAGTCTCTAATGGCACGGTTCAAGTACTCCGAATGACTTGCAATTAAGTCATGATTTCAGCCAGTTATGTTTAATAAGGGTCTCTTTCTGATTGGCCGCCTGCAACTCAGATGCATCATGAAATGATATGAGATATCATATTTGATTTAGTTCCACCTCTGAGTCGCTATCTTGGCAAGAAACTCCACTATTACCGATTTCCACCCCAGTGGGATGTGGTGCGCGGTGCATATTTTGTGCAGAAGGTTCCAGAAAGGCTGTAGGAAGCCAAACAGTGTGTGCCATCCTTCCCATGGCTTTAGTAGTTTGCTTTGTGATCTGCACTCCACCAGACATGATGAAGAAAGCTGAACGTTCCCGATCATACTTCAACTAAAAATGGTCGAGTTGATTGTTTAATTATAAACAAATTATTGTTTATAATTTTTTTTAGAAAAAAAATTGCCCTTTCTAGGTAACAGTGAAAGCACACCAGACCAACTGTGGACCTGGAGAGCCGGAACCATCTGTAATAGGCACTTTTCTTACCTTTTGGTCGTGTTTTAATCCCAAAGAACCTTTCTGCCAAATGATGTCGTAAAGGGCTATGTAACTAGTTAGTTATGCAAGGTTGTATATGAGGTATTTTAGTTCACGTTGTGGTTTCTGATAGACAGCCATCTTTCAAGATTTTGTTTTACTAGTCATGAAATTTGTGCATTTTCTGTGTTCCACTCAGATTTAATGGAGACCGCTCCAGGTAAGTGGGATGTCACCATTTAAGCACATGCAGGTCTTCACACAATGATAGAGCTGAATAAAGAACCAGGAAAAATCACAGCAAAATGAACCACATCCACCTCCACAATATGGCACCAGGTCATCTCGGGTAGTGCGCTCTACAGAGCAGTGTCATAAACCTCCTGTTGGAAGGTAGCAGGAGGGAGACCAGGGTGAGGGTGATCCCAATTTGAGTCTCTGCTCGTGGGAGGTGTTAAGGGTGGAGGAGGACCAGAAACCACAGGATTTTGGCTCCTCAGCTGCTCCCGTACATCTTGTTCAAGACTGGGAGGTATGATCAACTGATCCTCGGGATCTTGTTGGGCAGGTGCGGCAAAGTAACCAGACTTCTTCTTTGGTGCTTCCAGTGCTACCTCAATGATGTTATGACTGTCCTCAGGTGCCACAACAGAACCATTAGACAGCTTCTTCCCAAACAGACTGGACGTCGAGGGAGATTTCTTGAGGTCTACGATCTCTCGGCCACAAACAGCAAGAAGGCAGCCATTAGCAGTTGACACCACCACACTGTTCTGACGTCGCATCTTGCTGTTGATGTAGTCAGACCCACGGATATCCAGATCCTTGGGGCTTTCTGGACGCCCAGAGCGAAGCTGGAAAGCACAGCAGTGGATGTCCACCTCGACCTCCAACTTACTCCCGTTAGAAATGACACCCTCCAGTGGAGCTTCATCATCGCTGTCTAGACCATTGTCAGACTGGTTGCTGGAAAATGTTGCAGAGGATGGTTGGCGCTGGAACAGTGCTGGATGAGTTCCGGCCCCTAGAATTCCAGGACCTCCGGTGTTGCAAAACGTGGCAGCCGGGTGTAAGCTGCAGCGGCGGTCAGGTCGTGCATTTGGACCTGAAGAAGTTTGTTCGTCAGATGCTGTGGATCCAGCCTCACTTCCCACCTCAGAAGCAGATGTCTCGCTGTTGAATTCAGAGGCAATGCCACTACTTGATGAAGGAGTGGATGGGTCAAGAAGTGGCACAGACATGGAAATGGGGGTAGGTACGGGGGCTCCTCGGACCTCCGAGGAGAGTGGAGGCTCACAGGTACAACTGTCCTCGCCAATACGCAGGGCCACAACTACTGCCCCGACATTGTCTTTGCACCCATAGCTCTGTGCAAGCGTGCAGAGTTTTTTGGCAGCAGCTCGAGGGTCTCGGACAGCCAGCACGGTTGTCACTGCTTCTTGGTAAGACAGATGTTGGAAAAGTGCCCTGTTGCCCAAGATCAGGAACTCATCCTGAGCGCAAAGGGGTTCAGTTCGTACCCAGGGTTTAGGAAGGACCCAGGGGAATAGATAGGAGCATCCCAATAGGCGAGAACAGCATGTAACTCCACTGACCTTGTTATCCTACAGCACAAAGGATCAAAAGTCTTTACAATCAATTCAGTCATTTGTAAACAATAATAACAATAATCTATCTAGATCAGGGGTTCGCAAACTAGGAACCTTATGTAGGGTCCCATCCACCTATCCATTTATCTATCCTGACATGGTGCATAAAAATATGCTGGCACATTTATGAAATATGGATTTCCAAGGTTGAGAGTAAATAATACGGAGAAACCAAAATGCTAAGGCTTGGGGGTCACATTTGTTGGTTGTTTGGGCAAAAGGTTTGGGACACCCTTATCAATAAAAAAAAAGAAAGAAGCTCTTTAGATTTTCAGCCACTTAAGTAATACCAACAAGTTATCCTGCTATCCATCCTAGATCGTAGCTAGTAATATCTACCTCAGTGATGATCGCCTTTGCTGTTTTGACCCTCTCCATCTCCTCAGCACTTTGCTCCAGGCTAAGGACTTTGGACAGGGCCAGCGGTTGGCCATCGCGGCACAGGACAGCCTGGCAGGTTCCTACGTTGGCTACGGTCAGGCTGAAGTAGCTGCTCGACTCAGAGGACTCATGGTGAATGTAGCAGAGGAGAGCTGAAGCCCCGAGCTTCTGCCCAGCCATCCCCAGCTTTCTGCAAGGCACACAGTGTAGAAAAAGAAACTCTGAGAATATATTTAATTTAGTTTAAGGCTAAATGTTTTCTTTTTCTTGACTCTTTTATGCGTTAATTAGCTAGACACTATTGGGTGTTTCAAAAATTGTGAACTTTCATAAACCAAAAAGTTCCAAGATATTTATATGGGTGACACTTAGGGATTAGGGCTAGGGTTAGGGGTTAAGACTAGGGGTTAGTGGTTACGGTTACGGCTTGGCTAGAGTTAGGATTAGGGTTAAAGGTTAAAGGTTAAGATTGGGGGTTAAGATTGGGTTAGGGTTAGGCTTAGGGTTTAGCCCTTAACTAACCCTACCCCTAAACCTAACCCTAAACCAAACCCTAGTCCTAAACTTAACCCTAAGCCTAACCCTAGCCCTAACCACCAATCTTACCCCCCTGGTTAGGGTTATAGCTAAGTTTGGGGTCACGGCTAGGGTTAGGGTTAAGATAGGGTCAGGGTTAGTTGTTAAGATTAGGGTCTAAGGTTAGGGGTTAGGGTTAGCATTAGGGTTATTTTTAGTGACAAGCCTTGGTACTATACATATGCGGTCTGAAATCAATAACATTACAAGAACAACAAAGAAAATGTAAAATAAAATGGATAAGATATTCACATTCTGGAGTAGCTTAAGTTTTACAAATTGTATATGCTAGCCAACATTTTATGTGATAGAAACACATCCAAAGAGATTTTCAATCCCTAATGAAATGAACAGGGTAATAATTAATAATAATAATAATAATAATTAATAATAAGTTCACAGGATTAGAACTGTTGAGTCGTGCAGCAGCAATAATTAGAGCAGATAACTGCAGTTGTAATAGTAGACTTATTATTTATATAAATTCTGATCACAGACAATAAAGAATTGTAGAAATATTCCTTGTGAGGTTTTGGGGATACACCAGAAATTGTATTTAACCCTTTATTTCAATCAGCCATGTCAAGAATATGGCTGAATATTACTAGTAGGATATAAAATAAATATGCCCCACCCAATATTACCATTTATGGAAATAGTTACAAAATGGAATTCCCTAGTTAGTTAATGCTTTCAGCTGCTCCCTGTTCGGGGTCGCCAACAGCGGACCAACTGGTCCGCACATCAACTTGGCAAATGTTTTACGCCGGATGCCCTTCCTGACGCAACCCTCCCATTTTTCCGGGCTTGGGACCGGCACTGCATCCAGTGGCTGGGGTTGAGGCATTGGCTGGGAATCGAACCCGGGCCTTCCGTATGATAGGCAAGTAACCTACCACTGAGCCACCAATGCCCCCTAATGACAAAATGGAAATTCAAAATGGAACAAATTGGAATTCCCTAATAAATAAAAACTTTCTAATTTTTAATTAGACTAATTGTTCCCCTTATTTTCTGTAAGAGTACCTGTGCGAGGTGAGGAAAGTGTTGCACATGTACACGTTGTCCACGCTACTGTGCTGGAGCTCTTCAGCCAGCACGTCTCCCATGGTACACTGCAGCAACCGTGGCACTTCCTCGTTCCGGTCGCCATCAAAAATCCCGTAAACCGCTTCCGTGCCGTCCCCGAAACGATCCATGGCCAGAACGGACACACACAACCTGCAAAGACAACAATTTCAGACCAAAACAACCTCAGAGCTATGAAAACTTGAAAACTCTGCATCATGCTGTTATAGGAAAATAATCAACAACTGCATGGCGCTAACTGGTAAAGCAGAAATATAGTGACAGATTGATGGACTATTGTTCTAATAACTGCACGTCCTGAAGAGTTTTATTCCTCTAACACTACACCAATTTGGCAGTTTATATATTTATTAAAAAGTGGTCATAATTTTTATCAGTTTATACAGTAGTTCCGTTAAATTTGTGCAGTTGTGTTAAACTTGTCTTAAGCATAAACCCCTCTTTCCTGAAGTCAAAGTTACATTTTTGCTAAAACTGGAGACTCCTTCCATCAGTTACATAATATAAACAACTACTTTACACACACGCAAACAAATGATCCCATATTATAACACGGGAATTAATATATACGCTCCCCTCCAAAAGTATTGGAACGGCAAGCCCAATTCATTTGTTTTTTGCTACACAATGAAGACCTCAGAAGAGGAATATGAGACGATATATCAGACTTTCAGCTCTCACTGACAGATATTTACATCTAGATGGGTTAAACAACCTAGAACAAGTGCCAGAACACTTGATTTTTAGATGAGCTAAAGTATTGGAACAGGCTTAGTGTAAACAGTACTTAGAATGTTGTTGCATGTCTCTTGCTTGTAAAAGTTACCAAACGGCTGCATATTCATTTTGTGTTGCTTTTTGTGAAGGCTCTGATCTGCCTGTGCTACTGTCAGAAAATGCATCAACACCTCATGACCAGTCAGAACAGAGAATTTAGCAGCGCTGTGATGTAGAGAAACAGTACAGAGGAAAAGACGGATATCTGACACTGATAGCTGAGACGAGTGAAAAGGATTAAAGGTGATGATCCTCTGAGGGGGAGCGCGGCACGAAGGCCTCATTAAACATGAAAAACTTTCTTTACATCCGGACTCGCAGCGTCGCAACCTTACAACGAGGCAACTCCGAGCACCAGCGGGAAACACGCTGACATCGCCGCTGAGGAATTAGTGTGGATGGTTCATGATGCTCACTTGTTCCTCTGGCCACTCATCTCGGCGTAGCCATGATCCCAGAGAAGACACGAGCCCTGTGAGTCCGTCACGCTCAGAGACGGCTTCTGGTCCAGCTTCAGAGTGGTTATATGACTGAGAGAAAGAGATTTCACATTAAAATCTGAACCAGAACTTGTAATAACAAATAAAAGATCTTACAATTTTTAAAAAATATTTTCAAATACTTAAATTCAGAATGAAGTATCAGAAAAAATCATACGATATATCATAAATGTATTAAATAATCAGTATTAAAGTAAAACGTTACGCTGTAAAGTTAAACTGTTTTCAAACCAATTATTTTTATTCAATATGAATTTTATTATTTAAGGTGTTGATTTTTTATTATTAAAAAAATCACTATTAAGCAGTGCTAACTAGTATCAGCAAAATAACTAGCCTAACTCGATTTCTGGGTTAGACATCTTTCAGTTTGTTTCTCTCATCCCGCGACTTCAACCTGATTGGTCAAGAATCAACAAAAAGAAAAAAAATTTCACCCACAGTAAGAGAAAGCTCTTCACAAAAGGTCACCCACATAAAGTTTAGCACTTTCTAAACTGATGTACATTCAAGATGCAAATGTAATCACTTCTTTTGGTTTCTTGTGCTTGTAAGCAGGGAAAAAAATGTATAGAGTTATTTGTTTTTATTGTATGACTTTATTATTTGAGAATTTATTATTTCACCACAAAAAACAGAACACCAACCATGAATTATGTAATAACAATAAATAATTGTTATTACATAATAATAATAATAATAATAATAATAATAATAATAATAATAATAATAACAAATGAGCTGGATTTAGCTCGTTTGTCGCTGCTAAGTCTTATACATGGACTGATTAACTGAGGCGATCGGGAACATCAATATTTTCCTCAGATCTGTAGGAAACTGACCAAGAAAAGACTGTGTAGATGAAAACATGGTTACAGTGGAACCTCGGCGAGTTCTTAAGGTGAAAATTTCTACTGTGAAACAAATTTTTTCATAAGAAATAATGTAAATGCAGATAATCCGTTCCAGCCGCCCAAAAATATGACTAATATTTCCGATACGAAGTGTATGTAAACTGTACGGCTGCTTACAAAGAAGTGACCCAAGCCAAGCATTCCATGTCAAGGCTCCTCACAGGAAGTTGTGCCACCAAGCTTGGGCTAAAAATAGAACAGACCGCCCACGCCACCGATCTGTCAACAAAAAAAACGCCTATAATATAGTATCATAAGATATAATATATCATAAGGGAGGACATTCTAATGCCGGGGTTCCCCTGTAATTCCACTGTACTGCATTTGTTTTTCAGTCCCTCCACGATTTTGTGATTTTCCGATCACAGTAATTAACGAATAAAATATCAAGCAAACTCCATGATATACAGGAACGTTTACAATGTTTCAGAATTACTGCCGATTTCTTTTGCAGACTTCGGTCGAGACGTGTTAAGTGACATCATTAAAACACGTATTCACCCAAAGCCTTCTTCCATTCACGTGTGCGGAACATGAGCACAGCATTATTACATACTCTATGTGTCTCAGTGGGAGGAGTTTAAAGAAGAATCATGTGACTGCGATTTCACCAATTCAAGTAGTTTTATCCTGGAGGAACTGAATATTAGAATATTATGTGTATTACAGCATCATTTACTGATGCATAAATCTGTCAGAAAAGTAAAGAGAACAAGAGAAGTGAGGAATTTTCTTGTAAACACAGTAAAACGCCTGTGTTTGAACGCACCGCAGTTTCACCAGAACTGATGAGCGGTCAGTGAATATCGCTCTGTCGATTCCTGTCACTCGCTTCCTTCTAAACTAAAACCCGTGGTCTATGTGGGAGCGTCCACGCAGGTGTGACGACTCACCTGAACAGGTTGAGGATTTTGTGTTCCAGTATCAGACTGCTGTTCCCACTCAGGTCCAGTTCCTGCAGCGTAGCCGGGACGGAATCAGGCACCAGGGTCTCAGTGAGCTCATTACAGCTGACGTCTACCAGCTACACACACACACACACACACACACACAACAACACATACAGGTGCATCTCAATAAATTAGAATGTCGTGAAAAAGTTAATTTATTTCAGTAATTCAACTCAGATTGTGAAACCCGTGTATTAAATAAATTCAGTGCACACAGACTGAAGTAGTTTAAGTCTTTGGTTCTTTTAATTGTGATGATTTTGGCTCACATTTAACAAAAACCCACCAATTCACTCTCTCAACAAATTAGAATATGGTGACATGCCAATCAGCTAATCAACTCAGAACACCTGCAAAGGTTTCCTGAGCCTTCAAAATGGTCTCTCAGTTTGGTTCACTAGGCTACACAATCATGGGGAAGACTGCTGACCTGACAGTTGTCCAGAAGACAATCATTGACACCCTTCACAAGGAGGATAAGCCACAAACATTCACTGCCAAAGAAGCTGGCTGTTCACAGAGTACTGTATCCAAGCATGTTAACAGAAAGTTGAGTGGAAGGAAAAAGTGTGGAAGAAAAAGATGCACAACCAACCGAGAGAACCGCAGCCTTATGAGGATTGGCAAACAAAATCCATTCAAGAATTTGAGTGAACTTCACAAGGAATGGACTGAGGCTGGGGTCAAGGCATCAAGAGCCACCACACACAGACGTGTCAAGGAATTTGTCTACAGTTGTCGTATTCCTCTTGTTAAGCCACTCCTGAACCACAGACAACATCAGAGGCGTCTTACCTGGGCTAAGGAGAAGAAGAACTGGACTGTTGCCCAGTGGTCCAAAGTCCTCTTTTCAGATGAGAGCAAGTTTTGTATTTCATTTGGAAACCAAGGTCCTAGAGTCTGGAGGAAGGGTGGAGAAGCTCATAGCCCAAGTTGCTTGAAGTCCAGTGTTAAGTTTCCACAGTCTGTGATGATTTGGGGTGCAATGTCATCTGCTGGTGTTGGTCCATTGTGTTTTTTTGAAAACCAAAGTCACTGCACCCGTTTACCATTTTGGAGCACTTCATGCTTCCTTCTGCTGACCAGCTTTTTGAAGATGCTGATTTCATTTTCCAGCAGGATTTGGCACTGCCCACACTGCCAAAAGCACCAAAAGTTGTTTAAATGACCATGGTGTTGGTGTGCTTGACTGGCCAGCAAACTCACCAGACCTGAACCCCATAGAGAAACTACGGCGTATTGTCAAGAGGAAAATGAGAATCAAGAGACCAAAAAATGCAGATGAGCTGAAGGCCACTGTCAAAGAAACCTGGGCTTCCATACCACCTCAGCAGTGCCACAAACTGATCACCTCCATGCCACGCCCAAATGAGGCAGTAATTAAAGCGAAAGGAGCCCCTACCAAGTATTGAGTACATGTACAGTAAATGAACATACTTTCCAGAAGGCCAACAATTTTTTTTTATTGGTCTTATGAAGTATTCTAATTTGTTGAGAGAGTGAATTGGTGGGTTTTTGTTAAATGTGAGCCAAAATCATCACAATTAAAAGAACCAAAGACTTAAACTACTTCAGTCTGTGTGCATTGAATTTATTTAATACACGAATTTCACAATTTGAGTTGAATTACTGGAATCAATTAACTTTTTCACGACATTCTAATTTATTGAGATGCACCTGTACATATTAAATCTAGGCAAATTCCTGATTTTGTATTTCTTTCTATATGCTTATATTTTATATATTGATTTATTTTAACTTAATGCTTTACAGTGATCGAATATCAGTCAATAAAATGATGAAGAATAAAAATCTAATAACAGATGACAGAGACGGAAAATTACATATACGTATTTTTTGTAAAGCACAAAATCCTACACTGAAAACAATCTGAATTGAGCCACAGGGAGTAAGCATTTCTGAAAACTATAGAATATTTCCGAAAATAATGTTAAAAAAATAAAAATCCAGGATTTACATTCTAATGAATATCAAACTTTTAAGACATTAAGAAAATCACTAAAAATGCTGAAATCATGAATATTCTGAGCACAGGTTAATGAACTTAAAATAAATAAATAAATTAAAGCAACTGTATAAATCTATCATTAATACAATAATGTTAATTATTGTAAACAAATAATATATACATGTTGAAGAAGTTGCTTTCGGCTGCTCCCTGTTCGGGGTCGCCACAGCGGACCAACTGGTCCGCACAACAACTTGGCACATGTTTTACGCCGGATGCCCTTCCTGACGTAACCCTCCCATTTTTCCGGGCTTGGGACCGGCACTGCATCCAGTGGCTGGGGTTGAGGCATTGGCTGGGAATCGAACCCGGGCCTTCCGCATGATAGGCGAGAAACCTACCACTGAGCCACCAATGCCCCTGAATAATATATACATGTTAATTATTATAAACAAGATGGATATATTTGTTTGTTTATTTATTTCTAAACTTTTATTTATTTATTTATTTAATTGTATTAATGATGTATTTAATTGTATTTAATGTCATTTTATTATTTATTATTTATGTTATTTTTGGTTTTTTTATTAACAATATATTTTATAACAAATATTTAATAAATATGTTGCTGTTTGTTAAATAAACAAATTAGCTAGCTAGCTGTTTAATTAATGTCACATGTAATACAGTAATATTCTTGGCTGTTACACACAGACATGTACAGTATAACCCCATGTATATAACAATGTATAACTATTGCACTGGTTTCAAAAGTATTGGCATGAATACTGATGAATACGTGTTAAATTTTTCCCTGGAGACATCTGTCCTCGTGCTAATGGATGACATTTGACTCGTGTGCTCACACTGACCTTTATCTCGGGCAGGTTGAGGACCTCGGGGAAGACGCTGATGTGGTTGGAGTGTGAGATGAGGGTATGAAGTCTCTTACAGCTGGACACGGTGGACGGGACACTCTTCAGCTTGTTACCGCTCACATTCAGCTCCTCCAGCAGCTCCAGCTTGCTCAGCTTACTGACAACATCAACACCGTCAGAGAAAAAGGTGAACACCTCGGAGAGGAATCCTTTCACAAATCGCTTGAGTATTCTCTTTCATATGAACCGCGTCACAAGATAACTTTTGATGACTTTTTCATCAAGTGTGTCTGTGATGAAGCGTTAAACTTGACACTTCTTTGTCTGCCTCAAATTTTCAGTCTAATTATTCATCAAAAAAACAAAAATTTTACATATCAATGATCAAAAGAGAGGATTATCACACTGATAGTACATAATTCATTAGAAATAATACATTACTAAAATGTTATATTTATAAATATGTGTTGTGGTAGAAGGGGGTGGGGCTACTAGGTTTATTTCTGAGAATTTCATGTTTTATTTATTTATTTATTTTTAATATCTCATACTAAGGAGGGATCTCCGAAGCTAAAATGTAGAAAAAAAACATTAAAGTTGGTAACTCTGCAGTCTTTACAAGAACTTAAGCCGTGTTCTGATGGTGTTAGCTTCTCAAGGTGGAGGCTATACACCGATCAGGCATAACATTATGACCACCTGCCTAATATTATGCTGGTCCCCCTTTTGCTGCCAAAACAGCCATCAAGGCAAGGCACCAAGATGTTAGCAGCAGATCCTTCAAGTCCTCTTAGTTGCGAGGTAGGGCCTCCATGGACACTTACAAAACTTAAAGGATCCTTTTGATAGATACTGACCACTGCAGACCGGGAACACCCCACGAGAGCTGCAGTTTCGAAGATGCTCTGATCCAGTGGCCTAGCCATCACAATTTGGCCCTTCGTCAAAATCCTTACGCTTGCCCATTTTTCAACATTGAGGACAAAATGTTCACTTGCTGCCTAATATATCCCACGCACTAACAGGTGCCATGATGAGGAGATCGATCATCAGTCTTATTCACTTCACCTGGCACTGCTCACAATGTTATGCCTGATCAGTGTACATCCTATTCAACCATCTTCTTCATAACAAACCTAGAGCTACACTAAAAATGCAAAATCAAAGTAAGACTTTATTGACCTGCAATTAAAGGGAACTTAGATCAATTAAAATCAGACATGAATATCCAAATAAGGAAAAGCCCTGGTGTTCTCCTTCCATCTTTCTTTTGCATCACACAAAGTCTAGACAGTCATGTGACTAATGTATCAGCAAATGTCCGTGATAATTGGTTATTAGAGATGGCAAGGCACTTTGCGGGGAATTTTCTGATTTGCATATTCATGTATGAAGAAGAAGTTGCTTTCGGCTGCTCCCTGTTCGGGGTCGCCACAGCGGACCGACTGGTCCGCACAACAACTTGGCACAGGTTTTACGCCGGATGCCCTTCCTGCCGCAACCCTCCCATTTTTCCGGGCTTGGGACCGGCACTGCATCCAGTGGCTGGGGTTGAGGCATTGGCTGGGAATCGAACCCGGGCCTTCCGCATGATAAGCAAGCAACCTACCACTGAGCCACCAATGCCCCATTTGCATATTCATGTATACACATATATATTCATGTATACACATATATATTCATGTATACACATATATATTCATGTATAATCATAGATCCTGGCATGTGTAATGAGGGTGAAGGTGTAGAGATGTAATAAAATGAATAAATCGACATCGACATTTTTCTTTGAAATTTTTTTGATTCTTTTAATCCTAATTCTTTTCTGTAGTGCAGCTCTGCTGGAACTTTGCTGGTTTCACTGTGATGCAATATTTTTTAATATATTAAAGAAATCACTAGAAATGCTGAAATCATTATTTTTAGTTCATTTCCAGAGATAGAGCAAAAAAAAAAAATCAGTGTATTATGTATAAATTAACGTTTGTTTGTTTATTTATTTATTTATTTGTTTGTTTGTTTATTTATTTATTTATTTATTCATTCATTCATTCATTCTTTTATGCATTTATTTATTTAATTGTTTGTTTGTTTATTTATTTATCTGGTTAATTATTTAGTTACTTCATTTATTTAATTTTATTTAATTTACATAATTTTATTTTATTTTATAGCAATTATTATTATTATTATTATTAGTAATAGTAGTAGTATTGTTGCTATTTAAGTAATTATTGTTGTTGCTGTCAATTAGCTAGCTAATTAATAAATTAATTAATCCTGCATGTAATAAGTAATATTCTGGGCTAATTATTCTGGGTTGTATGATATATTATTTTGCCGTCTTGTACACTCGAAACCATACAGAGACTCTGATACCTTGCTGGGAAAGACAGCAGCTGGTTATAGGCCATGTGCAAAACCCGCAGATTCTGGTGTCCCACCAGCAGGGCGGCGCAGTTCTCATTCAGGTTGTTCCCGGTGAGGTAGAGCTCCTGGAGCGTGCTGAGGCTCTCCTCGGTTTGGCTACTCGGCGGGATTGTCTCCAGCGCGTTGGCTGACACGTTCAGGTATTTTAAACTAAAAAAAAAAAACACACAGGCTGTGAGCATGTTTAAAAATATCTTTTTCTATTGTTTTCAAATCCAGCATGATCATGATGAATGAGACTGATGGAGAGGCAATTATATATATATCCTATATACACAGTTCCCTGCAATAATGGCAGTGCCAGAACAGCTTCTCATCAGTGATCTCAGGATGAAATGGACGAGAGAGGACAGGAACAGGAAATCGATAAGCTCGCATTACTTAATGGAATGAAAACACTTTAAAAAAAAAAAAAAGATCACCCAGCTAAAGAAGATGAGATGCTCTAAAAGACTCCACGCTGCTTGAGACAACGTCATTAAAGATTTGGTTCCGTAAAAGCTGACTGACCGATGACCTCGCCCACAGGAAATTAGTTCTGTGTGCTCGTGTTACAGCACCACACCCCCACGCCTGCTTCCTTTCCCACGCTAATACGGGAGAAACGACTTCACCGCTACAAAGTGGATTAAACATTTCCAGTGGAGGATCGGTGCGGCGTCTCCACTCCACTTTCTGTATGGTACCGTTGATCATAGGAGAGAGAGAGAGAGAGAGAGAGAGAGAGAGAGAGAGAGAGAGAGAGAGAGAGAGAGAGAGAGAGAGAGAAAGAGGGGGGTAGAGAGAGAGAATAAGAGAGAGAGAGAGAGAGAGAGAGAGAAATTGACATAGGGACAGAGAGAGAAAGAGAGGGACAGGGGGTGAGAGAGAGAAAGAGAGAGAGAGAGAAAGAAATAGAGAGAGATATAGAAAGAGAGATATAAAGAGGGAGAGAAAGAGAAAGATAGAAATAGACAGACAGAGAGAAACAGAGAGAGAGAGAGAGAGACAGGCAGACAAACAGATAGACAGAGGAAGTGAAAGTAAAAGAAAAACAGACAGCCAGAGAGAACGAGAGAGAGAGACAGACAGAATGACAGTGACAGTGGGAGAAAGACAGACAGACAGACAGATAGACAGAGCATGAGACAGTGAGTGAGACAGACAGAGAGAGTGAGACCTACTTTAAGGCCTTGGAGAAGAAGCTCTCTGGGAGCTCAGCGAGTTTGTTGTGCTGCAGGTCAAGGGTTTCCAGAGGGATGTGATCGAGGAACTCAGGCACACGCTGTAACGAGTTACTGCCAAGCAGCAGCTTCCTCAGACTCAGACCACTGAGCAGCCTAATGAAGGACACAGACAGGAAACAGACACCGTGTCATCTTCATCACTTCCCAAACCCAGTCCATAAGCTCATTTATACTGTCTGTGGTGACGAAGCAAGCCAAACGTATTTACACTAACCTTTCAGCTCTGGTCATCTCCTGTCCACTTAACTCATTTTACCAGAGACTCTGAGCATCTTTGTCATGTCTCACTCCACAGTGGAGGTTAATATGAAGCTCATATGAAAGTAGACACTCGAGATTTTAAGAATTTGTAGTGTTTCAGAAGAATTTCTGTTTTTAGCCTACTAGGGGTGATTATATTCATAGTAAAGATCCAAAACGGTTATTTTTTTCTACACACAAATGTTTTAAGTAAATGTTGATGTCAAACCCACTTTGCTCGGGTTCGTCACTGTTTTTCAAGATAATTAATGTAGATAAGAAAAAAGTTATAAAATTTGGAGGACGTTACTGACCTGGCCGGCAGCTCCAACAGCAGATTGTGAGAGACGTCCAGCACCTCCAGCTTTCTGCTGTCACACACCCAGTCAGGCAAATACTCCATAACATTCCTGTCCCATCACCCCACACACACACACACACACACACACACACACACACAAAGTGTTTAACTCAGTCAGGTCAGCAATTTTTTTGTCCAATAATGGATTAAAACCAGAGATCAATTGGACTTCCTACCAATCTGTAATCATCCAGACTTGCTAGCAAACATGGCTAGCCGTTTATGCAGTATATAAGCTGCTAGCTAGCTAACATGTAAGCTAATCTGGTTA